>JAMPIV010012200.1:0-192702 GCA_024509875.1 Oreohelix idahoensis | reverse complement strand
CTTTTGATATTTGCTGTATATATTTATTGGCTGTGTTTTTAATATTTTCTATATTATTTGTTTTCTTAAGTATTTCTGCTAGGTGGTAGTCCGTGTCTGGTTTCTAGATCTCCCAGGGCGGAATCACTGGCTTGTATTTACAACTGTTATTAATTGATGTAATTAATGTACCCAGATGGACAATTTCCTCCATACACTTCCATCCTGTAGAGTATCTTGTGGTATTCATTGGATTGGCGTGAGTTGTTAGTTGGCATCTGGTAAAAGATGCATGTGCTAAGTGAGACTTATCTAACATAACTCTGTTCATGTAATTTAGTCTTTACTCCTTTCTCCGTAATTCTAAGGGTAGAATTCCTAAAGCCACCTCTATAGCTCCCATTGATGTTGATCTGATTGCACCTGCTATTGTACATAAAGCCTGGTGCTGAATTCTGCCTAATTTAATCTTGTTGCTGTGTGCAGCAGAGTCATATATTATACTTCCATAATCTATTTTTCCTCTAATAAAAGATTTATAAAAAGTGAGCATTGTCTTAGTGCTTGCACCCCATCCATTACCTTTCAAATATCTTAATAAGTTAGTCAATCCTCTGCAAGACTCCACTAGTTTATCAATGTGTTTATTCCAGTTTAGCTGTTGGTCCAATGTCATTCCTAGATATCGAGTGGTTTGCACTGTATTAATGTTTTGCCCTTGGATATTTATGTGTATAATTTTGTTTACAACCCTACCGTTACTGAAGATCATTCCCAATGTTTTATTTGTATTTAGCTAAAAACCCCATTTTGTCATCCATTTACATACTTTATTTATTTGCTTTTGTAGATCCTTATATAATTTTGGCAGATGTTTCCCAGTCCTCCATATAGCAACATCATTTGCAAACTGTGACAATTTATTTGTTATATCATTAAATTCTTCACCTAAATAATTTATCATTATTGTAAAAATTGTAGAAGATAATGCTGATCCTTGGGGTACTCCATTTTGTTGTTCATACAGTTCTTTTCTATCATTGTTTACCTGAACAGTGAAATATCTATCTTGCAGAAAATTCTCTAAATAATTATATATTTTACCGGTTACTCTTATCCTTCATTTTAAAGAGAGCACTCTCTCTCCAGCATTCATCATAAGCCCTAGCTATATCTAAAAATACTGCCACAGTATTTTTCTGTCTTTTGAAATCCTGATTTTACTTCAGGTTCCAATTTAATTATCTGATCCATAGTGCATCTGTTCTTCCTAAATCCTGACTCAGTTTGAGTATATAAATTATTATTTTCCAAATAAAACTTTAATCTTTTATTTACTATGGTTTCTAATATTTTACCTTGATGGGAAGTTAAAGAAATTGGTCTGTATGAACTGGCATCATGGGCATCTTTTTCTGGTTTTAGTATTGGAATAATTACTGCTGTTTTCCATGTTTTGGGAATTTTTCCTGTATTCCAAATTTTGTTAAAAAGGGACATCCTACGAAATCCTGTATAACTGAATTTAGTTTGCGTACAAAAACATTGGGGGTACAAAAGATGTCTTATGCATATTTGAATTTGCGCACACGGAACTCACCCAAATAGGGAGTTGTGTGTATGTAAAACAGTATATAACAAGAACAAAAATTAACATGTAATGGTTGTGAGGGTATGAAAATGAAGGTCTAGTAAAGTTCTCATAACATATATTGATAATGAAAAATAAATAGTGCAGTAGGTATCATCCCAAATACCCTAGGCTTTCACACCCTCCTCCCTCTTATTAACCCATGATATATAGGGAAACTACTATTTTAAGACAGGATAAAATATACACGCAAGTCCACACAATTCGACACTTTAGTTTACAATAATTGGAAAAGAGGAATGATCAGGTATCGGCAATTGAAAATGTTATCTGCGATTAGAGACAATATATCACAATTGTAAACCATTAGAGGTGTCATGAAATATTCTAATCCACATATATAAATTATTAGGTAAATATGAAGCCTAACAAATAAAATTAATAAAGAGAAGAGCAATGGGAAAATGACAGTGCTGTCACAAAGAATGTACTCGAAATCCCCCTTGTTTTCTGCTTCGTCTGCAAATTGTAACGCTTTCACGTTGATAGTAAAAGCTTACTGTATTATTACCCGCCTTCTTCAATGAAACGTGTGCTGCATTTCTAAGAAAAACATTGAGACGTACTGCGTAATGACCTAAATTAATCCTAACATTAATTATATTACGTTACCAAAACGAACGAACAGATGGACAAAAGGATAGCGAGAGGGGAGGGCTGAAAATCAGGAACGCATGCAACACGCGACGCGCGATATACAAATGCTGGCATCACGCGTGTAAGTCTACAAGCACTAACTTTTTCAGACGGACAGTGATAAAATACACTACCCTTTCCCAGAATTAGGTTTATAAATCATAACAAACTCTTATTAGAAAAGATAACAATAGATGGGTTTACGTTTGAACACATAACAGTACCCAGACAGCACATCTTCGAAACAGGAGGTAGAAGAAATTGCATATTTTGAACGCAGCCACGTAGCTCCTTTAAATTAGTATTTTTGGGTTCCTTAGGGCTTGCTGACAAATAATATGTAAAACGTTACGCAAATAGTCCAGGAATTAATAAATTATACCCAAAATAAAATATTGGGGGTGCCTGACAGCATAAAATCATTTCTGCTCATAAGATTTTTTTTTTAACGTGTTTGAAAAAAATTTACGTTACAGAAATAGCCTACCATGTAAACTCCAAATTGATTGGAGCGCAACAAATGAAAGCCTAACCACGATTGGTCGGGCTATAAATACTATCTTGGTTGTTAGGGGAGACGGGAAAAGATAACATTTTTTCAAACACTTATCGAAACGTGGCTCATTGGCCAGTCTCGCTGATATACACACTTGGGAGCGTTAGTTCGAGACCACTTGTTTAAATGATCCTGATAAAGCATCAGTGCGTTGAAGCCAGCTAAAATTTTGCAATAACAGCCTGGAAGATAAGCAGATGGAAATTTGTGCCAGTTTGTGCCAGAATTCATTGCTAATCAACGTATCTGTGTTATTCGTATGAATTGTGGGACAGTGGTCTTGATGGTACTGAGCAGCATCTGGTCAGAGATTTGCTGAATCCAGAGTCGGACAGCATACTCCTTGGTCTTTTTAGCTATCAGTGAGGTGTCTCCAGAGCCCAGAGGAGAATTCGAGCAGAGGAGTCCTTTCCTGCCGCCATCACGCCAGATAAGCGAATTGGCCAGCTGAGCTCAACATTATGTCCCCTCATCTTGAACTGACTTTATAAAATTAACATTAAGAGGGGAATTTACTTGTCTTAAAATCAGGAACTGTGAACATCTCCAATACTGGTCCCTAAAGACAAACTATTGAAGTCATGATGACAAATACCAACAGAGCTTGAACAAAACAAAACCAGTATTACCTCATTTTACTACTACACAACTGACACACATAGAACATTTGTAATAATATATGTCACTACAATATTCATATTAAATACATTCTGTACATAACTTGTAATTTAAATTGATTGTGATTCCTGATTCCCTTGTAGTTGAATCAGGACACATATTCATTCATGCCAGTAATGAATACATATTGTTATTTGAAAGTTATCAGTGCCTCCTTTAAGATATTCTCATAGAGTGTTATATGTATGTGAGTGTCACAGTGTTGTCAAGAGTAGTGGATTACATTAAATTGTTTATCTGTCTGTTGTTGTGACTTACACTTCTTCATACACATACCCTAGACACATAACGTAGCATCACACTATTCCAGAATAATTCTGACTGAGATAAAGAGATATGTGGTAGCAAGTAAGGTTATCTATAATACACTACTCTTAATAGATATAGATACCTTCACAGCTGATCTCAGTCAGTACACTAAGTCCCCTATAAATATTTATAACATCCCACTTCACCACATATATTGGGGTCTCGCTCTTGGGATTTTGAATCTTTAACTATTAAAAATATTGGGGGTAATTCACTTCAGGGAATATAAGAATTAAAAGGTATCCTTGGGTGGAATTAAATAAGGTTGAGCTCACGGTGCCTGTGTTGTCCATTAGAGATTGAATTGTTGGTTAGACATTATATAAAGTTACCTGATAGACAATGGCGGACCTGGCCAAATTTCGATCTGCTGCGGTTCAGACTGCAAAAGAGTTAGGATTAGATGGGCAAGTTATGGTTGCCTATGTTACTACGGAATGTGACAAATTTATTGAACGCGAAGAAAGAAGGTTTGAAGCCGAAAGAAAGTTAGAGGCTGACAGGGAAATTAAGAGGTTGCAATTTGAAGCTGAGGCTGAGACTAAGAGGTTGCAGATTGAGGCTGACAAAGAGGTTGCAAAAATTGGGCTGCAGAAAGATTGGAAGAGAAAAGAAGATTAGCTGCTGCAGAAAGGGAAGAGAAGAAATTAGCTGCAGAAAGGGAAGAGAGGAAATTAGCTGCAGAAAGGGAAGCAGAAGATAAAAGATTACAAAGGGAACATGAGTTACGACTAAGGGAGTTTGAGTTTCAAGGCCATGCTCCTGAAAATGGTGCCAGTCCCTTTGCCTCTGATGCTACGGTTACTCAGGGAGCCTCAATCTCAGCTATGAATTTTCATTTAGATCATTTTGTTGAGAAAGACGATGATATTGAGAGCTATATAAATAGGTATGAACTATTAGCTACCACGTATGGGTTGGAGAGAGAAAGGTGGAGCTTAAAGTTATCTCAGGGACTTCGTGGGGCAGCTTATGAAGTTTTTGCAAAAATGAGCAGAGGTGATCAGGAAAATTATGACATGCTAAAGCAGGCTCTTTTGTTAAGGTATGAAAAGAATGCAGAATTTTATAGAAAAAAAATTTAGGAATGCTAAACTACTGTCAGGTGAAACCTATCACCAGTTCTCTGCACGAATAGAGACATACTTGGAGAAATGGACTTCTCTGGGGAAAACCCAAGATCTTAAGGAAATGGTCCTTATAGAGCAACTAAGAGAGTCCATGGCTCCAGACCTGAGAAAGTTTCTCATGGAACAAGGTGCAGAGAGGCTGGGTGAGTTGCTAAATGTTGCTGAAAGGTATCAAGCAGCTCAAGCAGAGGTAACAGGTAATAAAAAGAAACAGGTGGATAACTTTAGGGCACCACAGAACTTTAATAAATTTGATCCTAGGGATCAAAATAAAGGTAAGCACCAATTTGATAGGCCACGGTATGACAATAAAAATAAATTCCCACAATTCGATGAAAGGAAATATGATGAAAGAAAATCTTTCAACCAAGGAAAAAGGTGGTGTAAGAATTGTCAGATGGACAATCATGACACTGACCGTTGCAGAAGGAAACCTGTGTATATGGCAACCCTTCAGGTCAGGTCGACCTCAAGACAGGAGGAGGATATTATGTTAGATACCACTCCAGAAGAGATGAGGAAGGCACAGGCTGGGGATAAAACACTCAAGCCTTGTTTCAGAAAATTGTCAACTTGTCATACAACTCCAGGCAAGGGAGATTTTTACATGAAAAACAAGTTGATGTATAGGAAGGCCGGAACTAGATCCCATGGTCACGGACAGCTGGTTCTTCCAAAAAGATACAGGACAGAATTAATAAGGAGCCTACATGTGAAACCAGATGGGGACCATGAGAAAATAGGTACCCTCATTCAAAAGGTGGCTCACAATTATTATTGGCCCAAAGCAAGATGGGACATTGAGAATTTTGTAGAAAGGTGTAGCATAGCACATGAGGGAACACCCACAAGTGGGAACATGGATCAGGACCTGGACACGCCACGGGGCAAAATTAGGCCTGATAATAAAAAGAAATATAGATTTGATAAAGTGGACCAAATGGAATGGGAAGCCCCTTTTCACGGACAAGCTTCACTTAACTGTTTTACAATGGCCACTATGCGGAGAGTGCAAAAGGATGTCTTACCCCAGGATAAGCCGACAATCCCTCAATCGGACTTAAACAAACTGGAGGAAGAAGATGTAGAGAGGAAATCTCTCATCAAGAATTTTAAGAGGGGAGACAGCCCCAAGAAAAAAAATTGGTAGCGGTCGTTTTGTGAATGATAATTCTGGGAGGAAAAATCATCACTACAGAGCTTCGAGTGGAAGAGACCATACCGGTGCATGGACAAATAGGTCCACACAATTAAAGGTCCATATGTAGCTTTGTTAAGAACGTGGACTGATGAAAAGGCAGAGGAAAACATTACATCTTCATACCAATATGTGAATGAGCTGACCACTCGGTTGAAAACTGGCTGGAAACTTGCCAATGAAAATTTGAAACAAGCCAGGAAGAAACATGCTGCCTATTATAACAGGAAGGCGAAAGACAGAAATTTGGCTGTGGGAGAGAAGGTACTGCTTCTTTTGCCCGGGAGTCAGAATAAGTTACAAATTGGATGGCAGGGTCCATATACAGTTCTAGAGAAGGTGTCTAGAACAAATTATAAGATAGATAAGAAGGGGAAAGAAAAAATCTATCATGTGAATCTCCTGAAGAAATATTTGGAAAGAGAACATCAGGAAGAGACACACTTGTTGACCTTGTCCATCGCCATGGAGATGAAAAAGGAACCACTTTCATCATTTGAATATCCATTACACCCTGTGAGACAGCAGCACAGGTGAAAATCAGTACACATTTAACGAAAACTCAGAAAGAGAGAGTGCAACAGGTTCTAAAGAATCATGCAGAGGTGTTAACAGACCGACCAGGGCATACAAACCTATTGGAATATGATATGAAACTCATAGACTCCACACCTGTCTGTATGAAACCATATTCGATTCCGTTTGCTAAGGAAAAAGCTTTGAAGGAAGAGATAGACTATCTATTGAAGGAAGGAATTATTTCGCACAGTGAGTCTTCGTATAGTTCCGGGGTGGTACTCTTAAGGAAGCCCTCTGGAGAACATAGACTCTGTATAGATTACAGGAGACTGAATGCTATTACAGAAGGACAGGTGGATCCATTGCCGGATACAAATCAGCTGTTTGCCAGACTAAATAAAGCTAAATATTTCTCAAAAGTGGATCTGAGTAAAGGATACTATCAGATTCCAGTAAAGCCTGAGGTTAGACCATACCTAGCTTTTAGTACCTCAGAAGGACACTATGAGTTTAATAGATTGCCATTTGGATTGAAGAATGCGCCTAGTGTCTTCTCTAGAATGATGAGAAAATTATTGGATCCTCTGAATAATCCCTGTATAACAAATTTTATGGATGATATCCTTATAGCAACAGAAACATTTGAGGAACACATTGACTCTCTGAACATGCTGTTTGATCGACTTAGGGAGGCAAATTTAACAGCCCGACCAACCAAATGTTGCGTTGGATGTAAAGAATTGGAATTTTTGGGACACACAGTTTATCAGGGAAACATGACCCCCTGACCCAAAGAATTTAGAGAAACTACAGAAAGCCCCGAGACCACAAACCAAGAAGGACGTGAGATCCTTTGTCTCATTATGTGGTTTCTACCAGAAGTATATCAAAAAACTTTAATTCCATATGTGCACCTTTAACGGAATTGACACGTAAAGGACTTCCAGATCGCATTACATGGACTCCACAATGTGAAATGACTTACCAAGAATTGAAGGAAAAGCTCACAAGTAAACCCATTTTGAAATTACCTGACTTAAGTCAAGAATTCATAGTAAGGACGGATGCAAGTAATATTGGGTTAGGTGCAACTTTACTACAGAAATCAGATGCATTGGATGGGGAATTAAGCCCAGTGGCATATGCTAGCAGAAAGTTGAATAAAGCTGAAATCAACTACTCAACTAGCGAAAAAGAATGTCTTGCAGTAATATGGGCAATAAAGAAATTCAATATTTATCTATATGGGAAGGCATTTAAGTTGCAAACTGACCACAAACCTTTATCGTTCTTAGCACAGGCTAAGCATGAGAACTCTAGGTTACTCCGATGGTCTTTGCTTCTGGCTCCATATAATTTTAGCATTGAATATATATCTGGAAAAACCAATCTGGGAGCGGATTTTTTAAGCCGCCATCCGTGTGATGAGAATCACCGTAAACCCCAGAAATAATAATAAATTTCTATATGTGTATATAGAATAAAGGACTGACATATAATGTCTGTTTTAAGAGGGGAGGTGTCATGAAATATTCTAATCCACATATATAAATTATTAGGTAAATATGAAGCCTAACAAATAAAATTAATAAAGAGAAGAGCAATGGTAAAATAACAGTGCTGTCACAAAGAATGTACTCGAAATCCCCCTTGTTTTCTGCTTCGTCTGCAAATTGTAACGCTTTCACGTTGATAGTAAAAGCTTACTGTATTATTACCCGCCTTCTTCAATGAAACGTGTGCTGCATTTCTAAGAAAAACATTGAGACGTACTGCGTAATGACCTAAATTAATCCTAACATTAATTATATTACGTTACCAAAACGAACGAACAGATGGACAAAAGGATAGCGAGAGGGGAGGGCTGAAAATCAGGAACGCATGCAACACGCGACGCGCGATATACAAATGCTGGCATCACGCGTGTAAGTCTACAAGCACTAACTTTTTCAGACGGACAGTGATAAAATACACTACCCTTTCCCAGAGTTAGGTTTATAAATCATAACAAACTCTTATTAGAAAAGATAACAATAGATGGGTTTACGTTTGAACACATAACAGTACCCAGACAGCACATCTTCCAAACAGGAGGTAGAAGAAATTGCATATTTTGAACGCAGCCACGTAGCTCCTTTAAATTAGTATTTTTGGGTTCCTTAGGGCTTGCTGACAAATAATATGTAAAACGTTACGCAAATAGTCCAGGAATTAATAAATTATACCCAAAATAAAATATTGGGGGTGCCTGACAGCATAAAATCATTTCTGCTCATAAGATTTTTTTTTAACGTGTTTGAAAAAAATTTACGTTACAGAAATAGCCTACCATGTAAACTCCAAATTGATTGGAGCGCAACAAATGAAAGCCTAACCACGATTGGTCGGGCTATAAATACTATCTTGGTTGTTAGGGGAGACGGGAAAAGATAACATTTTTTCAAACACTTATCGAAACGTGGCTCATTGGCCAGTCTCGCTGATATACACACTTGGGAGCGTTAGTTCGAGACCACTTGTTTAAATGATCCTGATAAAGCATCAGTGCGTTGAAGCCAGCTAAAATTTGGCTAAATAAAAGCCTGGAAGATAAGCAGAAGGAAATTTGTGCCAGTTTGTGCCAGAATTCATTGCTAATCAACGTATCTGTGTTATTCGTATGAATTGTGGGACAGTGGTCTTGATGGTACTGAGCAGCATCTGGTCAGAGATTTGCTGAATCCAGAGTCGGACAGCATACTCCTTGGTCTTTTTAGCTATCAGTGAGGTGTCTCCAGAGCCCAGAGGAGAATTCGAGCAGAGGAGTCCTTTCCTGCCGCCATCACGCCAGATAAGCGAATTGGCCAGCTGAGCTCAACATTATGTCCCCTCATATTGAACTGACTTTATAAAATTAACATTAAGAGGGGAATTTACTTGTCTTAAAATCAGGAACTGTGAACATCTCCAATACTGGTCCCTAAAGACAAACTATTGAAGTCATGATGACAAATACCAACAGAGCTTGAACAAAACAAAACCAGTATTACCTCATTTTACTACTACACAACTGACACACATAGAACATTTGTAATAATATATGTCACTACAATATTCATATTAAATACATTCTGTACATAACTTGTAATTTAAATTGATTGTGATTCCTGATTCCCTTGTAGTTGAATCAGGACACATATTCATTCATGCCAGTAATGAATACATATTGTTATTTGAAAGTTATCAGTGCCTCCTTTAAGATAGTCTCATAGAGTGTTATATGTATGTGAGTGTCACAGTGTTGTCAAGAGTAGTGGATTACATTAAATTGTTTATCTGTCTGTTGTTGTGACTTACACTTCTTCATACACATACCCTAGACACATAACGTAGCATCACACTATTCCAGAATAATTCTGACTGAGATAAAGAGATATGTGGTAGCAAGTAAGGTTATCTATAATACACTACTCTAAATAGATATAGATACCTTCACAGCTGATCTCAGTCAGTACACTAAGTCCCCTATAAATATTTATAACATCCCACTTCACCACAAGAGGTTCAGTGGGATAGTTTTTTCATTAAAAAAAGAAAGAAATTCTAAATATGTTCAGCTATAGCAAAAAGATATTGTTGAGAGAAAGTTAGGGCCTGGGCAACTTAATTTTACATGTATCCAAATCTAATTTTAATTGTGTTTTTATTTTATCACTGAATACTTTTCTTTATAATGTCACAGAGATGATTAGGCCTACTATTTAAAGCTATTAAACACTACAAGATCACGAAGACTTACTCTATTTTTGACTGGGCCACACTAATGACCATCAGTTACCTATTAACTGATCGTTCAATTATTGTTTAATATATGGTTAACTGATGGAAGTTTTCCCCTGCATTTGCCAGCCCTTGAGGAGACTGCATTTGCAAAAATTGACAGAAATAAGGTTAGCAGCAAAGAGCTTTAAAGCCAAAAAGGATTACGAAAAAAACATACCCTGAAGATATTTTTATTGTTATTTTAAAATATTATGTTCTTATAAGTAACAAAGCCTAAATTTGTAAAATGATGTGTTTAAAGTTGTACATTTAAAATGTATTTTCCAATGTAGCATGGCCTTCTTTAGAGCACATCAGAAAGGAATGCATCAAAGTAAAACGTGTTTCACAGAATTCACAGATGTTCAAAGACTATGTGAACTCACTAACTCCATTAGGACAGGTAATTGATGAATATTTTACTTTTCTCTAATCATGATGATGATGATAATTATTTCCACATAGATATCAACTCTCAAACTTCATCTCACTCAAACAGAGTAAGCAAGGAATTATAAGTTAAACTTACAACAGTGTAAACTATGTTTCTGTTTTGTTTTTGTTGAAGTATAATTATAATTCTCATCTTCTTCTTCGATCCTTAGCCACCAACTGTCAAAGCAGTCAGCCGCCATCACGCCTGGTGGCGTCTTGTAGGGCAGCAACAAATTGCTTCCACTTTGTTCGATCAGCAGCCATCCTTCGTACAGTGCCCCAGCTCTGGTTCATTCTTTCCATATCAGCCTCCACAATTCTCCGTCATGTTGTTTTTGGTCTGCCTCTCTCTCGCTTTCCTTCAGGGGTCTACAATAAAGCTGTTCTTGTGATGGCATTGGGGTCTCTTCTAAGGACGTGGCCAACCCAACCCCAGCGCCTCCCAGCTATGATGGTGTGCATGTTCTATTGGTAACTCCCGAGGAAGCAGTTCTTCCTTAGTGATGGTATTTGGCCAAAAGATTAAGATAATTTTTCTTAGGCAGATTGTATGGAAAGAGGACAATTTTGACATCTCCTTCTCTGTTACTCTCAGTACTAATCAGTAATTAGTAATAACTTTCATCATAAGCATATAAATAATAACTTATTAAAATAATTGGTAAGTTTTAAAAAGTACTTTGACAGATGAGGCATAATAGAGTACCCCTTAAGTTCATTAACTTAATAAGGCTAATATCTGAATATATGACATGCTGAATTCTTCATGAGGACATCTTATATAACCCTTTAAGGTAAGATATGCGGTGCAGCAGGGATGCCTCATGTGATTATTTCTCGTCATACTGGCTGTAGATTGAATTTTGAAAACAACATCAACCAACAGAAATAGAATTTGGTTGGCGCTGACAAAACATCTTGATTTCAACGTTGCTGACTTTAGCTGCATCATCTGAAAATTGTGACAGTTTGTTTCTTCTGTCGCTGAATTCCACAATAGAAAATAAGGAAAGGGATAATACTGAGCCTTGAGGGATGCCGTTCTCTTGCTCGTATCGCCTGAATTGTCATTATTTACCTGTCCTGTAAAGAATCTGTCCTCTCAGAAGTTTTTTTATGTAGTTGTACACGATTCCTATTAGAAACATCGAAGACAAGGAAGCCAAAATGATAATAAGAAAGTTCATAGATCAACTTACAAAACAAAGTCTGGCCGTCTACACTGATGGATCCAAGGGTGATAGTGGGCAGCTAGGTGCAGGAGTAGTAATACCAAAGTGGGGAATTAAGAAGAGCTACAGTGTAACTGAAGGGGCTTCGATTTTTACCGCAGAGATGGTAGCAATACTAAAAAGTTTAGAAATAATCGAAGATAACCCGCCAGAAGCTGTGACGATATTTACAGACTCACTATCATCACTACAAGCACTAGAACACCCAGGAAAATGTAGCCGGCCAGACATAAAGGAAGAAATTCTTGCAATAAATACATCACTAGGGAACAGAGGATGTAGTGTGAGGCTAGTGTGGGGTCCAGCACACATAGGTATAACTGGTAACGAGTTGGCAGACCAGAACGCCAAGTATGGAAGAATAAGTAAAAATAATATAAGAGCAGGCCTAGGAAAACGGAGATCAAGAGCCAAGTGAAGCTAACTATAAACGAGGAATGGAAGACAAAATGGAAGGACAGTAGTAAAGGCAGACACACGTTCAAACTGCTGAAAGAACCAACAAGGACATGCCAGATCAGAGAAGAAATAAAGGTACCCTCGAACAAAAAACTGTGGCGTCTTTGTCTCGGTGCAGCGTACTTTATGATGGAGGAAGCACACTGCCAAGAATATCAGGAAGAAAATGACATAGACCACTACCTGATACACTGTAAAAAAAATACGAGCAACAGAGGCTAGAATAAAAAAAAACATACTTTAGAAATCACAATATAGACATGATAAGTTTTTAAGTATAGATGCCTCAGGGAAAGCACAAAGAATACTTAAAAGATATATACATAAAACAAAGGAAAACATATAAGGTTAATACTGTGACAATACTGGTAATAATAATAACAATACTTCAGAATAGAAATTTAACCAAATACCATTTAATCACCAAAAACTAACAAATCATTGAAAACAAGCAACATTATGGACTACGCATAGGACAAGGAAAGACAACGGAAAAAAACTACCAACTTAAAAACAACAAATATTAATAAATTAATACCAAAAACTACAAAAGACAATAGTTATTCAAATATAATACAAAACTAAAAATAAAATGACACTAAATACCCTAATTATAACCAAATCTTTCCTGGTAGGTGCAACCAAGCTGGACTGGTCTGCGTGGGTAGGGGTCAGACAAAAGCTGGTACTCTGGTCCTCCAGGTTGGGGGTTTTAGCACAGGGCCGACACCCCTGTCTATGTAAAAAAATCGCACATGTTACGGAAACAACAATAAATGGGAAAACTTTGCTGCGGGACGGACATCCGGAGTCTCAAGCTCGTATGACTGACAGTGGTGAAAGCCGAAAGGAAGCCACTGGCATGAAAACGGATGCCCCGACCGCAAAACACGAAACCAGAATTGGTTTTTGGAACGTCAGAACTATGAATGATGCAGGAAAGCTGAGACAAATCACAGCAGAGATGAGGAACTACAAGATACATATCCTGGGAATAAGCGAGAGCAGATGGACAGGTAAGGGGAGAATAAAAACAGCTACAGGGGAAACAGTAGTTTATTCTGGCAGAGAGGATGGTCAGCACAACGAAGGTGTAGCCATTATCCTGAAGAAAGGAACGGAAAGGTCTTTACTGGAATGGAAACCCATCAACAACAGACTGAGAGGGAGGTTCACCAACACCACAATTATACAATGCTATGCACCAACAAACGACAGCGATGAAGAGATCAAGGACGAGTTCTATCAACAGGTACAAAAAGAAATGGAAACTACACCCAGGTACGATCTCATTATAGTAATGGGAGACCTAAATGCGAAAGTGGGAGCACACAATAATTATAACGAAAGAGTAATGGGGAAATGCGGCAGTGGAACAGCAAATGAGAATGGGGACAAATTAATAAGCTTCTGCAGTATTAACAACCTGGTCATTGGAGGAACACTTTTTCCACACAAGGAAGTGCACAAGTTAAATGCATGGGAATCACCAAACGGACGAGACAGAAACCAGATAGATCACATAATGATCAATGGCAGATGGAGACATGCACTACAAGACGTGAAAGTAAGAGGAGGCGCAGATATGGGAAGTGATCATCACCTAGTAGTAGCAAGACTGAAAGTGAAACTCAGAGCTGCTTGACCAGTTGCAGTCAAACAGAAAAGATACAACATCACGAAACTAAAGGATCCCCTCGTCAGAAAAGCTTTCGTGGTCGACGTAAAGAGAAGATATGAGATTATCAAAAGTCAGGAAAGAACAGTGACCGATGATGTTGACCAGAGATTCAACACCATCTCAACAATATACAAGGAAAGCAGCAAGTCATGCTTGGGATTCCAGGAAAGAAAGAGCCAAGACTGGATAACACTAGATACGCTAAACACCATAGCGAAGAGAAAGGAAATGAAAAGAAAGAAAACAGAAGCTAAGTCTCCCAGGCTAAAGGCAATATATAGTGAACAGTACAGTCAGCTGGACAAGGAAGTTAAACGTCAAACCCGTGCTAACAAAAGGACATTTCTGGATGACCTTGCAAGACAGGCAGAAGAGGCAGTACTGAGAAATGAACAAAGCACAGTATACAAAATAACTAAAATCATCAGTGGAAAACGAGGTGCAAACAATATTACATTAGTAAGAGATAAGCACGGAAATCTCATCACGACAGTAGAGGGACAGGAAACAAGATGGGCAGAGCATTTCAAAGAAACTCTGAATAAGGAACCACCAGAGACACAATTGAATGTTCCTGAGGCTGAAAATGATCTAGATGTTAATACAGACATCCCATAAAAAGAAGAAATAATCACAGCAATCAAAGGGTTAAAGAATGGAAAAGCTCTTGGTCATGATAACTTAAATGCAGAGCTATTTAAGACAGATCCAGAGCTAGCAGCAGAACTATTAGAACCACTATTTGCACAAGTCTGGAAAACAGGGACAACACCAACAGAGTGGAGAAAGGGAATAATTGTCAAATTGCCCAAGAAGGGAGATCTTGCAGACTGCAATAATTGGAGAGGAATAACTCTTCTCTCAGTTCCCAGCAAAATACTAGGCAGGATAATTATACAGAGAATCTCAAAAGCAGTAGAACATAAACTGAGGAAAGAACAAGCAGGATTTAGAAAGAACAGAAGATGTGTAGATCATATATTTACCCTCAGGAACATTATAGAGCAGTGCTCAGAATGGCAAAGACAGCTGTACATTAATTTCGTTGATTTTGAAAAGGCATTTGACAGTATACATAGGGACAGTTTATGGAAAATACTGAGGGCTTATGAAATTCCAAGCTGCATAGTGTCAATCATAACTATGCCAACTTTACGTGTAGCATTGGGCATAGCAACCTAACCTTTGAAGTGAAGACAGGAGTACGACAGCGATGCCCCTTATCGACCACTCTATTTTTAACAGTCATAGACTGGGTGATGCGCCAGACAACAGAGGGCAATACAAGAGGAATAAGATGGACTACATTTTCTACATTGGAAGATCTGGAATATGCAGATGACATTGCACTGCTAGCACATTCACATCAACACATCCGGGCAAAAACGGATAGACTTAATAAGTATAGCCAGCAGGTGGGCTTGAACATCAACCTAAAGAAGACAGAGGTCACGACGCTCAATGTGAGCAACCCTGAGCCCATATCAGTAAGGAATCAGCAACTGGAACAAACAGATGCCTTCACATACCTAGGATGCATAGTAACACCAGATGGCGGAGCAAGCAAAGACATCAACAACAGAATGAACAAAGCAAGAACAGCCTTTTTTAGTCTAAACAACATCTGGAAGTCCTTTCAGTACAGCACAAGCACAAAATTAGGATTATATCAGAGCTGTGTGCTTTCTGTGCTTCTCTAAGGCGCGGAGAGCTGGAGAGTTACAGAGAAGGAAATGTCGAAATTGTCCTCTTTTCACACAACATGCCTAAGAAAAATTCTCCGAATCTTTTGGCCGAATACCATCACCAACCAGATCTGCTTACTCGGAGCAAGCAAGAGGACATGCACACCATCATAGCTGGCAGACGCTGGAGCTGGGTTGGCCATGTCCTCAGAAGAGACCCCGATGCCATCACAAGAACAGCTATGTTATGGACCCCTGAAGGAAAACGAAAGAGAGGCCGACCAAAAACAACTTGGCGGAGGACTGTGGAGGCTGAGATGCAAAGAATGAACCACAGTTGGGGCACTGTACGAAGGATGGCTGCCGACCGAGCAAAGTGGAATCAATTTGTTGCTGCCCCACAAGACGCCACCAGGCGTGATGGCCGCTGACTGCTTTGACGGTCGGCGGCTAAGGATCAAAGAAGAAGAAGATAACCAAATCTTAGATTGAACAGGGTAGGCCAAGATGGTGGAAGAACAGGGGCAATAATGGTCAGCCGTTAAGTGCCATCTCATCTTCCTCATCACCTTAAAAAAAAAAATTATTTCTATACTAAATTTTGGTATGTTTTTTAGGATTTCGTAGCTTAGAATGTCATACCCTGATAATGGATTCGACATCTCATTTATTACTTTTTCTACTTCCTCTACAGTAATTTCAGAGTTTAGATATGATTTTTCCCCTTTATCATTTATCTCGTTTGTTCTTAGCTCTGTTATGAGTTATTCTCTTTTTCCTATGGGTCTTCAAGACCCATCTGTGTCACGTAATTTTTGGGTCGATCTCTTGTCCTCTCCGGCCGTATTCATTTACATTTGTTGTGCGTACTGATTACGTGAAATGTCCGTGATCGGCACATTTTTTCTCTGCTATCAAGCATATATTTGGTATTTTGAAATCACCTTACACTCCTTTCAGTAATAGTTATTATGTTTGTTTGCTCGCTTGACCTTGTTAAGAGTAGGCGGATGATGCAACCTTAACCGACAATCCGTTGGTAGACATTCTCGTATACCAGAAGTTGGGCGCCTGTTTCACACGGAAAACGGCCAGCAAAGGTTGATTATCGATGATAAGACTAGTGTTATGTCTTAGCCCAGATGGTAATAAGATGAATTTTTGTTTGCACAAGGACGGGGCGATAATTATCAGTCAGACACACCTGAGAGGAAATGCTGTAATAACCTTCCGGCAGAATTATTACGAAGACAGTACTTGTGACAATATAGGGAGTGGTATTTGTAATCATTGACGAGAATGTTCGAATGTCATTATTGCCTTATATGGAAGACGTGACCTTTACAACCACACACATAATTTCTATGAGGAAATTATTTGAATAAACCCCATCCTAAACACGCATGTTTGAAACTATTGGCCGGCACTCGAGATGTAAACATAACAACATTTCTGATTGGGGCCTGGTCTAATAGTAAACAACACGTGCCAGGAACGAAAAGGGGAATATAACTTGACACGGTTGCAGTTCATCTTCTTCTTCTTCTTTGATCCATAACCGCCAACCGTCAAAGCAGTCAGCGGCCATCACGCCTGGTGGCGTCTTGTAGGGCAGCAACAAATTGATTTTACTTTGCTCGGTCGGCGTTGCAGTTCATAGCACTGTGAAAATTCACTTCGTCGAGAAAACAACCAGACCTGCCAGAGTTAAGAATAAAATCAGAATTCATTCATCCAACCGGACTTGTTTGAGCCTCTTGAAGACTTAAAAGCCCAGGAAAACTCTACTATTATTAGCTCTGAAAACCGGAATCTGAGGAATCTGAAACACGGAGTCAAAGTGGGAACTTATTGATAAAGTAACAACCCCAGAACACGTGTAAGAGGCATCTTCAACAAGCTGCCTTAACTCTATATCTGAGCCAGAAGTCTGTGATCCCAAAATCAATTTGAGGTAAGTTGTATATCTATAATTCTATGTTTTGCATTATTAACACGTGAAGTAATATGTATATATTGACATGTGAATATTAATATGTGAAAATTTGTAAGTGGATGTCCAAGTCATTTGAGGCTAGCAGCCTCAGCATATAGAATGATGATTTCATGAACCACCACTGCAAGGGCTGGTGACTGTTTTATGCGAGTTTTTTTTATAGAGAACTAAAAGCAGAGGTAGTTCCAAGTTCCATATGGAGCAGGAAGTGAATGGTGAAAGAAATGATGTACATACTTATTATATTATTAACATTTTCAACCAGTGTAGATGTAAATGAAAACATATTCAATCTATATTATTAACCTTTTCAACCAATGTAAAGATAAACATAAATCGATTTAATTTAAATGTAAAGAGAGTTTTCGCTCAATGGGATTAAGGTTAATTCTCATCGAAGGTAAAGTTCTGATATAGATGGGATTGTGGAATAGGAAGAGGGGAACACATACGTATGTGTCGGGAAACTAAATACTCAGGAGGGTATTTGTTTCCCTTCTTTTGTAATACTGGTTGGTGGTACCAGTTGAGGGTACTATCTCTGGAACAAGTGAGGTATAAGTGGCCTGGAGTCGACGCTAGACACCACCATCAGACGGGTCTTAGAGACGCGGGACCAGCTTGGTAGTTACTCCCTAACATTTCTTGGAACGTGGTACAACTTTCAAACTTGACCAGTGACTAGTTTGATCCAGTCATCTATCTGCAAAGACCAAAACATCAGCTGGAGCAGAACCTCATTGGCAGCTAAGTAGAAACATAAAAGCTGCCAAGTGAACTCTTAACCAAAACTCGATAACATCACTCGATGATGATTATTATTTGTTAAAGAATTATTCATTTTTTTAAACTGTTAACTATAATTGATTATTAAATTTGTTTCTTGTGTAAAGACAAATCTAAAGTTGATTTAATCATTTTGAATGTACTACGTCTGTATGTCTCAGACAATTTCTTAGATACACTTAAACAGAGCTATACAATTATAATAAGAGGAATGTCGCTGAATTAACTCAGCTGGGGGCTTGAACGAGCTAGCGAATTATAAGAAAGCCCTATCCTTCACAAACGTTGACGGCAGATACTAGAGTTAACATTTGCTCAGCCTCATGCAGCATTGTTCTCGAGTTTCTGAATATCTTGTAAACAGTCCCTTGAGGTATGTGATGATTTTACCATGATACAACGTTAAAATATCTCCAAAATTAACGATAAAATGTAGGGATAAAAATAATGCGTAAGATACTAGGAGACATGCTCGCCCATGCCCGCCTTTCCTGCCACCATTCAAATTATTTAGTTAGACGTGCAGACTGAACGTTTCCCATTTGTAGACGGGGGGGGAACGAAACGGAGATCAAAAAAGGAAAGATATGACTGAACACGTGTTTGAAGTTCGAACGGCAAAAAGGACGCAATTGGGGGTGAAAGAAAAAAAATTCACGTCACTAGTTGACATAAGTAAGGAAATGGACAAGAAAAAGGACCTTAGCTCTTAATCGGAACAGTCATTTCTTGGACGTTTTTTCGATACTTGGTCTTTATTATTGAATGCCGCGGCAAAACACACATGAGAGGAAGGTTCTCGAAACAAATTTCTGTCAAAAACTAAACTTGAGAAAAAATATATGTTTTTTCTTAATAATAGAGTTATGAAAATAAAAACCTAGCTAGTTTGATAGCCCATCTTGAGCAGAGAAATAATATGCTTTCAATTATACAGGTACGGATTGATAATAAGGAAGATATTGACAAAAGACTGTATTGTTCATATCAGGACGAAGCCGACTGCACTGTTAAAAACAATGTCACTAAAGTTTCAAAAAATTTTGGCCTTGAGCATGCAAACGTAAAAATCGAGCTGTAATTATAGAGAGGGGATATGGTGGAGAATTGTAGATAAAAATAAACTTAGGAGGCAGATTCGTGTAGGAAATGCATGTAGAAACCAAGTGTGTTTTTTATATGAAAAAAAAACAAGTAGAGACAGACGGACTAACAGACCGTAATACACACTTGACTGAGATTTGACTGAAGTGACTTTTGGGTGTCGATTTGGAAGTTAGGGGGGAAGTCGGCGATTGGTCAACGTATTTTGGGGTATAGTAGCGGGACAGAGAGTGTGAAATTTTGCCATTTGACATAAAGTCTGTTCAGAGACGCAGTTTTAAATTTAATAGTGGTGTTGATTCCCAGAATGAATACAAATATATATAGTGGGAACCGCCATCATACAGCCAGCAGCTCAGCTGGAGTTTTGCTGGCAAATTTAAACTGTGTTCTCAATTCTGAATTCTGGTAAGAATGAACAATATTTATTTTGTATATTTTAATAATTCGAGTGATTGATACTGCCATATCATAAAAATGATTAGGACAAGTAAGTGTTCGCTCTAGGTCCCCAGCCCAAGTTCAGGGTCTAGAGACATACATACAAAGAAAATATATAGGAACGCCTAAATAAAACTAGGAAAAGGATCTAGTGTTGAGATCAGTGGAACATATCACCTATCTTATTCAATAGCAGGAAGCTATTGAACATATCTCAGATGCAATGTAGTCTTGAGGAACTAGTACTATGTGAAAACAACTAGGTAAGATGTGCTGTGTGGTCAGAGAGATCTGACCCATTCTGTGTGGTGTTGTGGTGTCGTGTTGTGTGCAGAAGTGGCTCAGGAGGTAGAGTTCTGACACATGACCCAATACTTTTGTTTCAGAATTGTGAGTTTCTATTTGGCACCGAAGTGGTGTCAAATGCTGTTATAAGACTACACAAGAGTGTGCCTGTGCAGACTAAGATTGGTGTCAGTGAAGTCTAACGTTGTACTTCAGATTCGGAGAGGAGTGGGCCACCAGATTCCAGCACCAGAACTACGCAGTCAAGATACGTGAGCGTCTGGCCTGCTGGACATTCACCAACTAAATTACTAACTCACCAACTATATTACCATCAACTAGAACATACCACAAACCGAAAGGAGACTAATGTGTGTGTATATATATATATATATATATATATATATATATATATATATATATATATATATATATATATATATATATATATATATATATATATATATATATATATTATATGTATGTATATATATATATATATATATATATATATATATATATATATATATATATATATATATATATATATAATATATATTACGTGTCGTTATTGTTCAATTATTCCGGAGATATTCTCCGTGGCCAAGGTAGACTCTAGGGGCAGCCACACAACACGTAATCAGCATAACTGTACTGAGCGGACCAACTCCTCCTTCACAATTTTACAAACATGCAGTTTATTAGGTTTGACAAACAGCACCATTGCAAGAGATATATAGCCCCAAAGGCACATGCAGTGGTACGTATGTCCAGTCCGTTCCCTATCAAACGCTGGTCATTGGCAATCAATCAAACTCTTTTTAATATCGTTTTTTTGGGGGGACATATGTATGTATAGGCCCAAACACCATCAGCAACCAAGAACTACTTATTCGGAGTAACCAGGAGGACATGCACACCATCATAGCTGGCAGACGCTGGAATTGGGTTGGCCACGTCCTCAGAAGGGACCCTGATACCATCGCAAGAACAGCTATGCTATCGACCCCCGAGGGAAAGCGAAAGAGAGACCGACCAAAAACAGCTTGGCGGAGAACTGTGGAAGCTGAGATGCAAAGAATGAACCACAGTTGGGGCACTGTACGAAGGATGGCTGCCGACCGAGCAAAGTGGAATCAATTTGTTGCTGCCCTACAAGACGCCACCAGGCGTGATGGCCGCTGACTGCTTTGATGGTTGGTGGTTATGGATCAAAGAAGAAGAAGATGTATAGGCACACATTTCCTTACTAGAATAAGCCAGGGACACCTCAACCAAGTATATTGATGTCCTGGTGATGCAATAATTCAGGAAAAACACAGAATACTGCAGGAGCTCAAAACACATACGTCCGCTCAATTCCTAACACAAGCCGCATCTCTTTTGCAGACGACCACCTCACTTCTGCTTCAAATTTGTTCACGTCTGCCTGACAACCATATCGGCATGACGTCGCTTCCTTTATAAAATAAACTCTGTATAAAACAAACAAAAAAGGTGCCCTGTTGAGCTGCCTATTATATCGACATAATCGTTATGAATTTTTATCATAACAATATATATATATATATATATAATATATATATATATATATATATATATATATATATATATATATATATATATATATATATATATATATATATATATATATATATATATATATATATATATATAAGGGGCTTGACATAAGTCTTGGGCCTGACCATGAAGAAGTCACAGGAGGAAGATCAAACTTGGCACATTTAAAGTTCATCATATTTGCACAGAATGTGTGAAGTACGCGTTTGTTTCTTCACTGGGTTTTCTCGCTACGGTGCACTGCGCAATGTACCCTATTGACCGGATCTGCTGCTCCAAAGATTTGACAAAACAATGGAAAAGAAAGAGGCCAGAGCTGTGATAAAATTTCTGATGTTTCAGGGAAAAACACCTACAGAAATACACAGGGAGATGGAACCAGTGTTTCGTGATTCTTGTCCTTCATATACTTTGGTAAAAAACTGGTGTCAGCAGTTTAAGTGCGGCCGCTCAAATGTTGCTGATGTGCCAAGATCTGGTAGACCAGCCTCAGAGTGCAACGATGAAAATGCAACAAGAGTGAAGAAAATCATTGACCAGGATCGAAAAATGACAATTGTGGAGATAGCTGGTAGAGTAAAACTGAATGAAAGAACAGTTTATAGAATTTTACACAACAGACTGAACATGAGAAAAGTGTGTGCACGCTGGGTTCCGCGACTGCTGACACGTGAACAGAAGCAAACGAGGGTAAATTGCTGTCAACAGTTGCTCAAAAAGTGTCAGTCAAAAAACTTTTTGGAGACCATGGTGACAGTAGATGAGACTTGGGTACACCATTACGACCCCGAATCCAAAATTGCCAGCATGCAATGAAAAACCCCGGGCTCCCCAACACCTGTCAAGCCGAGAGCGCAGAAATCTGCAGGAAAAGTGATGCTGACTGTTTTTTGGGACGCCAAAGGTGTCCTGTTGAAAGATTATCTGCCTCCTGGCAACACAGTTAATGGACAGTACTATGCAGATCTTCTCACCAAACTAAGAAAGGTTGTGACCAGGAAACGAGGGATAACGCGCACTTAGAATCTTCCTTTGCTTCAAGACAACGCGCCCTCTCACAAAGCACGGCTTGTGCAGCTAGCAGCCAACGATTTGAATATTGAAATTCTTCCACACCCACCATATTCTCCAGATTTGGCTCCATCAGACTTTTTTCTATTCCCAAATCTTAAAAAACAGCTAAAAGGAAATCATTTTGACGGTGATGAAGAAGTTATATTGGCATGTGATGACTGGTTTAGTTTGAAAAATAGGGCGTTTTACTCCCAAGGTCTTTTCAAGGTCAAGCAGAGATGGCAGAAGTGTGTCAATTCAGACGGTGGCTATATTGAAAAGGAATAAACACTATACAAAATTTGAGCTCTCTGTGACATGTCCTTCATGGTCAGGCCCAAGACTTATGTCAAGCCCATTATATATATATATATATATATATATATATATATATATATATATATATATATATATATATATATATATATATATATATATATATATATATATATATATATGAATAAACACTGTAGGTTCTGAGTCATTCGTGTGTATTTCACTCTGTAATAATTAATTCAACTGTGAATTTGTCAAAATCAACATATTCAAATTTAATGATTAATTACTTTAACACTTGTAAATAAATGTTCATTGGTGACATTTAAAAATAGGTTTCTTCACAGAAATTATTTAGGCTTTATGAATATGTAAAACTAAAAGAAGGAGAAACCATAGTCAACCTGGTCATAGTGTATGGACCAAATGAGGATGAGAGAGCAGAGGTCAAGGAGGAATTCTTCGAGCTGCTTCAAAGGACAGTGGATGACTGCCTAGATAAAATTATCATGCTCGGAGATTTCAATGCCAGAGTTGGAAATGACCATGCTAGATGGGGTGGAGTTATCGGAAGATATGGAGAAGATACTCTCAATGACAATGGAAAGCGACTCCTTAGATTCTGCAGTGAGCAGAATCTGATCATTACCAACACAAAGTTCCCCCATAAGCGCATATATGCATACACTAGGTGTGAACAAACAAAGAATGAGAAGTCAGTGATCGACTATGCCATTGTTAGGAGGAGCTCATTCAAATGTGTCCGGGATGCTAGAGTCTGGAGGGGGCCAGAGATTGGAAGTGATCACTACCTGCTTACAATCAAAAGAACAACTGAAAGAGTTGCTCAGCCTAGGAACTGCCCAGCATCACGCAAGAAACCAAGTAAACGAACGGAAGAAATGAGCATTAAGACCTACAAGCTGAGAGAGCCAGAAATTAAGACCAGATATCAGGGGCTTATTGCTACAGCGGTGAGAAACACAGAAGAACAACCTGATGTCTTGGAAACCCTGTGGCTTAAATTCAAAGACATCATAAAGACAGCTGCTGTAGAAGCATGTGGTGAAGTCCGACTTGGGAACAAGAGAAAGAGGACACCTTGGTGGACAGAGGAAGTCAAAGAGAAAATAAGAGAGAAGAAAATGGCATAGAAACAATACTTAGGAGCTAAAAATACAGCAGGACAAATAGAGAAATATAGAGAATATGTGATACTCAGAATAGAAGCAAAGAACAAGGTGCTAGCAGCAAAACAGAAGTCCTGGGAAGAATTTGGAGAAAAGCTAGAAAAAGATGCACAAGAAAACCAGAAATTGTTCTATAAGACCCTAAAGAACACGAGAAAGGAAAAACAATGCCCTCTCAAATTTATAAAGGCAAATTGCTTACTGCCCCGAAGGAAGTAATGGAAAGATGGAAAGAATATTTCTCAGAACTCCTTGATAGTGAGCAAGGTCAAGCATCAGAAATGATAACCACTAGCACAGAAGAGAAAATAAATGGTGATGAAGATGACATAAAGATGGAAGAACTGAAGGCAGCACTGGAGAAAATCAAGATGGGCAAAGCAGCAGGGCATGATGGTATAACACCAGAAATGGTTAAGTACATCGGAGCATCAGGCGACCTATTACTCTTAAGGGTCCTACAGGCAGCGTGGTGCAACAAGACCATACCAAAGGACTGGGAGATTGCCATCATAACACCAATTTTCAAAAAGGGTGACAATCGACAATGTGGAAACCATAGAGGCATATCCCTTCTCAGTGTCCCTGGTAAAATCTACTCTAGAATCCTAGAGCAGAGACTCCGAAGCCTAGCTGAGCCACAATTGGATGAGGTCCAGTGCGGATTCCGAGCAAACCGAAGTACTCAAGACCTAATCTTCACACTCAGACAGCTGAGTGAAAAGGCCTTTGAGTATAAGAGTGAGATCCATCTTTGTTTCATAGATCTGGAAAAGGCGTTTGACAGGGTCCCCTGGAGCAAACTTTGGGACTGTTTGGCAAGGAAGAACTTTCCAGCACCTCTGATTCATGCTATACAGAGCTTCTACAAGTCTTGCAGAAATTATGTGAGGACAGCAAACCATAAGTCAGAAGAGTTCAGGACCACCACTGGTGTAAGACAAGGTGATATCCTGTCACCTTATCTTTTCATACTCCTCATGGACGATGTTATCAAGTCATGTAAGGAGAGAACAGGAAAGTATTCAGTGGGGTACTGGAAGATGAGACAAGTATGTATTTCAGAGCTGGCATTTGCTGATGATGTTGCGCTGATTGCTAAATCAGAGGCACATCTCCAATCCAACCTGCAAGTCTTGGAAGGAAGAGCTGGAGAAGAGAGGGATGGTCATAAGTATCTCTAAAACAAAATCCATGGTGATATCACGAGAAGAAAGAAGACATCAGATTAAGCTGGGAGAACAGGTCCTGGAGCAGGTCGACCACTTTAAATATCTCGGAGCTATTATAGACAGAAAGGGAGGCATCAAAGAAGAGTTGGCCACTCGAAAAGCAGCAGCTGGGAGACTTTTTCAGGCCATAAATCGAGGATTCCTCAGCAAGAGAGAGGTTGGTAAGAAAACGAAGATGGCTGTATACCGCTCCACCTATGTCCCAGTCTTGACATATGGATGCGAGTCATGGGCAATGACTACAACCGACGAAAGCCAGATCCAAACCTCAGAAATGAGGTATCTGAGGAAGGTGGTTGAAGTAACAAGAAGAGACATGGTACGCAACCAGACGATACGTCAAGGCCTAAAATGCCACCCCCTGCAGACCCAAGTAGAACAGTCCCAACTAAGATGGTTTGGCCATGTCTGCAGAATGGGAGAAGATCGTCTACCACGACAAGCATGGGAAACAAAGAGCCAGGGATCCAGACCCCCAGGACGACCCAGAGTCCGCTGGGAGGACAAAATTAGACAATCTTTGAAGGACCGAGGACTAGAATGGAACCAGGCCAGGAGGAAGACAGCCGATAGGATAGTCTGACGCTCTCTCTTCCAAACCTCTACACCTCACGGTAGAAGGGGAACGACTAAGTAAGTAAGTAAGAATATAGGCAAATAAAGTTCGGTCGTGTTTTGCCTGTTCAAACTGGGACTTGCCAAAATGCTGAAGTGCCGATACTGCTTTTCAGTAGATTCGACTCTGTGGTGAGGGCACTTTTCCGGATCAGTTCAGGAAGTAACCGCTCCTGGTCAAGGCAAGAATCTTCAAGTGTCGATCTTAAGCTTCAAACCACAGTCTAGTAGTATAGCAAATGGTCTCTCTGGGACGTACCACAAATAGTCGTGTCGTCTCGTACTGGTACCACAAACTTTAGAGGGAATAAAAAAACAAATTCCGCTGCTAAATATTTGTTTGCCTGTTATTAATCAAGCACCTTTTCCCTCTGTCCGTCAGCCGTTTGTTTTCTCATGGTTTTTTAAACTCTTCCTGAGCATATATCATATCACTCAGGGCATGTGATGAAAAATCACCAGCATGTCAGTTAATTTAAGGAAAAATTTGTGACTGGACAGCGGCAGTGGCTTGTGTCTGAAGGAAAATATTAAGTTTACATACATTCACAAAATGATAATATACAACTATGCACAGGTTGATGTAATCATCACTCACTCACTGCTCCATTCGGAGTCTGGGGTTACCTCTGCTTTGGTTCTTCCGTGAGAACTTGCATGAAGCCATCACCAGCGCTTGCTGTGGTGGTTCATGAATGTATCCTTTTTACATGCTGAGGTTGCCAGCCTAGTATGAATCTTTAACACAACTAACAAGCATAAACAAGTCAAATTGAGAGCAAAATATTTATAATCACAACTTGCCGCAGCAGGGAAGATTCTTGCTCAGTAGAATAGTCTTGGCAACTTAACACAGATGCCTCGAACACACGTCAGGGATATTATTTCTATTTCATAATCCCTCTGTGGCTTGTGAGTAGTCCTGTAGAATTCCGGATATCGTATTAATATTGGCGAGTTTTTCTACTGATGTACAGAGATGCTCTTAAAACGTTTTTGGTCCAATAAATTCAGAATCCAACTCTATTCTTTTCTGTGGCAAGGTTCGAGCTGTCTTATTGTTATTGCTAATTAGAATCGACCTCACTGCATTCCGGGTAAACCCATAGGTACTCAGTCTCCCTCAGCAAATGTCGAAGAGTATGAATGCTAATTGTACCTGTAGCACGCTGGTTGTACATACGACGGATGCATCCTCTCTCACGTCCATTACTGCTAGTCCCACGTTTGATGCCAAACTCCAACAGCCTTAGCCTTGTTGATTCATCCATTGCAGTGTCATTATCCAGCCGGCGATCATTAATAGCCCTTAGTATCTCTCCCTTATCCATGTCCAGTGTCCCCACTATGGGTGCTCTCGAGGCCAGCCTGTCAGCTCTCTCATTGCCACGTACCCCTGCATGACCAGGACAGTAGATCCATACCCGTTCTTGAAGACTTGTGGCTTCTATTGATGTTTTCCATTCCTGTCGCAGCCATCCACTTTGAACTTTCCGAAGCATGGCGAGAGTCTGACAATATAACTGCCCTGGTTGATGGAGTTTCAGACAGCCACCTCAGTGCTGCAGTAACTGTCTTTACCTCCATTCTCATGCTGGAGGTTGTTGTCATGTAGGCTCCACTCCATTCAGCGACGACCATGCCCTTTATTCTCGCAGAGAAGCCCCATCCTGATTTCTCACCACGCACTACAGACCCATCAGTGTACACAATGGCATCATCATCCCCAGCATGATCACTTATCAGCTGATTAATCTCCAGCTCTGCTTTTCCATTGCCCCAAGATCTGCATTCTCTGTCAATGCTAATGATGATTTCTGGAATGCAGTGCCGTATGTCAGACTTCTTTTACGTTATATCGTAGGTTCCCAGCCCACGCTTCCACCTGGCGTTTTCGACAAACTCCAAATCATAACGATTGTATATTCGCGCCTCAATAGCCAGCCAATACATTCAAAAGTTCAAGTTATGACAACTTTTCCACATGTAATATTTTCCACGACTCATGTGTTTGAAAAATTCTAACAGTCATCAACCATATATGGAGTTGTGATATCCGTAAAATGTTGTCAACGTTTACTTACATTACCCTTCCTGCTCACTCTTCAAAATGTCTTCCAAGATTGCGTTTATCTATAATCTCCTATCTCAAGTAATTCGGAAGTCTGATTATCTAGTTTATCAGACTCTGCCGATCTCTTGTATCACATGACTTGTCACGAAACGACTGCATGTCTAGACAAATCGTGGTCTATACAATTAAACCCGTATTGCCAGTTCATTCTGATGTAGCGTTGGAAGTGATTATGCAATTTAAAGCAAACACTTCATGCTTGCATTTACCTGTAGTCAATGTGGTATTATCACGTTTAGTGATTCAATTAATCTCTCAGGGATGGGCGATTGTCTGGCCTGTCATGTGCCGAAGCGTGAAATGTGAACACTGGTAGTACGAAAAAAGGGTAACAATTCTGAGTAGAGGATAGGCACGAAATTATATGCATTTATGCCGAAATAATAGATAATAGAGGCATGAGAAGAAATAACGAAAAAGCAAACGAGAAGAATTGTCACAGTAACAGGGCCCTGACAATTTTCAGTTATATGTGAAAATGATACACGTTACATCTACAACTCCAAGAGTCAGTAAACAACTACTCTGTGCTGAAGGGCGTTAAACCGTCATTTTTTTTAAACAATTACTTCAAAAACTAGTTGCATCTGCCCCTCAGTCATTTCTTCTGGGTTTTTAATAACAGTAAATTCAACTCTATTTTTTTAATATGTTGATGCATCTGTTATGTCAGTTTCACATTTTAGGCTATATTCATTTCATCTTTATTTAATTTCAGACATTTTATTATACCATGCAGCACACTCCTCGGGGAAGAGTGTTGATTATCAACAACGAAAAATTTATTAAGACAGATCCAGCCATAAAAGAAATTGGTGCAAAGTTTCTAGATGAAAGAAAGGGCACTTCATGTGACCGAGACAACCTTGAAGTTTTGTTCACGCAACTTCAGTTTCAAGTAATAATTCATAATGATCTAACAGCAGAGGTAAGCAACATTATCTTCAACATCATCATCTTCATCATTACCTTTCCACTCCCCAAGGAAGATAGGCCTTCAACAAATGTATGCCAAGTTCTCATATCAGCCAGATCCAAATCTTAGAAATGAGGAATCAGAAGAAGGTGATTGAAGTAACAAGAAGAGACATGGTCCGCAACCAGACGATACGTCAAGGCCTAAAAACCCAACCCCTGCAGACCCAAGTAGAACAGTCCCAAGATGGTTTGGCCACGTCTGCAGAATGGGAGAAGATCGGCTACCACGACAAGCATGGGAAACTATAAGCCAGGGATCCAGACCTCCAGGACGACCCAGAGTCCGCTGGGAGGACACCATTAGACAATCTTTGAAGGACCAAGGACTAGAATGGAACCAGGCCAGGAGGAAGACAACCAATAGGATAGTATGACGCTCTCTCTTCTAACCCTCTACACCTCACGGTAGAAGGGGAACGACTAAGTAATTACGTTCTCATATCGTCTGCCATCAGCTCAAGGTCTTTCCGTGTCTTTCTAATCATCTTTGTATCTGTCTCCAGCTCTCTTCTCCATGTGTTATTTGATCTACCTTAACTTGTCTTACCTTGACGACTCCAGAACCAGGAATGATGGTAATGCAATCAGCAGGTGTGCTCAGTGTGTGTCCTATCCATCTCTAGCATCTTCTTCTCTTCTGTTGTTCTATTGGCACTTGTCAAGCTTTTATCAGCAGTTCTACATTAGTGATCTTGTCGTACAATTTCAACACTTCTGTTCTACGCAAGAACTCATTTATGAAAGTCTACAAGTTGTTGATTTTGTTGGTCTCCGTGTTTATAAGCCACACAACTCGATTGATTTGGCATTTGAGTTAAAGATTCTGATGTTTGTGTTGGACTTGATGTCTTTTGATTTCCATCTATTTTCCAATGCAATAAGAGCGTCTCATGCCTCTTGTGCTCTTATTTTCATATCACTGTCCCTCCAACTTTGTCTATATTGTTATTGTTATTGTGGTTCCAAACCGACATCATTGCACTTCTGGAAAACTCACAGGTGTTCAATCCTCCTCAGCAAGTGTAAAATATTATGAATGTTGATTGCTTCTTCAGCGTGCTGGTTGTATACATGCATGGCCATCCTCATACGCCCATCCCTGCTTGTTTCCCATTTGATGCCTAATTCCAACAGTCCGAATCATGTTGAACCAATGATTGCAGTGTCATTCTCTAACAAGCTATAATTTATTTTCCTTATTATCTCCCCCTTATCCATATCAAGTGTCTTCTCTATGGGTGCTCTTGATGCTATTGTAGATCTTAAGCTTCGAACTAGTCTAATAGAACAGCAAATGGTCTCTCTGGGACGTACCACAAATAGTCGGGTCGTCTCGTACTGGTACCACAAACTTTAGAAGGAATAACAAAAACAAATTCCGCTGCTAAATATTTGTTTGCCTGATATTAATCAGGCGCCTTTTCCCGCTGTCCGTCAGCCGTTTGTTTTCTCAGGTTTTTTTTACTCTTCCTGAGCAAATATCATATCATTCAGGGTATGTGATGAAAAATCACCAGTATATCAGTTAATTTAAGGAAAAATTTGTGACTGGATAGCGGTAGTGGCTTGTGCCTGAAAGAACATATTAATCCTTACTAATTGCCAAATACATCTGCATAACCAGAACAGTAGATCCACAACAGTTCCTGAAGGTTTGAGGCCTCTTTGTGTGCTTTCCATTCATGTTAGAGCCATCCACTTCGGACCTTCCAAAGCATGGACTGAGAATCCAGCATAGTGACTGCATTGGTTATTGTAGTTTCAGATAGCCACCTCAGGACTGTAGTAGCTTCATATGTCTCCATTCTCATGCTAGAAGTTGTTTTCGTGGAAGGTCCACTCTGTTCAGCAATGCCCTTTACTCTAGCTGAGAAGCCCCCATCATTGCAGGGGGTGTCTTTTTTCTGTAGTTACTCACAGGTAGGGTTTTTCTTGGGCCATTGCATGTCTAGATTTTATTGACACAAGTCCAAGCATGAACTTCATTATCACAATGGGCGGTATCTCTTGTATAGTCTAAGACTATATAAATTCCTTCATTTTTGAATTCATTCCAGTCATTTACCTTATGATCTTCACGATGTATTCCCAACCCATGATCGGTTACTGCCATTATTACCTGATGATATAGGAGAACCAGTCTGTTTCAAGTGTGCAGCTTCCATTGTTTTTAGTGCTGCTAGACTGCATTGCACAACATGGTACTTGTATAATAGGCTGCGATCAAACGTTACTCCAGGATATTTCAACTTGTCTTGTCTTTCAGTGTTCTTCCCAAATGAGAGTAATGCCAGGGAGGTCTGATGAGAGTAATGCCAGGGAAGTCTGCCTTGACCCAACAGTTGTTCAAGGAGCACCACATCAAACAGGTCTTTTTGAAATTGACCTTTGAACCAGTTTCCTTGCACCATTTAGAAACTGCCTGAAGTGTCTCTTATTTGCTTTTGGCCATTTCCTCTCTGTATGGGCCAATCCTATAATTGAGTATGACATCAGCTAAAATTAGTGTTCTTCCTAGGCCTGTTGGCTGAATGGTGGCTACTTTTGCTGTGTAGATATTAAACAGCACTGGTGATAGACGAGAACCTTGGGGTAGTCCTGGGTATATGCGCATTGGTTCTAATATCCAGGTTCCCAGTGAAATGCAACGAATCTTTCCATCAAAGCAGGCACTGTCCATCTTGTCAGCCATGGGTTTACCCAATATCCCATTACACAGACATCAAGGTTGCAAAGTTTGTAGTCTTGTATGCATCCTCCAGGTCACTTGCCTCAGCAACCGTTTCTTGCTTACCTTGTAATGTCTTGTATACATTGTATGCAAATGTGCGATCATTATCCCATGTTACCTTTATTGGCTTGTAGCGACTCATGGTGTCAAGGAGAAAGTGTGCATTTTCTACATGTGCCATTAATTGTCTTACCACTATTGTTTCATGTAATTGGCTGTAGACATTCTGTAATATGATTGTCACAGAGAGTTATGATCATTAAATTTTCTATATTTTCCTCTTCTTTTCTTCACCCGTGTCCTCTATTCTATTATCAATCTTTGCCCTTATCCTGTATTTTCGCATCCGTTCGTTTGCGAAAAATATTTTCGTTCCCATTTTCACTTTGCCGGTTTCGTTTTCTCATTTAGAAACGCAGTAGATGACATAACGTGTCAGTCTCTACACGAGACGGGAGAGCGTTATAATGCATCCTATTGCATTAGATGTCAGTGGACGAAACTGTGACTTTCGCTTATCTCAGACATACGAGCAGACTTATGTCTGCATTCTCAGCTGATATGCGCGTTTTCTTCGGCTGAGCGCTCAGGTGAGGTGTCAAACCCGACATCTTCACGGTGCAGATTGAGACTTACCGTCAAGCATTTGCACCTGCCACATCGGTCATCAGGCCGAGTTCTCGGCGAAGTGTGAAAACTGCCTCGGCATTGGAGTCAGGCTGTCTGAGACTCGCAACTGACACGCGCACTCTCGGCCAGCAGGTGGCAGTTACGGCATGCGTTTTTAGCTAACGTAGGTGTTAAAGACGGAAAGGGGAGATTATTTCGTTTTGCGAAATAAACGTTCACCTCTTTGTCTGTTTGATAGATATTAACCAGAGTTTGAAACTAGATTTTCATTCTTGCTCCTGAATTCGTAGTAGACAGGACGTTTCGTGCTAAGAGAATAAGCTGTATAGCGAAGTCTTAGTTTGTTCTTGGCAAAAATTTTGCCGAACTTCTAGACTACCAATAAATATAGCATATAATTCTAAGTTTGTGCGATCGCCTGTAATTCTGTTTGGAGGTAATATCTTATATTAAGTATCTAATATTTTGTGAAGTGTTTAAAGTGTTAAATCGCTTATTTTATTTCCTGAGTTCTTTTGTGTGCAGAGTGAATAATTTATAAGTTGGTTAGATTCTCTAGCTGATGAGTTACAGTGGAAAACAGAATAAAGTATAATTTCTAGCTTAAAGCCAGGTAGCCATAAGGAATTAACTTAAACTGCTAATATTCAGACGAGAATAATTTTTTCTAAACTAACTTATAACTGAAATGCTACATCAAGGAGTGTTGACGGAATACGTATGTATTCCTAATTCATGATGATTGATTTATGAATATAACTTATTTCACGGGAAAGTTTAAATGATAAGTCAAGCTATACGCTTGCAGTTTAAAAATGTAAGTTATAATCCGAGTACATAGTATGTATAAGTATTTTATTTGTGGTTTTTCTTCCCTATGCAGTGAAAACTGGGGTTGACCCAAATTTTGCCGGCGTTTAGTACTGAGACATAGCTGTGAGAAACATAAACATTTTATATCTTTAACCACGTGGGTTTTCAAGTAACACCTGTCTGACAGGGCGTGTGCCTTCAGAGATAGACAAGAATACCAATCCCACTCACGGTTTTTTTTAAAGAATAAATGCTTATACTGGGCCTTGGAGCCAGATCGTATTTCTCCTCGAACTCTGTGTTGAGGCTGCCTTGTGGCGAGGATAATTACAGAAATCTAAAACATTAACTTTCCGACATTGTTGACAAAGTGTGTGGTGAACCAAGACTATCTGTTGAGAGAAGTTGTCCACCGGTCATCTTCCTAATTAAGGGAAACCTCGTGTTCTGACATTGTGTGCCCGCATAAGCCTAACTCTTACCTCGTGAATAAGTGACACTAACTTTAGTCTGAAATAACTATCGCCTGAAGCAGACGCTCCCCGGAGCCATTTTGATGAAACCACCAAACAACTCTGTAGAGCTGGGATCCGCTTCATTAAACGACAGAAACAGATAAAGAGTGTGTGAGTGTCCCCAAGTTTGCGCCAGACGGCAAACAACAGCATGAGTTTAGGTAAGGTTGTGGGAGTCAGGCCCTGATGAAAGAACTGAGTGAAAGTAGACTGAAGGATGTTCTTTGTTTGATTCACTCATTTTTTTGTAACTTTCTCTAGGCAAGATTGGTTGCTAAACTATATTTTTCCTTAGAATAGATACTGCTATCAAAGTCAGTTCATACCTTCAAAAGGGAAAATATTAGACCCAAATCATATGTATCTGTGACTCCTTGGGCTATCATCTTTCTCCTAACGGGACTGTGGGCTAAACATCGAGGGAAGATCATAACTGTGGGTCTATCATTTCTTGTAGCAATTCCTTGATTTTTTATGACTATTTGTATATGTTTTGATGTAATTTCTATGTTGTTGTGATGAAATTTTAGATGATAATTAAAATTTCTCTTGAAATTAATCAGCGTGTGGGTCAGCTCGTTCTAGAATATCTATATAATCAGTTGTTATAGTTTTCCCACGTCTGTACGTCTAACTGTCGTCATGTATGTGCGTGCACGTGAGTGGTCAGAGATATATTTATATATATATATGTGTTTAGACTGTCTGACTCCTCTAAAGCTGTCGTAGAAGATAGGCAGAGAGAGAGAAGATTTCTCGATCTAAGAGACAGCCTCTACCACATTCTACCACCTCACTCGTGGAAATCTATTTTCGATTACTATCCCTCACTGTGACTATCACTCATTCTAACCTATTCAGAAGGGACCAACCCAAGTCTTAATTCCCCTATCAAAAATCTACGACAATGATAATTCAGTGACTGTTGAGCAGCCTGGAGTTTTTACCAGGTTTATGAAGTGGTCGCAGATAACTATGGAGCCAAGCTTCCAGTACCTTGGCATTCTGTATACTGGTGTTGAAATCCTTCACCACAGCTGTAAAGCCTGTGTTGTCAAGTTGATTTATGTAGTGGCACTGTACACCACCAGGACCCCGGGCATTATTTCTATTGATGTCTTAAGCATATACAGCATCCTATACAGCAATAAGATTGAAAGATATCTCGTCTCTTTTGTCATTTTCCAGAATATGGTGCGTAATTTCTTGACGGGCATCTATATCACTTTTATCTGTCTTTGTCACGGATTGCCTCCCCTTAGCTCTGCAGTAGTGGTCCACCAGTTGCCAACACTCAAGAGTATTTAATATGGGTCTTTAAAGGTGTCTCCCTTCGTACAAGATTACTCTTGGCAGAGTTGTAGATAGAAGGATAATGACGCTTCTATCACAAGGTAGTTTTCACAAGATGTTTTCAGAAGTCAAGAACAATGCTGCATAGGGCAGAGCACTATTAACTTATATCTGATCCGTCGCCTTTCATGAAGAATTAAGCAATGGTTTTAGCCTGTTCAAGCCCCCAGCTGGTGTAAATCCAGCGAAATTATTTTATAAGTATTTGCTCTAAAGATGTAAATATATGTCTAGATGTATATATATGTTTTAAAGAGTCTTGCTCATACGTTTGCTTCCATACCTACAATAACTGAATCAACAATGATTGTTTTGTTTCAAAATAACATGTAACATAATTAATTAGTTTTTAAACAGGTTAAAATAACGATGGAATGATGGTGAATTTTAGATGTATATTAAAAAATATCTTCACTGAGACAGGGGTTGACGATTATAACAAATTTTGTCCTTTTGCTGGTTCCTTTTACAAGAACTTAGCTGGTCTAAGTGAGTCCTGCAGCCGTGGTTTCATCAGTTCTTTTGTGATGAGGAAACTTCTTCACACAACCCGTCCAATGTAGGTGGTTAGTGTTGAATCCCTGCTCTTGACTCACACTAGTGGCATAGAAACTTCAGTCTTGCAGCTTCGTACCACAAACATTAGACAAAATAGAAAGAACAAATGCGTCTACTAAGTACACTGGGTTGGAAGATTAACAGGTGCATTGTCTCGCTGTACACCCACCAATGTTAGTTTCTCTGAATAATTAGACCTTTTGAGTATACACAGCGTAACTCAGCTAAGATGGTTAGAAATCATCAATATTCTGGATATTAAACGGTGAAAATATGTGCTTGGACAACGCGAATGCAATGATTTACCGGAACTAACATTAGCAAGGTACATATATCTCACAAAATGATATTATACACTTGAGGCACAGGTGATGTTATCATCACTCATCACTGCTCCAATCGGAGTCTGGGGTCACCTCTGCTGTCGGTTTTCTGTACGACTAGCAAGAAACAATCCCCAGCGCTTGCTGTAGTGGTTTATGAATATACTATTTTCATATGTTTAGGTTGCCAGCCTCATATATAACCACTTAGCAAGAAAAATATGTCAAATTCACATTTGTAAAATATAGGTTCACAACTTACCCCAAATGGGATCTACAATCTCCTGGCACAGTTAGAATGGACACAGCAACTTAGGTTAGATCCTTCGAATACTAGGTCTGGGGTTATTTTAGAATCCCTCTTATGACTTGATTCTGATTCCTTAAGTCTCCAGTCTTTGTATTTAAAATTGCAGGTTTACTTTTAAGTTTCAAAGTTGCCCAAATACTCTATCCTGGTCCTTTCGTATGGAATCTAAGTCATATTCTATTCTGGCTCTCTCTCATGGGTTGCTACTTTGACGTTTTGCAGTGCAGTGTGTCAAAGTCTCAAATTGTTAGAATATAAATCTCAATTTTCGCTCCAAGTACCATATGGTACGAGGGGCGTTCAGAAAGGAGTGCACCACATCGTTTTTCTCAGGAGCTGTTTATTAAAAAAGCATGAAATTTATACACAATATACATGGATATGTCATGTAAACATCGGTATTATTCAACATAATCTCCATCAACTTGTACGGCTTTATGCCAGCGCGAAATAAGTGCATGTATTCCTAGCCCGTACCAGATTTTGTCTTGATCATGTAGCCATTTCTTCGCTCCATGAATCACTCCTTCATCATCTTCAAACCTTGTCCTACGGAGTGCATCTTTAAGTGGACCAAATAGATGAAAATCAGAGGGTGCCAAATCGGGACTATAGGGTGGATGGGGTAGTACAGTCCAACCCAATTTGGTGATTGCTTCCCGTGGTGCTAGACTTGTGTTAGGTCGCGCATTGTCGGGAAGGAGAAGCAGGTCTGCTGGATTCTTGTGCGGCCGAACTCTGCGAAAACGTTGATTGAGTTTTTTCAATGTCTTAATGTAAGCTTGCAAACTGATTGTCTCTCCTCTTGGCACAACTTCCACAAAAATCACACCTTCAATGTCCCAAAAAACAGTGATAATGACCGTTCCAGCTGAAGGAATTGTCTTGAATTTCTTTCTTCGTGGTGATTGCGGATGATGCCACTCCATTGACAGTCTTTTTGTCTCAGGTTCAAAATGATGTGCCCCGGTTTCGTTACCTGTAACGATCTTAGCCAAAAACGTTCTCTCCATCAGCATTGAAACACTCCAACAATTCAGAAGAAATTGCTTTCCTTTGCAATCGGTGGTCATTTGTGAGACTTCGAGGAACCCATCTTGCGCAAACCTTAGAAAATCCGAGAGTTTTTATAACTGCATTTGCACTACCAATGCTGACTGACAGCTGTAAGGCCAATTGTTGAGTAGTGATTCGCCTATCAGTAAGAATAATGCCCTCAGCGCATTTCAACATTTCTGCGTTGGTGGCTGTGACAGGACGTCCACAGCGTGGCCGATCAAGCAGCTCCGTATCTCTACTTCCTGATTCTTTGATTGTCTGAACCCAGCGACTGACTGTACTCCTGTCGACTGCAAAACTTCCATACACATCACATAGACGCTTGTGAATGTTCACAACAGTTTCCTTCTCTGCAACGAGAAATTCTATCACAATTCGCTGCTTATAACGCAAGTTGTTAACACGCTCCATTTCAACGGTTTAGGGCAGCCGTATTATTTAGCCGGTCCGGTGCAATTTGGTGCACACAATTGGCACATGCCATATTTGAAGTGTTTAAAATTTCATGCTTCTATCTTCATTATTAGCTGAGAAAAACGATGTGGTGCATTACTTTCTGAACGCCCCTCGTATTTCCTACGAATTTGCCAATCAAACCCAATGTCTATTCCGTGTCTCAAATTAAACCAATCCAATCTCTTTAGAACTATGTGTGTCAAGGTGTTAAATCATTTCTATTCCCCGCGTGTTTTAAATTTATCACGTTAAAAAAATTTAAACGCGTGACCTCTTTCAGATATGTCCGTAATACTTCCGATTGCCCTGTATGCAAACTCACAAACACATCTGTGAACTCATTTCCTGTCTAAATGCCTTTCCCACCATAATCTTCCCAGACGGGTTATCTCTATTATTGATACAGAACGTCCCCTGGAAGCGATTATCTAATTAGCACCTGTGTCTGTGACGAAATCAGTCGTGTATTTTTTATAACTCTCATCCGCCTCCGACAGTATCACCCCATTTCTTTATTTTCTTCGTTCATTTTCCTATTATTTGGCATATTTTATGCCCTACATTCTTCTGCTGTGATCGCACCTCAGACGTATTTGCGTTCCGCCAGGTGAACTGTAACAATACCCAGTTAATTACACCGGTCAGCGGTAATACGTTTATCTCTTTGAGTCGGTCTAGCAACCTTTGACAGAGTCGATTTCTATTGACACAAGCTGGTCGTGCACGATTGATTCAATAGAATACCATATTGTCTGCCTTGGGAAGCTGTCTGAGAGGGGCGAGGGCCAAGACGATAATGAGATAATAGCTTCCGGGACCATTTTCCACATAACGAGTTTTGACATTTATTCTGGCTACGGGAAGTGTCATGGTGGCTGTTCCTTTTAATGCCCCTTGTATCTCCACTTTGTCTGTGGTATACTGATCAGGGTGCACCAGGGTTCCACTCACAACTGAGTCATATTCCAATCCTGAATCGTAAAGGCACTTGACTTTAGTACCATTACAGGTTACTCCTTCACAGATGGGGGATGATGGAGATCTACCGAACTGACTGTTGGTTCCTTCCTGCCCTTTCCCACTGTTATCATACACGCAGAGTGATATGGAGGGACTTTCTTACCACAATCAAGTGTATTGTGGTTATTCATTTCACATATTTTACACCACTTATTTCCCTGTCTGTAGGGTTTATTATCTTGTACCTGAGGGTTCCATTCTCTTTGGTCATATTTAGGTTTGTCATAACCTTGTCTGTATCTAGGGTGTTGGTCCCCATTATCATACTCCTCTTGGTTTTGTGGGGCTTTACTACTATCTCCTTGTTTCTTCTTAATGCCAGCTATTTCTTTCTGAGCTGCTTGATATCTTTCAGCAACTGTTAAAATATCCCCCAGTCGCTCTGCACCTTGTTCCGTAAGAAATTTTCTCATGTCTGGAGGCATAGACTCTCTCACTTGCTCCATCATGACTATTTCATTTAGGTCTTGACATTTTCCTAGAGCAGTCCACTTCTCCAAGTAGTTTTCTAATCTTGCAGAGAACTGGTGGTAAGTTTCTCCAGAAAGTAGCTTAGCAGTCCTAAATTTCTTCCTATAAAATTCTGAGTTCTTTTCATAGCGAACTAGCAATGCCTGTTTCAAGATTTCAAAATCTTCTTGGTCCTCTCTGGCATACCTTTCAAAAATGTCATACGAAGCGCTCCTCTCAACCCTTGTGATAGCTTAAGGCTCCATTTCTCTTTCTCTAGGCTATAGTTAGTAGCTAATCTCTCTACCTACTCAAATAAGACTCAATCTCATCACTTTTCTCCACAAATGGGTCCAATTGAAAATTCATGACTCCATTTGAGGCACCATGACTTGCACTAGTATCAGCTGTAGTTGGACTACTTCCATTTACTGGAACAATACCTTGAAGTTCTCAACTCATGTTCCCTTTGCAACCTCTTTTCTTCCCTATCAGCTTAATTTACAATCTCTTTTCTTCCCTATCAGCTTCTAATTTCCTAACTTCAGCTTCCCTATCAGCTTCCATTTGCAATCTCTTTTCTTCCTTATCAGCTTCTAATTTCCTAACCTCAGCTTCCCTATCAGCTTCCATTTGCAATCTCTTTTCTTCCCTATCAGCTTCTAATTTCCTAACCTCAGCTTCCCTATCAGCTTCTAATTTCCTAACTTCCCTATCAGCTTCTAATTGTAACCTTTTAGCTTCAGCTTCTAATTGTAACCTTTTAGTTTCCGCTTCTAATTGTAATATTTTTTCAGTTTCTAATTTATTCTCTTCTCTTTCTATATATTTGTCACACTCAGTAGTAACATATTGAATAAGAGAATCCCCACTCAAGCCAAATTCCTTTGCCGACTGCACTGTAGCAGATCTAAATTTTGCCAAGTCTGCCATTCTCATACACTCTTATTAAAATTAATTACAGACTTAAGACCAAATAAATATAACTAATTAATTAATTAAAACCACTGTCAGCGCATTCAATCACCAACAATGTTTCTTAGCACTTACTAATGTTACAAATTGCTTTATTTATCCTTTCATATTTCTTTACATTTATTGTTATAATAATATTATTCCTACTGCAAACCCTAAAGCTGAATGTCTCAAAGAAAGACCCCAGGGTAATAAGAGAAATCCCGGACTGAGACACCAGTGTCACGAAAGGTTTGAGGTGTTATAAAATTTAAGATATCCTGGACAAAAAGATGTATCAGATGATACCAGGATAGTGCCAGGTAAGAGACTGGTCTTACAAGAAATACTCCCTTTTCTGGAAAAAATAAGGGTGTATTTACATCAAAGGTTAGAATCCAGCTGTATAAATCTCCAGGTATTGAAAGGTATGTCCTGAAATCTATTTGCCCCTTTCGAAGATTCTCCTTTGGTAATATGTGTTGTTTATATTGACAAGTTGTTCTAGGGGTATATAATAAAGTCTATCTATCAATCTAAATTAAATATCAAACAAACTTGAAAACTTTAATTCAAATAATTCAGAAAGTCTGTTGATATATATGTTTTTACAATTTATTTACGTAACCCTGTTCTCTTTTGGGTAGGTAACTTAGGAAAACTCAAAGGTATTTACAGCTTGAAATAAATAAGCAAAGAAACTTAAATTTATAAAAACATAATCTTGTATTGAAGTTTCTATTGTCTTCCACACTGATGAATAATTTTAATTTAATAAAATGTTAATGAGTTTGACTGAGAAGGTAGGGTGGATTCATACTGTCCTTAAACTCATCCTCCACTGAAATGTTAGAAATATATTTATATTTTATTGTAGTGCTATCTTGGTTGAATATGCTGACCACTTATCTTTAAAACAAGAAAATCCCACACTCTTCTGCCGTGGACGAATACTTCTATGAATTTCCAGGCAGTGGACAATGGTGTCTGGCTTCCACTACTTCACGAGCTCTCACACCTCAGAGTCCAATCGAGTTATAGGAATCCGATACTTCGGGTAATGTGCAAGGTACAACGTTTGCAGGATAAAACCTGAAATTCAAATAATCAGAACCTCTGTATGGTCCAGCACTACTCTGCCTTTACACACAAAGGACATAACATACAGCGTCAGACATTGTGCTAACATATGCACAGGACAATTTACCTTCACCACCCATCACAGTCAGTTCACTGTGACTAAAATTTCCTTATAATTCCTAAGTTGATTCCTTTGTCCATGATTGGCTTCCATACAATGATTTGGAATAGTATAAATTTACAAGTAATATATTGATCGATTCAGTACAACAATTCCTGTAAATCCTTCCTTAGGTTCCAGGATACATGTCATTCCTTTAACAAATACTCTTTCAATTGTATTATTAAACTTACAGTCGTATTTTTGACATCATTTTCAATAAACCTACACTTTTTACAACGCTGGCTTTCGCCTCTAAAACCAACACATGCTTTGCGGTCCAGCACGCAACACATTCGTCCTGGAATATTTTTTAACACAGGCCATTTTCACTTTCTAACACACGTCGATTAAATCAAAGGAATAATACATAAATATGTAGATACACACACACACACACACACACACACACATATAGATATATATATATATATATATATATATATATATATATATATATATATATATATATATAGTCATTCTTACCCTCAGGCAATACACACAGGATGTTAATGTCTTCTATGGTCTGCGCAACAGATGCGGTTGGCAAAGGTACAATACGATTACAGATTACCGCTTCTTTCTGTGCAGCTTGTGGTTTAGAATTTTTGATTGTGGCGTCAAATAGCCAAGGGCAAGGTCTTTTATAGTCACGCCCCCGGCGTATTGGATGGCATACTCAAAATGGGGTGATACAAATCTCAAACTGATACAAAATTTTGCTCTCTGTTCAATGTATAAAATCTAGTTTTTCGCTTATCTTCCTTATTTTTGGGCCGATTTTCGTTAAGTAAAGTTTGAATTATACTGTGCATTATTTTGTATCGATCTGTCTATTTATTAGTTAGTTTGCAAAATGCATTTAAATGTATGCATGCTTTAACTAGCTAAGTTTGACTTATCCTGATGTAACACAACTCGTTTATTCGATATTTCTATCTTACTATAATATTATTCTATAAAGTGTTTACACTTACCTCTAAAGTAACATTCCCATTTATGAATTATATAATCCTTTCCGGTGATACTTCTTTAGTTCTTATGAAATTAAATAAATTCTTACTATCATTTACACAAAATGAGCCTCTATGTTAAGCCTGAAAGGTTTCATTATACACAGTAGAGAATGGAGCGTTTTCATTGGTTATTGTATCGGTCCGTTTTCCTATAGTATTGCGTGCGGTAAATATGACCGTGGTGTAAGACAGACCAAAACACGACAGGGTTGTCTTTTCTCATTCTTTCAAAGCGCGCTGTTGCCTCCAGAGCAGCACGTTTGCGTTGTAGGTCCATACGTTTGCATCAATTTCACAGGCAGCTGTTGGCGATGTTCTCATTCCCCCACATACGAACCTTGGAGCTTGGATTGTGACTTTGTCCAGCTCTGTTTAAGTGGTTTTGCTCATTGCCAACTGCAGCAATAGGTTATTATCAGTGACAGATCGGACGTATCCCAGGTACAACTGTCTCAGATTTCCTCCTTCTGCATCCCCCCCCCTTCCCCCTTTCCCAGCTGGTGCTTGCAAGATGTTTAACAAGGTTCAGGCATCTACTGGCCTTGTCTTTCATTTTGTGCATGAAGGAGTAGTTGTCTGTCAAGCTCCACTCCTAAGTAAGCTGAATTTTCTTCTCTGGACAGTAGTTGTCTGTCGAGTTTTAGATGGTATACATTTTTGCGTTCCTAATGCTCCTGGTAAAAAAATTGTGTATACAGTTTTCTGAGTGTTTGTTTTTAATTTCCAGAGCCTGCAATTCCCAGCAATTGTGACTAGGGCTCTGTTTAGTTATGCTTGCGCTAGTTTTTTTGTATTTTTCTGCTGTCCAAATGAGCAGGTCGTCTGCATACAGTGTTTTTGATACCTTCAAGAAAGGAGGAAGGTCCTTTATGAAGATAAGGAAGTGGGTGCAACTTGGGCTGACCCTTGTGGTAATCCCTCCTCTAGCATTTTTTGTTGGGGGGGGGGGGGATGATTATGTGCCTGTGTTTGTATTGTTCTGTTACTTAGGAAGGCTTTCATCCAGAGATACCCTGTTCCATGTATGCCCATTTTTGTCATTTTGACGAAGATCCCCTGTCTCCATACTGTGTCTGTTGTTGCAGATCAATGAATACAGCTGTTGTTTGCTTACCCTCTTAGAATGCGTTTAAGGTTTCTTGCACAAAATGAAAGAGTTGGTCGTCTGTTCTGCAACTTTTTCTGAAGCCTGCCTGACTATCATTAATGACTTTATTGCTTTCCAGCCACTAGTAGAGCCTGTGATTCACCATTTTCTTTGCACGTTTTCAAATTGCTGGGGTCAGTGAGACTGGTCTGTAGCTTCCAGGTTCTTCAGCTTTAGAACTGGTTTGATATTTGCAGTCAGCCAAGCTTTAGGGAGCATGCTTTCTTTCCATGTTCTGTTAATGAAATTTAAGAGTACTGACTTTGCAAACTGGACCTAGGTTTAGTATTATTTCATTAGTAATCTTGTCAAGTCCAGGAGCTTTCTTGGTCTTTAATTTTTGTAGTGCACTATTCATTTCGTGGATGGTGTACTCAGTTTCAAATAGTGCAATGCTTGCTGTAGCAGCTCTCTGTTCTGTTTTTGTTATGTTTTTAATTCTTTTGTCTAGTTGTTTTCTGTGATTTGTTTTTCTGACTTTTGCACAGTATTTGTTAAACGTTTCTGCCTTTTTCTTGTTGTTTCCTCCAGTCCTTAGTGGTTTTAAGTTGCTCTTCTATCCTTTTCCATTAAGACAGTGGAGGAGCTTCCATGCTTTGCGTCCTTCGTTCTTTAAGTCCAGGCTTTCATATGTTCTTGCCCATGCTTCTTTCCTTGCTTTCTTAAAGTGATATCTTACCTGTGCTGTTGAGTTTGTTATAAATCACTTTGTTGGCTCTGGTGAGTTCTTTTTCCGCCTTTCTTCTCTCTTTAACAATATTTTCTAGATCTGGAGTCCAGAAATGGCTGAAACGTCTGTGGTTGCCTTTTGGTATTATGTTTGCTGGCAAAATTTACAAAATTATGAAAACCTACCCACCATAAAAATATTTATAGAATGTGTGATTCCCAGTATACACACATTGCAATTCTCACTCGTTCTAAGCAGTTAGTGCAGTGTGCTGAGATACGCCTTGTGTGATCTAAGGGAGGAGATCGGAAAACTGATAAGGTTTCCGTGTGCAAAGAAGATGGCCCTTAAAACCGAACCAAACTATGTTCGTTATTTCAAGTATAGTCTTTGTTATGTTAAATGTATTCTCTACTGTACCTAACATGTTAATGCTGCTGAACCTGCTATCTGAAAGTGTTGCGTATGTTGTCCAGTTAGCCTTTTTGTAGTTCCAGTAGGTCTTTCTCTTTTTTTTCTGCATGTACACTGTCTATAGTAGTTAGTTTTGGCATGTGGTTACTTCCAATATCTTCCAGGACTTTTTAGGTGCAAGTGTCTTCAATGTCAGCTGATACCATGGTAAGATCAGGTATGATGGCCATGCCTGAAGCTCTGTGCATAAGAGCTGGATTTAGCAGTTGGCTTGCTGCGTGTCTGTGTCACCACTACTGATACTGGGTGTTGAATCAGGTATGTTCATAAAGGTTTGACATTTCTTGCATGGCAGTGATTTATTTCCTGTTAAAGTACTGCATTTATTTCCTGGATCTTTTTTTTATCATTTAATGTTTTGAGCAGTTCTTCTTTCTTGTTTTGTATGCCTGCAATGTTGATTTGTAATATGTTTATGTTCCCAGTAGTAGACATTTCGCAAGTAGCCTGGGGTGTCATTGCTTGGCACGCATGTAGAGAACCCCCACAAAATGGTTTTAAGATAGCAGATGGGAAATATTTGGGGTGACATACTGTGCATTCTCCAACATCCAGGAGGGCTTTCCAAATATGCACAGTTTACACGTGACTGGGCTCTGGTTCTGTGCTCTCCCATGGAACTCTTACTTCCTGCACAGAGTCACTTCCCAGCACCCCTCACCTGCTATCCTTCCATTGTAGAATCCTCTTGCATGCAGCCAGCCAGTCACGAGCCAGAGTTAAGTCTGGTACTCAGGTGATTCCCTCAAGCTTAATGTGCAATGCTGGGTTCTCAACCTTCTGCACCACAGGGGGAATAGCGATGTTGGACCAATGTGATGCAGCTTTAGGGTCCTGGGTAGGCTACTAGACTAGTAAACTGACCCTAGGATTCGCATGAGAGCATGGCAAAATCCTATGCATCTCCTTGGCTGTAATGCTGGCGTGCCTGTGGGTTTCCTACACACCCCGGAAAGAAGCTAGATATCCTCTGTTTTAGCACTTGGGAGGATAAGAGGAGTGTTTCTGCATCTCCCAGAGATATGCAACCAAGGTAGGGTTCAGACTGCTTAATCCTCGCCACCAAATCGCCTGCTGATTATGCCGAGTTCTGTTGGGCTCTAGACGTGTGATCAAAAGTTCAAGGCGAAAGGATCGTCAGGTCCTGAGAATTATTGCTATTACAATGGGTTCCATTCATCAGAGAGCAGTGCATACTAGTTCCCAATCCCCATGTCTGTTCAGTATAGTTCTGGATCCCTTCCAACTATGGACACCGTATGTTGGTGCACCAGGTTTATTATCGAGGTTTGCTCCTCTAGATCTGTTGTGTTTAGCCTGGGGATTCACATGTCAGTGACCAGGGCCATTTCGAGGAGGGTGTGGCTCTTCACCATGCACAACAATCCTTGGGTTTGAGAAGTTGTGCTAGACCAAGAGGCGGGCACTGCAGTGGATGTTGCTTTCATGGAAAATAGTTCACTAGGCCTATGGTGAAGCAAGGGGAGGGATCCATATGGAGGAAACTCCACTACCCACAACACCGAGACATGACACCTCCTGTCTGTGTTATAGTTAAAGTTAGTTGCTTATCCTTTACAGGACGTGGCAATCAACCCCAGCTTTTATTGGCTGTTTATGATTTTTCTAGGCAATTTTTACGTTCAGTAGTTTGCCATTGTGTTATAGACTTGACCCTAAATTAGGCAGCTAAAATATTTTGGCCATATAAAGACATAACACCTTGCAGAATACCACAAAACAAGGAAGAGTTGAAGGCAACTGTGCAAGGAGAAGACGGCGCTATAAGTGGGAAGATGCCGTCAAGAGATGGACAGGAAAGAATCTATCGGAATGCACCATCAAAACAAAAGATGTCTTCTACGTCGGAGATTCAATGCAGCTGACCTTTGTTGTGGGGATGGCAGCTGATGATGATGATGATTTGGACAGTGTGGAGGGGTGAAATTATGCCATATTTAGATCAAAATTATTATCTTGAATTAGCTACACTATATATTCTAATTAGAGGTTGAATGGGATATTTTTTTCTTTAAATCAAAACGTTGAACTATTATTCTCAGTGTGGTCTGTTGTGAAGTTCCTCAAAATTTTCCGTCCACTTCTTCATTTTCTCTTGTGTATAGCTTAGCAGTTTTCAATTCTGCCTCGCTTGCCAGCTCACCAGTACATTTCCTCTTTTGATGTTTCTTGTTACCTGTTTGTTTGCTTCTATGTACATTTCATGCACTTAGCTTTGGAACTTCTGGCTTTGCTTCTGTTTAAATCTACTTTCTTGTTTTTCTGTCATTAATCTTATTGATAGTTTCTGTTGTTATCTATGCTTTGTACTGGCATTCTCTTTTTCACAGTACTTCTCCACATGTCTCTTTCCATATAGTTTGGATATGTTGGCAGAGGTCTTCCATATTTGCTACATCTTACTAGGTTTTTGTTGGATATTGTGAACTTAGATTTGTATGTTGTTTCGTGATTTCTTAGATATCTCACATTAAACTTTGTCTACAGCTATGTACTGTTTTATATCTTGTTTCATCTTTATTCACGCTGACAAAAGATGGTGATCTGACATCACATCTGCTCTTCTGCATATCTTTACGACATGCAATGATGATCTAAAAATCCTTCTTTATGCATACATTATCAATTTTATTTTATTTTCTGTGGTCAGGTATTGTCAGTGTTGCTTTATGTATTCTTTTATTTGAAAACGTGCTTCCTCCTATAGCCAGTTAATATAAGGCACAGAAGTTTGTGAATAGTTCCCTATTTTTGTTCATTGTTCCTAGTCGATGTTTTCCAATGATTTATTCATAGCCACAGTTTTATGTACCTATGTTTGCAATTAGGTCACCCATAAAAATGTTGATGTCTTTTCTTCTCTTTTTATCCATGATATTTTGTAGTCTATAAAAAAAAAGTCCGTTCGGAAATTCGTGCCCACAGAAAGCGTCAATTTTCTCCAAAACTGTTTGTTGTATGGACATGAGTTTTTGCATGCAGTCTTAGATTTTCCATGCAGTTATTAATATATTTTTTGCCCTTACAAAACTCATGTCATGTTCGAATTTTCTTCTTTACGTTATATAGAAAACTCTTATCGTTGTCTGGTTTAATTTTTCTGAGTTTTACAGGAAAGTTACAAGATCCGTTCAAAAATATTGTTTTTTTGTTTGAATTAGTTACTCGCGACTGTGTACAATAGGTGCGCACTCGTGCGGACATGTAGTCACTACACTAATTCAAACAAAAAAACAATATTTTTGAACGGATCTTGTAACTTTGCTGTAAAACTACTAAAAATTAACCCAGACAACAGTAAGAGTTTTTTATATAACGTAAAGAAGAAAATTCGAACATGACATGAGTTTTGTAAGGACAAAAAATATATTAATAACTGCATGGAAAATCTAAGACTGCATGCAAAAATTCATGTCCATACAACAAACAGTTTTGGAGAAAATTGACGCTTTCTGTGGGCACGAATTTCCGAACGGACTATAGTGTAAAATTCTTCTTGCATGGATTCTTCTTTATCATTAGTTAGTACATAACATTGGATGATTATCTTTATATTCCTTTTGGCTGTTTTGAATGTTGCTGTTATTATTCTGCATCTCATTATTTCCCTCACTAAGAGTGCTTTCTGCGCTTCCTTAGACAACATTAGAGGCACCCTTTCACTGTGATGGGCACTTTCTTCCTGATGTCACAAGGACAGCACCATTTATCTCTTTGTCGATATCTTCCCACTCCATGCCATTCCACCCTGTCTTGCAGAGTCCCATGATATCAGTCTTGTAATTTATCATGTTTGCTACCATCTGTGCAGTTTTCCCTTGTTTATTTATTGTATGAACATGCCAGTTGTTGATTTTGGAGATTTTCATAGAAGTAAAAAAAGGTGAGTCAGCAACTCAGATTCCTTTTGACATTCTCTGGATCACGCCATATGCCTCCTTATCAGAGGACCTTCTTCTATATATCAGATGGCTGCTTTGAATTATGTTCTTTAGTTGACTTGTCATATTATTTTGTTGAAGTTTTTTTGTGGCTTGAATTTCTACAGGGCATTGTAGCAGGCCTGATGCCCCCCCCCCCTCCCCCCCCCCTCCTTTTAGTATAACATGCATGGTAGGTTACAGTGTTAATGCTGTTTGCTTCCCTTTCAGGCCCAGGTAACACATGGGTGATAGTCTTAATCTTTGTGGATTGTCAGGATCCTATTTGGTTCCCTTCTCTTTATTTAGCTCATGTATGGCTGCATGAATGCCAGTTATATATGGTGGTGGCTATATCCCAGGCAACAGTCTTGGCTGACTGGATAGACTACGTGAATGAAGTAGAAGAATCCCTACTTAAGAAAATGTCCATCCCTACAGAAAGTAACATCATCATCATCTCAGCCCGTAACCCGTCATGGGTCGTAGGGGTGCCATGGTGGAAGCATCAGCAGAAAGTAACAATAAAGGCCTTATTCGCACAAATGCAGAAGTAATAGTCATCTAGAAAAAAGTAACTTCTCCAGAATGGGCTATCAATGTAAATGAAACAGTTTTAAAACAAGTCAAAGACATTCAAGTAGACGTCAGAGAGTGCATGAAGAAAACAAGTCAGTAGATTCAAGGAATCTGAGATGGACATAGAAGGACAAAGAAGATATGAAAAGATCTTAGATGAATTGGTGTAAACATGTTTAAGGCCTACCTAAGATTTACAGAGTTTAAGGGTTTTGAATGAATTAATTTGATTTTAAAGGTGCTTTTCAAACATTTATTCAGAAATGTCTTTAATTCTTCTCTTACTGTAGCATCTGTTTTCTACTGTTTTCACCCATGTAGCAAAACTACCTTTACACTGCATTTTCATCCTCAGTTGGAGTGATTTATTACATTTTTGTTGCTTTAGGCAATGAACACAATCTTGGATGATGAATGCAGAGTAAACCACGAGGACTTTGACTGTTTCATTGTGTTGATCCTATCCCATGGACATAAGGGCATAGTGTATGGCTGTGATGGGTACTGCGTTAAAAGACAGAACACGCTTGAACACAAGAACTGTCTGAGAGTGACGGATATCAAGAAAAAGATTTGTGGCATTCAATCTCTGGTAGGGAAACCCAAGCTTTTTTTCATCCAGGCATGTCGAGGAAGTAAGTTGTTTGTACTCTTCTAATTCTTCATGCATGTAAAGGTTTCCTTTCATGTTTTAGATAAACTTTAAGAATTTCTGACATTAACTGATCTGCAGGTGATGATATGTTGTATATCATATGTGTGTGAGAGAGAGAAAATTATGGCATTTTCATATTTAAAGTCACAAATGCTCAAAATGTCTACCACCTGCAACAATGCATTGTGCACAATCATGAGCAAATGACTGACATTCTGCATAATCAAGAAATATTATTATTACAAAGGGGAAAACTGAACTTTTAGTTGAATTTAAGAGCGTGGGGGAATTTTCAAAACCAGCAAAACCAATCCTACGTCTAATCTTTTTTAAATGTAGGAGGTTCGCTATGATAGTATATAAGCCAGATAAATTTCTGGTCAAATCACATACTTTTCAATCAAACCTAACGTGCACAGTTAATAAGACCAAAGTTCACTATATGCTGTAATCTACAAGGGGTCTTAAAGGTGAGATCCGTAATGGAATCACTACTGGAAGTTTTGTTTGATAAAATTAAAATTTGATAAAATTAAAATTTGATAAAATTATAATTTGATAAAATTATAATTTGATAAATCATTTTCTGTAATTCAGAGTATCAATTATACTTTGAGAAAGCAATTTTTCAAAATAAGCTGGGATGTAAAGTTATGAATGTTCATATGTTCAGATTGTTTCAATTTTTTCATCGCAGTTAACTGTATAGTTAACTTGCGGTCATAATAAACATTTCTTATGTAATTAGTTCATGTACATATGTAATCTGTACAACTATGTAATTTATGTCACTTATGAGATACATTGTGTAATGTATATTATCACGGGACAAGGATATTTTAGACATACTATCATCACTCTTATTTATGTCCATAATAACTAATGTGCACACAAATGACAAATCATAACACTGACAATACAATAACTCATAGGAATGAATTGATTAAGAATACTGTTGTTTAATTGATGATGTATTTGTTGTCAGTCTTCGTTTTGCCTCTGTGAATGGGATGTTATATCTGACAAAGTATTTTTCTGGTTTCCTGAAACACTGGACAACCGCAGTACCTTGCCCCCACAGTTTCAGGGATGATTTGCACATGTTCAGTTTTATTCTGTGCTTTATAGTTGAGATCTTTCTTCACCCTGGGACAGTGACTGCATGTGCGACTTCCAGCACAGTACTTGCAAACATTGAGAGGCTGTACATCTCACTGTTTTCATAAAATAGGGAAGCAGCAGGGCCAAAAAGTAATACCAGAACACTTTCTTTTCTTTTTGTATAAAACTGTATATTTTTGTTTCAAATAATTTGATTAAGTTTTACTTTGCTACACATTGTATCTTATCTTCTGAAGCTCTTGAAGATTCGGTAGTTATAGAAAGTGCTGCTTTCGGTGCCACTGCTGCAAGTTTGGAGACAGGTTTTGCAGAAATGGGTGTCCGCTTACAAAATGCAAATGACGTATTAGCATACCTTGATGACAGAAATGACGTTGATGTAGACATGGATGTAATTTTACAAGATGAAAAGGATGCAATAAGAGACCTTGATAACAGAACTGAGAGTGATGGTCCAGCCAGCACTATTCCAAGTGATGCAGATTATTTCCTGGCATTGGCAACAGTGTCAGGTATCAGGTGCATTTTATATTTTCACTGAGAGTTGCGTTTCTTGTATTTGCTCTATTTCTCTCAGCCTGCTCTTCAATATCTCACACTCCCTGTACATTTCTACTGCTTTGTTGATCAGAATCGATGTCACTGCGCTCTGGACAAACCCATAGGTGCTCAGTCTCCCTCAGCAAATGTCGAAGGGTATGAATGCTTTTTGTTCCTGTTGCACATGGTTGTATAGTATAAACAATGGATGCATCCTCTCATACATTCATCCCTGCTGGTCTTACGTTCATCCCTGCTGGTCTTACGTTCATCCCTGTTGGTCTTACGTTCATCCCTGCTGGTCTTACGTTTGATGCCCGATTCCTGCAATCTTAGTCTTGATGATTTATCGATTGCAGTGTCATTCTCTATTGACGATCATTAATTGTCCTCAGTATCTTTTCATTATCCAAATTCAGTAGGCCTACATCTTCTATGGGTGCTGTTGAAGCAAGTCTGTCAGCTCTTTCATTGCTGCGTACCCCTGCATGACCAGGTGTGACCGTGCAATACTGTTAGCTGTTTCATCTGTCTGTTCGTTAGCGTGATAGTGTTTGTTGAATGTTCGTTTTAGTAGAATGGAAGATTAATCCATCCGGTGTGTTTGTTAGTCTGTCAGTTATTATTCTTTCTGTTGACGACGTATTTTCTCCTTAATGAAAAAGTAGAGTATTTCTTTTGTCGATGGTTCTCAAAATGTATCAATGTTAGATTATATCAGGTTATGTGTCTTTACTTGAAGAGTCGTATAGTGATGAAGTTTTAACACGGTGTTGTCAACTTGAGTTGTTATTTGTCTTGAGAGATTAAGGCTGATGGAAACCTCATTTCGCAGGTTCTACTGAGTAGCCTGCTGATGACTAGTTTTGGGTTTAAATGAATGATTGTCAACAAACATGAACGCACACCAATACAGGTTATGATGATGTAGACTTTACAACATGGAAAGCTATGACGTCACGACAGTTACATGCATTGGTTTCACAAAGATCCAGGAAAATGATATCTGATGCTGTTTATTTAGCTGAATAGGCTCATGACGTGCGCTATTTCTTATGGATTTGCTTTGATACAACATGATTCAAATATTCAGCAACATCATACAATTCTTAATCATTTCTCATACGATTAATAAGGAGTGATTCAGTCTTGTCGGTCTTCTTCCATTTGACACCTACCATATTTACTAGCACCGAATGTTGGGTTTCTGTATCACTTTCTAAAATGCAACTGTAGCGGTTCTCATTAATTTGAAATCTCTGGTAACTTAAATTGTCAATTTCTCTGGTAGCATATCTTGTCTAGGCAATTACTCTGATAACAGCCATTTTTAACGTTTCTCGATTTGATGAAGATAAATGTTTCTCTATACTTTCACCTATGTTCCAGCCTTCTGTTTGAGCTGATATAAATTAACAAAGTACATAAATTCGTTACCTGTCCTAATTTTGGAAAAACCATGAACCGAAAAACGTAGTGCGTGGTTGTTGGAGACTTGTAGTCTTCTGGAGAGGTCTCAGTGCACGTGCTTCTATCTATGACTTTTGGAGAGACCTCAATACACGTGCTTCTATCTATGACTTTTGAAGTTCTTCTGGCCGAAAGAGTAGCACGACCGTCTTAATGTCTCTCTGCAGTATACTTCTTTATGGTTATCTTCGAGCTCTTTTTCTCTATCTGCCCTTTCTGCTCCTTTTATACCCCTACTTGTTTTTCAATCGTTCCCACGTACTTTCTACCGGCTGACCGACATTGTCTCGTGTCAAACCGTGCTGACCACTTTATGCTATTATTTCAAGTGCGTGCGAACGATTCTAAACCTATTATAGTGATTAACATTAAACTTAGCTGGGAACTTTCCTCATATAATTTGAGAACCACTGCTGATGCAACTCACATGTCTGGTCATAATGATCTGTTCTTCTAACTTAGTTAGGAACTTTCCCTATATAATTTTAAAACCGCTTGGTATGCAATCTTTCTGTCACGTACCATGGACTGTCCACTCGTTAGTTTTGTCACATGTTGTGTCTTTGTGATCTATTTTCTTCATGCGGTCATCTTGACTCTAAGTTTTATTCAAACTAAAATCTAACTGACCTTGATAATTTGTCGTTTAATACAACTGTCTGGCCATTTTGATCTGTTCTGAATTTCAGTTACTTCCCTAATACTTTTATTTAACATAACCCAACTAATGCTGCTTATTTTGTCGTTTTATGTTCTCTTTATATTCGTCATCTACAAAATCGCCGGTGCTTCGCACGCGGCTACAGAGGACAGTAGATCCACACCAGTTCTTGAACATTCGAGGCTTCTATGGAGGTTTTCGATTCATGCTGGACCTTCTGAAATATGGATTGAGAGTCTGATACAATAACTGCCCTTGTCAATGAAGTCTCAGACAGCCACCTTAAGGCTGCAGTAGCTGCCTGTACCTCCATTCTCGTGCTGGAGATTGTTATCATGTAAGCTCTGCTTTGTTCAGTGACAATTCCGCCCTTTACTCTAGCAGAGAAGCCCCACTCTGATTTCTCACCACGGATTTACAGACCCATCAGTGTACACAGTGGCATTATCATCCACAGCATGATCATTTATCAGTTGATCAATTTCCATCTGTGCCCTACCATTGGCTCAAGTACTGCACTCTCTCCCAAGGCTGATGATGACTTGTTGGTAATTTGTCCAGTTCTCATCACTGTTCCCTTTTGAATATATTTTCAACTGTAGTCACCTGCTTAATCGTTGCCTTTGCCTGTGCCATCCATGACATCCCCCTCTTTATTCTTGCTCCCTTAATGTCGGCTATGTTTCCATGCAGGCTGTGCCTTTTGTCTGTGGTTACTCGCATATAGGCTTTTGACTGGGCCATCATATATCTGGATCAAATCGACAGTAATCCAAGCATATACCGCATCGTCACGATTGGGGCATCTCACGTACAGCCCAAGACTACGCACATTCCTTCATTTTGATATTGACAGCGTGAGTATTCCTAGGCCACAATCGATTACTGACATGACTGGCGGATGAATCAGGAGAAACAGTAGTCTCTGTTCCAGGTGCACTGCGGCCTTTGCTTTTAGGGCTGCCAGATCTCCGTTGCACTTCTGTTTGATTAAATCTGTAAATGAGTATGTCATCTGCAAAAGTCAATGTTCGTCCCAGCCCAATTTGTGGCTACTTTTGCTGTGTAGATGTTAAACAGCACCGGTTATAGTGGAGCACCCTTTTGGTGGTCCTGGATAAATGCGCATTGTTTTGATGTCAAAGTTCCCAAGCGAAATGCTACTCATCTCTCAGTTAAGTCAGCTGCTATCCATCTTGTTAGCTAAGGGTTAACACCGCAACCAATTAAACAGTTCATTTACGTTTCAAGTTCACACTGTTATAAGCATCCTCTAGGTATTTTGCTACAGCAACAGTTTCTCATTTACCCTGGAATCCCTCGTTCATATGATACTACACAGATGTTCCAATATTTCCCCATGTTGCTTTCATGAATCTTTAGCTACTCAGGGTATCAGGAAGAATGAATGCATTTTCGAGGTGTGCGTAAATATATATATATATATATATATATATATATATATATATATATATATATATATATATATATATATATATATATATATATATATATATATATATATATATATATATATATATATATATATATATATATAGCGCTTCTTTTTTTCAAATTATTCATGTTTATTTATTAGAACGTGCCTTCTTCTTCCGATAGATTTGGGCAAAAAGATTACGATTCGCTGAAGGCTCAGATCATAAAGATCATCATTTCTTTTAGCAATAAAGTATTTTTAATTTTACAGTACATTGTTTTTTTAGACCTAACGCTATTGCGCACTTAATAGACAAAGTGTAAACATGATTTTACGCTTTTATGTGCACTGGGAAGCCAAAAAAATGGGTGTAACCCGCTTTATTGCGATATTCTCTTTATTGCGGTGGTCTGGAACCGAACCTGCAATAACTCCGAGGTATCAATCAATCAATCAATACCCTTTAGCTCCCCGAGGAGCATAGGCCTTCAACAAACACATGCCAAGTCTTCCTGTCCTGTGCCATCTGCTCACGTTCTTTCCATGTTTTCTGCCCTTTACTCTAGCAGTCATTTTCACCTCATCATTTTCACCTCTGTATCCAGCTCTCTTCTCCATGTTTTTTTTTTAGTCTACCACTGCCACTCTTTCCCTGTGGATTCCAGAGCAAGGACTGCCTTGTAATGCTAGCAACAGGTGTCCTCAATGTGTGTCCTATCCATCGCCAGCGTCTTCTTCTCAGCTCTTGTTCCACCTGTTTATTTTCCCTGATGTTCCCTTTTGACGTTTTCTCCTCTCTTCTGCTTGCTGCGAGAGCTTCTTTTCGCCCAATCTGAGGTGGCGCCATAGAGAGCATGGCCACTTGGTGCAATCGGCAGCTTCATCCTCCCAGGCTGCTGGATTTATGTCCAGTGTCCTCATGTCTCTCTTGTACACATCTTTGAACCTCAGCTGTGGTCACTCAACTGTTCTTATGACCTTTCCAGGGCGCGAGCTTGGGCACATTTATATGGGGATCAAGCTTTTCCCATGCAGAACGTTCCCCCTCTCCACGCAGCCGGTAGGTCCAAAGGAACGGCAGTAGCCGATACAGTTTGGTCCCAGCCACGTCACAGGAGTTGCCAGAATAATGTCGAATCAACATTAGACTACACTAGGGACTACAACTGCGGATTTATCCTCAGTTTTTATTTTTTATTTTTATGTCTAAACACTTTTAATGTGACAAACACTGATATGAGACATGTACAGTGTGGAATAGGAAATAAAATCACCTGTAATAGCAGGTGTTCCTTATAGCGTGTACAACCCCAACGTGTTCTAGATTGCCACTCAGTAAAACACAGTATAATATACTGAAGCACATTAAAAACGCACCACTATTATATATACTGATGCCGAGAAGCTGGAAAAAAAAGTGTGGGAATGGATTTTCCCCGTGTTTGTCATGAGGTAGAGAGCGAATGGCTGCTGGAATGGAAAGTGCATGATTCAGCCCACGGGTTTGTGTACAGACTACATGAAAACAATGAAAGTTACACGTGCAACACGATTCCCAACAGCTATTACCCTGAAAATGTGTACGCGTTGTGGCAGTATACTCGGTATAAAAAGGCCGTTGAGACAAAACACCCAGTACATGTGTTTGAAATGCCACGACTATCTGAAAATGACCGCCAACGAGCCATTGGTATGTTGGAGACCGGAATGAGCTCGCGGGCCATTGCCAGAAGGAAGATTTGCCACCACAGCACTATTGTACGTCTCAATGAACGTTACGGAACCACTGGCAGTGCCCGGGATAGACTTCGGAGTGGCCAACCACGAGTTACTACCCCTGCGCAAGATCGTCATATTGTGCTGAGTCACCTAAGGAATCGTTCTCTCCCGGCAAGTCAAACAGCAAGAGCAATAGTAGGTAGACGTGGGCAAGTCTCTCGAATGACAGTCATACGACGACTCAGATATACAGGCCTTACTGCAAGACGACCTTATGTTGGGCCAAACTTGACTCACAGACATCGTCAGCAGCACCTGCAATGGGCAGAGCAACATGTCAGATGGACTAGACTGCAGTGGAATGCTGTCCTATTCACAGCCGAGAGCAGATTCAACATATCCTTTACTGATGGACGTATGCGGATTTGGCGACGGTGTGGATAGCACTTTGCAGATTGCTGTGTTCGTCAGCACAACCGATTTGGAGGTGGCAGTATTCACATTTGGGGAGGATTCAGTTTTCACCATCGCTTGCCTCTTCACGTCTTCCGTGAAAATGTTAATGCTGTGACATATCGAGATGAGGTTCTGGATGCATTGGTTGCTCCTGCGTTCACAAATTATCCAGACTTGCAACTTCTCCAGCAGGATAACGCCCGTGCGCACACCGCATGCATTACGCAGCAATATCTACAGCAGCAGAACATTGTGACGATTGATTGGCCTGCCCTATCACCAGACATGTCCCCTATAGAACATCTGTGGGACGAGCTCGGATGCAGAGTCTACAGGCAAGGTTCTCCAGCTAATCTGCAACAGCTCGAAGCTGCTCTTACACGTGAATGGGACTTGATTCCCCGGAATTTCCTTCAGAGACTTGTGCGTTCCATAAGGAGCCGCTGCCAAGCTTGTTTGCAAGCACACGGTGGACATACCAGATACTGAGGATAGTGTGAATGAATTTTTTTTCTTTGTTGCATTTTTGGTTTTCTCCCTTGCCTGCACAGAATGCAATGAATTTCATAACAATCAAATGTACAAATTAATGACCAGCATGGATTCATAGGAAAATGAAGAAAGATTCCAAATATGTAAACTTGTAGACACTTATATTTACATTTCACACTCTGTTCCTGGATTATACAGGTGGTGCGTTTTTAATGTGCTTCAGTATATATATATATATATATATATATATATATATATATATATATTATATATATAATATATATATATATATATATATCTATATAATATATATATATATCATATATATATATATATATATATATATATATATATATATATATATATATATATATATATATATATATATATATATATATAGCATTGTTCCTAGCGATAAACCCTGAATGCAGTTACGGTAACTTGAACTGGGTTAGCTTTCGATGAATAGAATGTGTTATGTTAGTTGTGCCAAAAAAAAAAAAAAATTATCTTAGTATGATTGGAAAAGAAATATAAAAACAAGTTATTTCTATTGTTATCCAACGTCATTACCAAACAAATCAGGTTGACTAATAGTTCCCAAGAAACATATTTATCTCCAGTTAGAATCATAACACCAAACTGCTGGAAAACAAACTAAATTTTTCTTCTTCTTCTTCTTCTTTTTCTTCTGCGTTCGTCCTAAAAAGGAAGTTTGTTACGTTGTGTCACCATTTGAAGCAAAGCTGCGATATCTGCGCCTATCGGCCTGACACATCCGTTTTCGGCATGGCATTTTTGGGACCGGGTTAGCCTTCCCTCTTCGATCCCTACTCTCTCAGCCAGACTGCAGTGATGCAGCCTGTTTTCAGGACCACCACTTGGACGGGGAGTAGGGTATTGGTCAGCTCTGGTTCGCTGACCCTGACGCAAGCAGTCAAGCTATGGGTCGCTTACTGCATTCCTCACTTTTGATGCGTCTTCGGTCCCACACATTTTTTTTTTATTGGTTTCAAATTGTAAGCAAGGAACCAATAAATGTTACAAATGTTTAAAGAATTAAACTAGGTAAAAGAAAACACTGAAGAGAAAGGAGATGCCCCAATACAAATTTGAACAACACATGAATAGTAAATCCCACAGAAATTAGTGATGAAAATAAAGCACAACGATTTTGCTAATATATCGATATGTCCCACAATCCACAGATTAAAATGTACCATAATGAGGGGTAAAGCTAGCAGTCATGATCTACATTGGTCCCTGATGGATTAGGAGCTATTTGGCTTGTTACCAGTTTATACATCCAAGCATAACAAGCCACACAAATAAATGATATTATGACAGATGGCACACACACATTTCAGCAAAAGATAGTGAACAGTGGAAGATCAAAGCATTTGGCCCTTTTAAAGAACAGTTTGCAGTACACTGCTGTAAATGGTTAGATGTTCACCAATTCTCGCATGACTTGCAATTATTACCTTTTACCTGAGGTGAAACAGAATGCAATAGTACTAAATCTATTCTGCAGGAAGAGGATCACTTTGTAACATACTAAATCTAGTTTTAAACAAAAATCCAGCAGACAAGACAGGGGGCAGTCCCTCAAGAAAAGGAAATCTAGAAAATTAAAAGTGAAAATCATAGTAAAACATTTAACCGACAACAAGTGATGAAGATGAACAGCTAACATTTGCCAAGTGCTTTATGCAAAGACAATCTCTTCATCGTTGCAACATGTCATTGAGTTCGCATCCTCCCTCAGGGATAGAACATCTGGTCCTGCCATGAGCAGGGGAAAGTCTGCATCTGCTGATAGGCTCTCACATCTCTTCTTTGGTGAACAGCGTCCTGAGTATACCTGGTTCCACGGCTCGTCACTGCAACGTAGAAAAAGTGGGGGTGTAGCATTCCATTGAATGTGGATCAGCAGCCATGGTGTATGCACATGTCAGTAAAGTACATTGTCGTAAATTTATTTTGAGAAAAAGAGTCTTAGAAATAGTGGACCTGTTTAGAGTGGAGAATGATGGTGAAAGCTCAGTGATAGAAAGGTAGAGAGTAAATAGTTGCTTCACAGAGTGCTGGGGAGAGTAAGGACAGACTTATTTACGACAAATCGTTCCTCTCAATCTTCTCTTCACTCTCCTGGTCAAACAATTATTTGCCAGTTTCCAGACACACACCTGCGCTCACACCGATTTGGTGCTTCAAACACACAGACGCCCGTGGATACAAAACTATATTAAACAGATAGGGGAAATTTTGGGCTTTGGGTATTCCAACACAGTACTAAATAAGTTTATGATGTTTATTATCATTTAAAACAATCACAACAACTATCAAGTGTTACAGAAAAAAATATCATAAGTACAGAAAATACAAATAACAAGGTGAGGGGGGTGAAGAAGATTGGTATCGACTAAGCCCTTCCCGCTTGTATTAGACAAAGATAAACCCAGTTCAAAGATAGATAGTTATCAGGAACATAGGTAATGTAACCCAACAGTGAATTTAATTACTCTGAAGGAGGTGTTACAATATTAGGTATGGGTGGTAGACAAAAATCCTGTTATTCCCAACTGTTCTTCCCTTTACTAAGCAAATGAAAAAAGGGGGGGGGGATTTTAACAGAGTTAACAAAATATCCCACCTAAAGGAACAATGCAGGGTATACAGAAAATGTTTTACCCGGTAGGCAAGTTAACAAATGGTTTGCAAAAATTAATCTCCTGTCATTCATGCACGCTGTGAGGATCCACACTCATACACACACACACACACACACACACTTACCGATTGCAGCATCAGACAATCCATAGAATTATATAAACAGCAATTACACTCTTGACATATGAAAGTGTCTGGTACTTCGATGTCCCGCCCCAGATGTAGCGAGGTTAGCTGATAGCAAATATTCCCACTTATCGCCGGACTTAAAGACTAAGAGTTCTTGTGTTTTATTATATAAAAAGGAGTCTATGGGATGGCACTGACACAATTCAATACAGGGGTGAGGATGGAGTGGTCTCTTTAATTACGCTGCTGGAGGTAAAATTCCTTCAAGGCGTGATGATAGCAACTGACCGGTAGGTTTTAAATCCAGTGAGGAAAATTAGGCCCGGTCACAGTTCAGATAAATAGGTACTCTCTCACAATAGAGCAGTAAATAAAATATCGCTACTGGCACTGTTCATCTTCCAGTTTATCTTACAGATTGTAATTTAATTTGATGGTTTCTTTTTTAAATAATCTTGGGTAGGCTTTCTTTCATGTAATTATGATAGCTAGGCCGCATCGAACCGCCACAAGATTAAATTTAAAAAATGTTTCATCAATATGTCTGGAAGTTTTAAGATGATTTCTTTATTGCTGGGATCGCAGGTTACGATCACTCTGTATGAAAGAAAAAACATGTAATATACCGAAAAATCAAATAACATTCTAAAGCGCGATGAATTTCCCGTTAAGACTATAATATACTCTCGCGTATTTAATTATATATTTAAGAAGACACTTCGCGAGTTTAAATGGTTAAAACACACATCTGTATATATGACTTAACTCAATTAGTTATAAATTCCTTCGCGACTTTTAAAAGTTAATTTAAGCATTTAAGCATCTATTATCTTTTGAAATAATATAATAGATATATCATTACATTTACAACTGGAACTATTGAGATGGTTTAATTTAATAGCTTTAAATTAACACAAAATCCAGTGAAATAGAATGAATGAACTAGACCACTGATCACTTTACACAATTAAATTTTACCTTTTTGCACAGAATAGAATTCACTGCAAGTATATATGAAAATCCAGGGGAAAATCTAACACGATTTCAAATATAGCTAGTGCTTCTGTCAAGGTCTGGCCAACGAGTGATAAAATGCATTTCTTCATGGTCTGTATATATCTAAAATGAAATGAAAGATGAGTGGGACATGAATAATTTGACACCTTTTTAGATCTCAGGAGACTTTTGGGGATCTGACCGCCAGATTAAAGAGAGATGCCGCCCCTGGTCTTCTGTATCTCCGCTCGTTGCGTGCGCGTCGGCTTTCCCGTTCGCTCCCACTGCGATCGTTCTGTGCTTAACACCGAGATGCAAAATACCGGAAGGAAACTTGCGTCCCTCGTTTCAGGGACCACTACTGCCTCTTTGATAGCGTGCGTGCCGCTACATTGTCCTGTTCCTGAGATCCCCCTCGTGTCTTTGATCGTGGTGGTCGTACTATCGTTTTGTTTGATTTGTTGCTAAGGATTCTATGCGCGCAACGCTCCCTGGCCAAAAGTTAAGTGAAAAATAAACTTGCATTATGATTGCTCAGAGATATTGCGTTTGGGCATCTGTGATTTAACCTTCTTTAACAATCAATTGCGCTCTCGCTCCAGAATGGACACGGGTAGATAAATGGTCTGTGTGTATTTAATCAGCAAAAACGTTTTGGGTGCCATTCTTGCGCCTCCGAGAGGGATAGGTTTTGCATTGCATGAGTCCTAGGTTGAACAAAAAAAATCGTTTTGACAGAAAAGTTACCACAATATTCGGGCGGGGGGCAATGATAGCTATCCGGAAGGGGTCTCGTTATCGTTAGAAGGTTGCCGTACATATCGTTCCATATCATCCAACCCCCCCATCCCTTTTTTTCAGGGGTTGGGGGTTAGGGGGTGGTACCGAAATGTTTATGAGAGGGTTCTCTTACCTGCATCTAACAAATTCAGGGACGGCTAAGTTGTCTGTAAATCCGTGATTCTTCCCATCTTTGAGACATGATAAACATCTTTTCATGTTTTGATTTATGACAACCAATGAAGCTGCCATGTCTGATCTGTATGGTTAGCTTTTGAATGTTTGGTATCTTAACTTCCTCCTCTTCATCCGTGTACAGTCCGCGTTATCTACTCAGGATCTCTCCCCTTCCCCCCCCCCCCCCCCCCACCCCCCCCCCCCCCCGCCCCTCCCCCCCCCCCCCCCCCCCCCCCCCCCCCACCCTCCCGCAATTCTCCCCCGCCCCCCCCCCCCACCCCACCCCCCCCCCCGCTCCCCACACCCCCCCCCGCCGTGCCACCACCCCCCCCCCTATATACCATGCTTTGAAGGAAAATAACGCTTAAAAGGAGGACTCCAACAATACCCCCACACACAACTTCACCACGCATGAAGGGCCCAAAGGCCCAACGCCCCCCCCCCCACCCCCCCCTGACTCGCACTACCCCCACCCCCACACCCCTCCCCCCCCCCCCCCACCCCCCCCCCACAAACGCATGATTCCCATGCGTTTTTTCAATTAAATTCTTTATTGCACCACGATAGGCTACGGAGCGTGTCTGTTTTGGCACCCGTTGAAAGTTTGTCTCACCATAAGAAAAATCATGATTGGCGTTAATGCTCTACCGTAATCAGAGTGAGGACATTTCTTTCAACTACGCTGTAGGTTTCCGTTCAGCTTTTTTACTATTTAATTTTCTGACTGCCATACGCGCCAAACTGGGGAAATAGCTAATGTCAGGGTATACGTCTCGGCTTGAATGCAGGTTGTCTGTGACCCGATTGCCACACGCGCTCACTTGACGCGTCAGGTTCTGACCCGCAGTACAAAAGGGGGGTTTCTTGAGGTCAGTGCAACCTCAATATATTCTTCTTGTATAACTGACCAGATCGTTGAGTGATAGGTTGCATGCAGACAAACTGTGCCTTGTTCGATAATTCACTACCCCCTATTCGTTTGCCCACCATATCTATCTCCACCCCCCCCCCCCCCCCCCCCCCCCCCCCCCCCCACCCCCCCCCCTGTACGCGTGTTTGTTCGCATTCTTTTGATCCCATATGACTTATCAGGACAACCTTTCTTTGTTCCATCCCCCGACCCGCCGCCCCCCCCCCCCCCCCCCTCCCCCCCCCCGCACCCAAGAAGGCGACACTGGCTGGCGGTCTGGGTCAGAGCGGGGTCTGACACCGGTCAAGTTCCTTTGATTGTTCTTGGATGTATCTGATAATATTGTACATGACGTGACAGGACCCCAGGCAACCCCACACGATATCCCACCCCCCCCCCCCCTACGTCTTTCTTCGTTGGGGGTCTTTTGGCAGATAGCTATTTTGCTCCACGTTCTTTCTTAATTGGCCAACTGCATCCGTGAAGAAGATTAGTATATGCCCAGAAGTCGCTAACTGTTCATATACACCGATGTGGGACATTTGCTAGTTGTCTGGCTGTGAGTCCATAGCAACCGAAGCAATATGTTCTCCGTAGGTTTCCGATGCAATTAATATGTCATCTATGAATTTTGGAATGTTATATGGGGACTTTGCAGGTTTTCTAGCAGGAAGCTTCTTTCATGCCTGGAGTGAACACTCCCGGATGCTGTTTTATTGCAATTCGATAACGGTCATCACATTAAATGTGTCACACAGAATGTCTGTCATAGTGCTGGAAAGCTAAATAAAGGTTTAAATTTCCTCCTGACTGGTATTTGATAATAACCTTTACTGAGGCAACCCCCCCCTCCCCCCGTACGCACGCAAAAAATCTTTGCTTGTGAGCTTTCATGTCCGTGATTATACACACAACTCAGAAAATCACGCGAGACAACACTGAGACAGAGGTTCGGGCTGAATTCAGAGAGACAGCGTTTAATCCCTAGCGGTAATCTATACACAGCCGAACTTCCTTATTGGGCTTCTTTTATGCCACAGGCACTGCCACTGGAATGTAAGGAGATGTAGACACCCCCACCCCCTGCACAACCCCCCACCACCATGCCCTTTTGACGCAGCTGTGTCTATATCTCCGCGAAGTGCAATATCTCACACAGCTTTAGCGTTACGGGATGGGGTATCACAATCTGGGACCCCCCCCCCCCCCCCCCCCCCCCCCCCCCAGGATCGGAACAGGCGGTCTTTTGTTTGTTCATTTCATATCAACTCTCTATTCGATGAGATTTTGTGAAATCCAGCCCACCAGGTTACATTCAGTTAAGACTGCACTGAGACACTGTTTTATGAAGCGCCCTGGTGTCTGTTTGTTGTTCTGGTGAGAGATTGTCGGTTCCAGAACCCCCCCCCCCCCCCCCCCCCCCCCCCCCCCCCCCCCCCTCTCCGACCCATCCCTCCCTCCCATCCTTTTATGTGTAGTATATGTTCTGTGGTTGGCATACAGATGGGTACTTCATGTATTAACCATCATCAATCTTCCTCGTCTTCCGGTTGCTGCCTATGGCCGACAGCTCATCAACACAGCACGAAAATGCTCGGGGATGGGCAACGGTTTTCCCAAAGATATTTCATTAAGCAGATTTTTGTTGGTAGCCTTCTCCTTTCCTTTGATTGAGAGAGATCTTGTAAATGGTTTACGTGAGTTTATGCTGAGATCTTTTTCTTTTTAAAGGACGGTGTTTGTTGCATGGGTGGTTTGCTGCCCCTGAACTCATATGCATGTTTCCATTGTTGTGTATGAATAAAATACATATATTTATAAATTGTAGGCCATTGTTTTTTCATTGATTTAGATATGTAGAGTTTTTAGAGAGATTCAGTGATAGTGCATCGTGCCTTCGATGGAAAGATTTATATAGCGAAAATATTATGCGGGGGTGGAATATTCGTAACACACACACATCTCAACATCAGCGACGCAACTTAGGACATAATGCCCCCCCCCCCCTGCCACCCCCATCTCCACCCCCCCCCTTCCTACACCCCGTCATCCTTCACCTTCCATGAGCCCGTTCCGCGCTACGCATAATACTCAGATTCACACCACGCTAGTTAATGTGACACAGCGTTTGGGTGTGTGATTTTCATCACTCTATAGGAGTAGAGTAGAGATACACCAGATCTACTCTAAGTCCATATATGTGTTCAGATCGAAGCATGACGAATGTAAATACATTTCGAGATGATCACTCCACGGTACCTTAGACATCTCGCTCGAGTTAATATATGTCGTCAGATGTCCTTGTTATTGTATGAGAGATTTACAAGGCCTACAGGCACCACACTCCTCCCAGTGTCGTCACGCCCGAGACGTCTATCAAGCTCGTGCTGAATGTATGCAGTGCATATACGCGCGCAGTAGACATGGCACTACTGCGACGTGAGAATGCGATAATCGGGAGTCCTGATTTATTTTCATATGAATTTGGACGAAATTATTCTTCTCTTCCTATCTGAGAAATTCTAGTTAAATACTACTAACATTCGCCATTAAATTTTTTCCCCTCTCGTCATCCTAGAAGAGTTCCTATAGAACCTGACCCTGTTGAGATCACCCATTCAAAAAAATGCATAATTATAACAATGGTCTATCCTCATGCCATTGAACAGCTTGCCTCTACATTGAATTGGTAAGGATATAAAAAAAATAAAAAAAACGCAGCTATATCACTTGTGCGGTCCAATGTAACATAAGGGCTAAAGGCGTTTTCATAGTTACCCGACATTGTCCACAATCCCCAAACGGTGTCTACTACAACCCTCGCACGCACACCTCACTCCAGACCCTCCATGACTCGGACCCTGCCGTTGACTTATGGAAGACGTTCTACGACAGTTAATTGATTACATCTATCGCACATATATGTTAAAATGCCTCTTTAAACAAAACCCTAATTTACAAATGTAGCAATTCGTCCCGATGTAATAAAACCGTTTTTAGCAGGACGGACGTCTAATATCATATACCATTAAAATAGTTCCCTGTAACACCCCCGGGAAACAATAAATTCGATAGATTTTTTTTCACAAGATTCCTATCCGACTTCACAATTTTTTCAAAAAAAAAATTCATTTAAACCACAATTTGTGACATATGGATCGCCGAACGATTGTTCTTGAGTATGAACCGTCTTGTCGTCGCGGTCAGAGGTCCAACCAAAACTTTTTGTCATAGTCATCTAACTTTAATCTCATGATTTATCAATTATAACATATTATTAAATCCAACTTTATAATATGTCCCAAGAATGGTAATTACGTGATTGATAATGAATTTAGAATATTTAATTAAAGTAAGGTCTGTCTTATTAGTATGTTCATTATCGGAATTAAAATGTAACTATATTAACATTAAAAATTTAATTTAGATTAATATTAAACTAAGAGTAAAAGTAACTTCAGACCAGGTTCGAATGCTGTACCGCGCAGATCAGCGCACCTGCCCCGAGCGAAAGAACAGGCACGGCGCGTAAGTGACGACTGCCCTCTCTACCCAGCTGGCCTAGGTATAAGTGAGAAGAATATGCACGCGTTGGAAAATCCCTAATATAAGAGATGACTTTAACCGATTTTGTAGTGCAACACCCGACTTGCACCAAAATAGCCCAACACAGCAAGCTACCCTGACAACTACTCCAAACAGCTCCCCCCCACAACCACATACTCCATTAGAGTTATTATCGTCAACAGTAAAAATCTATTTCGGCATCTATAGGTGGATTGTTGCCATAGAACAAGACTAATTTTCACGGTTAATCATTAATTTTCTTCTTTTTCTAATTCGTATACATATACCTAATCATTATATATAGTTAGGCAAGGCATACCATTTCATAATTATAGATCCTCATAACGCCCTTTACCGATACCTAACCCTTGTGAAGTAAGAAGTTAAGTCTAGACTAATTAATTAGTATGGGATATGTCAATGCCTTCAATGCCCGTATAACCGTATTTCCCTTAGATCCTGATTGAAGTTCTTTTAGAAAAAAGTGAGGCTAAAAATGTTCAAACGTTTACGGTGGGAAAGAAATGACCATTTAGTATCACATAGCATCCAGAGAAGTAAGTGCTCATGTAGGATAATAGAGTTCCGACTTGTGTCGTTAGAGATATTGTTCAATGATTGTTTCACCGTATTTCATGAATATCGTGTATGGACGGTCTTTAGACGACGTTTGAATGTCAATTATGTTTATACCCCGATTGTCCCCTTTTGAGGTGTCCAATTCGGTGATGCATATACAGTGGTTTAGTTTTTAGGAATGTTAATGTTGATTATTCGTCGTCAATAGGATATTACGTGACAAACGCATCCGCCACACAAATGTTTTCAGTGCCAAGGAAATAATATGTTTCAAATGGAGAATTCAAATGGCTGTAGGACGATATCTGATATGATTGAATATCTGGCGAGGTTTTTGGGGCTTATGGTTTAAGATCGACGCACAAGATGCTTACAATTTGCACGTTGGTCCGTCTGTATGGTGTGAAAGGGAGGATGACATCCAAGCAGTTTGGAAATCTTTTTTCGGGAGTTTAGTTATTGCCCATATCACAGACAAAAAGTTCTGGTCCTTGTCGACTGTTTGAATTTACTTTGTTTCTGCCGGCTTTAGCTTTTCTTGAAATGTATATATAAGGTAAGGATGTAGAATGCCATCAATGGTTCTGGAGCAGGCATGAACTATGCACCAATGCCGTAGTTACACTTGCTATCTGTTCGTAAGAAAAATCTTTTGGAAGCATCGGGAAGAGATGGGATTAGTACTTAAAATTGGTTCATGCGTGAGAACAAAATTTATAATTTTTATGTTGAAAGTTTCATTGCTATGTACCAGTCCACAATGTCCACCTTCACCGGCATGTCTTTTTTTAACAATGAAGACAATACAGCCGTGATGGATGACAAGTTTGGTATTGGTTCAATCTACTGTAATATTTTGAACAAGTCCCCTAACAAACTCCTGACCTGTTTTTCTTCGTCTGAGGAAACTGCTATGTTTTTGAGAAATTTTGGAGAGACTGTACTAGGTAACGTTCGGATATATCCCGATCCCAATGATTTTTCATGTTCCATAAAAAAGGTTATCTCAATTACACGCGATTTGCACCTTTGTAGGGGTTTATGCAGTTAGATTGATAAATTCCTTTTTAGAGTCCGTCGAAAAACATATCTAAGTCCCGGACGAAACATGTTCCTCAAAACGACGAAATACTATAAAACAAGCATACCCTATTTACATGTCGTCAATATATCTATGTAATATACAAGTCTGGTCTACCTGATAAAATTTGTCGCATCAGGTCGAACTATGAATGAAGGTAGCTGGAAGCCAGCTGCAATTATATAACAAGCCCAAAAAGGCATCACATTCCACATTCCATAGACTGGTATATAGACCTTGTGTGGAACGTGGAAATATAATGTTGCGGTAGTCCCCCCCCCTGTAGTACTTAGCCTTTTCGGACAGTGGTATCTGCCAATAACCTTTAGTTAAGGCAATCTTACTAAATAGAGTTGCGTTGGATAGACGTGGCAGTAAGTCGTCGATAAGTGGATGTGTGGGTTCGCTGTCAAACTATAGTCCTTAGCATTTTAATTTTTCTATAATCAAACACATAGTCTGTGAGTTATTGTCCTCTTCCGGACAATTTCACTAAATGGAGTAGGAGAATCCGACTGGAATTAAAGTGCGAAAGAGTTGAGAATGGCGAATAACCTAGTCAATAGTCCACATGATTATTACAAAGCCAGATCGGCGAAGGACATCTGATAAAGTTACCTTTAGTAAGGTTTTAATAGACGTCCTGTAGGGCGATAGGAAACCAACTGCCGAGGGTAATGTACACTAACCAACGAACAGATCATTATATTACGACAGTAATGGAGATCAATACCCGTTAAAAACCATATGAGGATAGTTTTTGCTCAGGTCATTACATTTCAACGCAATGGTATCAAGGTTGTGGATCTTGATGATGTAGGATCAATTCTGATCCCCAGTGGTCAGTATGGTGATAGCCGGCCCCCTAATTACGAAACAAAACATGCTGGGTATACCCTGTAAAACAGGTTATAGTCTGTAGCCCCTATGCGCCCCGGGACGTGGGGTTTGCCTAAAAACTAACATCTGTAAGATAAGCCGGGTAATAGGTTACCAATCTGTGGACACTTCCTGTAAGATTTGGGTATTGGACACATCTGGTGACTGATAGCATTTCAATGGCTGGTACCCATGAAAAAAAGAATCTTAAGTGTTCAGGACCGGACGTGATATTGATAAGATCGAGGAACATCACAAGGGGGTTTATGAATAATACCATTGGTGTTTTTGTAGCATTGGGATTGGTTAGATAATATCAAGACGTTCATACATTAGGAAATCAAACTTAGGGTTTTAACTCGCACTAGGGTGAATCATTCATTTAAAGTTGTTAGCATGTACAATTAAGTGATATTACCGATGAATATGTGCAGTTGATTAAGTTTATCGGAAATATTAACCAATCTAATAAGTAAGATACTTGGCGTAATCCCTTAATTAGAATCTCTCTATGACACATTAGAGAATCGGTTCTTATCCTGTTGGTGCGGTACGGAAAAGATATTGTAAAAACACAATTAGAAGACAGTGGTTATTGTTTACCCGTATCAAAGACCCTAATTCAAACAAATAATTCCGGAAGTTTGTAATACTGTATCGAGGTAACGTGTTAACCTTTAGCAGAGCAAGAAGAGCATCTCTTCCTGCAATTGACAGACATAGTTAGCAACAAAATAAGCTCACAAGTAACCCTGTCTTGGGTCATCGACGTTCATAAATAAATTGTACCACCAATGCTGTAATAGTTGAAGGACGTCCTGTATAAATTCCTTAAACAGTTTGTGAATATAAAATAATTATTTTTTTTGTGTCCCTTGAATATCTAAGGACGTAACGCTCAAACTTGTACGGAGGAAATTTTACCCTCAATATGACTTTGGTGAAGGACTACATTGCCCAAGATATCAATAATTTATTGTTATTGTAGGAGTAAAAAGTAAAACACCCACATAAAAGCCTCGTCGCCTGAATAATTTAATCGTAAACGGACGAGACCTTATTTTGTAGAGATCGAGCCTTAGCTTTTGCAGGCCTCAGAATGAGGTCTGAGCTTAAACACATAGCCAAACTGGGCAAATATGACATAAAATCTGCAAATAATGTTACAATTCCCGAAGATTAATTGCTCACTACACGTCAACTCGTTAAGAAATGTAGAGTTGAGTTGGGCGTTCTGTTGAGTCAACTCCATTCTGTTTCAAATTAATAAGTTGTCCCCTTTTATTCCAGTACCCCAACCCATAGGTACCATCCTCCTTGTCCTCTGAGCTACCAAAAACTAATCAACTTGCACTATAGTTCTACCTTCATCTTCAAACTAGGGAGATGATTTTGTGAAAGCCAGTATTATTCAACTGAGTGATGCGGTCATCCCGTGAATATGTTGTCTGACCCGGAGACCCCTATTAAAAGCAAAATAGAAACACAGCTGGGGGAGTGCTCTGTCCCACAGTCATGATGGGTGGAAGCTTTAGCAGTAAATAATAACCTTAAGTGTAGTAGTTTTTTTTTTAAGTGTACGTTTAAACAGTGTTCAATTCCGCATCGGTTAAGTCTTTTACAAGTACCAAGTCTCGCACCATTACTCCATTATCGTTGGATTGATGTATAAAATACTACTTAAATTCCTATCAATGTCCCAAGTTTTCATGACTTCCTTCATGGTGTCAGATATAAACTGTGACCCATGGTCTGATAAAAGTTTTCTAGGAAACCCTATTCTAGAAAAGATGAGATGTAGTGCATCAGCTACATCTGTGGGAGTGGTGGTCTTTAATGGGATAGCTTCTGGCCATCGTGTGCACAAATCAATGCACGTAAGGACGAATCTATGTCCTCTGGCCGATGGTAGCAATGGACCAATAATATCTATTGCCATCTTGTCAAACGGTCTTACTGAGATATCGCAAGCCTGAATAGGCGCCGTGTGAAAAGCTCCACGTGCTTTCACTTCTTGGCATGTAGTACAGGAACGTACATACTGCGAAATATCTCTTGACACTCCTGGCCAAAAGAATGAAGACAGTACTCGAGATCGTGTTCGAGTATATCCCATATGTCCAGCACAATGTGAGTCATGTGCATGTTGAAGAATGTACTGTCTAAAAGTATACGGGACCATAACTTGTTGTTTCATTTGTGATTTGTCATTAAAACATCTAATCAATATGTCATTTTTAATAACAAAACAATGTTTGTTATTATTACCTGAGGATAGATTGTCAACTTTATCAACCAGCTTAAAAATTTTTTTTAAAGATTTATCCTCTTTTTGTTTGGTTGCAAATGTTTCCCTGTCAATAGGTGAATTGACTACAAATTCCTCTTGGTTGTCTGCATCCATTTTATTATCATCAACTTTCTCCATGAGTTGAGTCTGCGCTCTAGTCGTCACGGCGTTCCCAGTGCATAGGTTATGTTTCTCCCATTCTATAATCTCATCTGGAGTACAATCTTTACTGCCGTGTATACGACCAACCATCAGATCAGCTATAGGCTTTTTTAGCATACATACTTTTACGTTCCCCTGTGAAAAAAGGTGTTATTTAACATGAATAATAGCTGTGGGGTAAAAACTCAATAGTTCCCCCAAAAGTCATGCAACGGACATATTCCCCCGTTGCACAGCTAGGATGTACCAGCGACTGTCGTACACCAATCGTTGTGGATCCTGAATCCCTCAGCACTGAGACGACGGATCCATTAACTAATCCCCTGTTAAAAAATTAGTAGGCCTGTTCCATCGTTGACTGCAAGACCTACCTCTGGTGTAATATGTCCGCAGTTAAGCACTGTTTCTTTCGCCTTCTGAAAAATAAGATTGCATTGTTGGCAACTATTTGCCACATTATAATTAATAGCAAAACATGCAGCAGAAGACTGTGTTGTATTATTGTCAAGTGGGACCTGAGCTATAGGGGTAGTATTATTTGTAACTGCTGCCCCTGTATTATGGTTGTAATGAGATGATCCCCGAGAATGAGATCGATTCCGAGTATAATTGTTAGAATTATCTCGTCGTCCTCTATAGTAACTATTATCTCGATGTCTCGAGCCATGATTATTACCATTCCAGTTACTATTATTATTGGGAGTATGTGATCGATTATAATGAGTGTCATGTTGACCATTGTGGTAGTTTGTTTGAGGTGAATAATTTCTATCTCGTGATCTACCTCTGTTGAACTCATTTTTATTGTTGAAATCATTATTATATCCCTTCTGAAAGTGAACATTGTGATTTCTTTGGAACCTGCTTCTGTCTACACTGTGATGTCTTTGTTTGTTATTATGATTGTAGGCCATATTAGACGCCACAGGTAGAGGTTCTCTTAATGAGGAGTTAGAAATGGTTGCATTCGGATGTGCCGAACAGTAGTTTAAAGAAATTTTTTCTAAATCGTCCATAGTACCTGGTTTACGCTCCTGCAAATATGCAAAAAATGGCTGGCTAACCGAAGATAATACCTTATCCCGTAGTAGTAAATCAACTAATTTGTCGTATGATTTGTTGACTTCTGCCAGTTCAACCCATCTATTAAATGTATTGCGTATATTCGCAATGAATCCTGCAAAATCTTTTGGAGATTCAGGTAAAATTCCCTTAAATTTCAACCTACAGTGTTCCTCGTCCAGGTGAAACCTTCGTAAAAGCAAGGACTTAATAGCACCGTAGTTATTTGCTATTGATGGGTCAGCATTTGAGAAGCCGTCAATGGTTCTCCAACCAAGAATTCATTTAACTTGAGTACCCATGACTCTTCAGGCAAATGGTTTGTTTTGCAAGTCTGTTCAAAACGTGACAGGAACAATGAAAGGTCGTCCACGTTCAAGTTGAGAGTGGGTAATTTAAAGTTGTAGAAATGTTTAGTTTGGCTGGATGATGATCCATTTTGTGCGTTATTATTCTGGTTTGCATCAGCACTTTGTGCTTGTAATTTTGCTGTCTCCAATTTAATACGCGCCAATTCCATTTCTTGTTGTAAAATAATTTCCTCTCGTTTCAATTTATTCTCTTCTTCCTGTTGAGCAATTTCTCTTAATCTATTTTCCTTGGCAATTTGCTTCATCTCACGTTTCTCTTCCTCTTTCTTTAATGCAGCCTTTTGTTCTGTTTCTTTTCTTTCATATTTTTCCAGTTCTGCCTCAGCAAACTGACGAAGTTCTTGAGATTTATAACCATATTCCCTACCAATTTTAACGAAATGGTCTATAGTAAGCATTTTGACTTTTATCTGTAAGTAATTATTGATAATTACTGATTAAAATAGTCAATAGTAGCTTCAGAGTAATTATTATACTTACTCAACTTAGGAATATTCAATATAAATAATCACAATAGTACTGAACTCTAATGTCTAAGTTCAACTAATAGACAATATTTTGTAACAATATTGTATCTAAATAATACTATATCATAAATAGTTATGATATCTGTTAACTATTATGTAATTACTTCACACAATTAATCTCAATATCCAATAATGTTGGGTATGATTCCTAGTAATTATATTGTTCAATGTACTAAGTCACTCTCTTAGTACCAGAAAAGTATATTAAATAATATACAATGGGTCTATTACCTCAAAGGTAGCTATAAGATTATTTTATTTTGTCAATATATATATTATATTATTATGCCCTAGGCATCTATTATAAATTGTAGTGCTACTTTCTTGGACTATCACTGCATAATTATGCAATGTCCCATATTAACCTTAAATATCAGAAAAAAATTAATTAAATTAAATTACAAGGGTATTATTGCATATAATACCATATTATTAATGTAGTATTAATATATATCATGAGGACAAACAAAACAATGATGCAACTAAAGGGTACAAACAATGTTAAGACGCAAACAAGACATTTTCACAATTAAAAATGAATTTATGAACTAAATAAAACAAGCGGAAATGTCACAAGCCAAATGAAGGGTCAAGGTCTGACCCGAGGTCAACTTAATATTCAAAGTACACAAAAAAAAAAATGACTGCAAAAAATGATGACATCACAGGACTCATAACGGACGAAAATTTAACAATCATCAAATAAATGATAGTAAGAGGAGACTGGACGAAATAGTTAACAAACATGATACAAAACTAAAAAAAATTGTTAACTGAGTACGAATAAAATACGCCAGTTATCTACAGAACGGTACAGCTAACACAAATCGTCAAACGACAGCAGATTTGGACAGACAGTCCAATGGCAAACCTCAATGGGGCTTCCAAAAGTGCAATCGTTTAACTGTCCTAAGAAACGACCGAAATCAATTCAGGCATCGTGAGAGCCACAGAATCTAATTTCGGTTCATCCTCCCTACCTCCCACGAATTAACAACACATTAAGACAATAAAAAGTACATTAAACATAGGTAAAAACATGCCGATGTAGGCAGAGGGCATGGACTTAGTAGCACTGTTTGCAATAACAACAGTTAAACACCTAGACTTATCTTTTCCGTTGCTTAGATCAGTGCTAGAGGTCGTCAACAGCTAGGCCTGTGCCTTTGACTGTCTGCTCCTGATGGGCAGGCAACGGTAGTCCATCTTATGCATCTTGATCAATTTGAAACGAACTAGAGAGGCGTTGAAAAGATGTCTTCTTCACTGCGACAATGCAACAGTGACGTCATGTTGCTATTCATGATCACGTGCGTCACGTCAGCTTCGTAATGGTCATGTGATCGAAACTTGATCGTAAATATTTCATTCGAAAGTCATGAAAAAATTTTTGGTTTTTGGTTGTTTTTCGTCCCCACACACCGGGCACCACTGTTGCGTGGTGGTTTGCTCTGAACAATGTTCCATGTGATATGAATAAAACAATTATAAATTTCTGGCCATTGTTTTTTCATTGATATGTTAGTTTTTTTTATTCAGTGATAGTGCATCGTGCCTTCGATGGAAGATTAAGCGAATGCGGGGGTGGAAGATTCCGAACAATAATTGAACCTTGGAATACGATTGATTTGATAAGTCATTTCATTGAGTCCGTACATTTAATCCACAGTTGTACACACAGGATGATCATTTCAATAGGAGTAGAGCATAAGTCCATATAAGTCATGCATAAATTAATCAATAACGTAGACTGCTGGTTTATGTGTCAATGTCCGTTTAAGGATACAATGCAGTATTGTCGTCAGAACATCACAGCTATATGCACGCGCAGCTAGACATGGCTACCTGCCGACAGTGAGACTGCGAGTCTGAATATTTCATATGAATTTGACGATTATTCTTCTCCTTCTGAGATCTAGTTAAATACTAACCTCCATAAATTTCCCTCTCATATAGAGTTCTAGGACTGACCCTGGTCCATCAAAAAATGCATATATAAATGGCTATATCATGCCATTGAATTGGAAGGTTAGAAAAACGCAGCTATTCAGCTAGCAACAAAACTTTCTCCCCTGGTTGTAGTTCTCTCTCTTTTGCAGCTTTGTTGTATCTTTTAGCATGTTTAGCGTGGGCTTTCTTAAGGTTGGTAGTAGCTAGATCCCATCCTAGCTTTAACCTTTCATTGAGCTCAGATACATACTTGCTTGCAGAGACGACTGTCTCGTTAGCCTTTTGGTCTGTCAGGGACCGAAGTAAGGCTTCTAGTGGCCCCTTTATAGGTCTGCCAAATAAAAGTGTAGCCGGCGGGAATCCCGTAGACGCTTGGGGAACCTCTCGGTAGGCGAATAAGGCAGCCGATATATATAGGTCCCAGTCTTCCGGTTTCTCCTGACCCAGCTTACGTAACATGGTGGTGAGGCTGCCATTAAAACGTTGAACGAGCCCATTTCCGGCCGGATGGTAGGGACTTGTGTGGATATGTTTGGCCCTCAAGATCTTAAAGATCTCCTCCATTAACAGGCTACGGAATTGGGATCCATTGTCCGTCAAAACTTTCTACTGCTGTGGAAAGAAAACAACCTGTAAATATGCTGTGTGGACGACCCAAATACTAAAAGGCGTTGTCTAGGGGTGTAATTAATTATTATTTTATTTCCCTAATTCACAAAGACATTTCATTCACACTCTATCTAGTTAGACCCAGACTAAAAGATCCGACTCAAAAATATCTTTATCCCGGCGAGCCAGCCAAATATTGTCGTAAATTTATTTTGAGAGAAAGAGTCTTAGAAATAGTGGACCTGTTTAGAGTGGAGAATGATGGTGAAAGCTCAGTGATAGAAAGGTAGAGAGTAAATAGTTGCTTCACAGAGTGCTGGGGAGAGTAAGGACAGACTTATTTACGACAAATCGTTCCTTTCAATCTTCTCTTCACTCTCCTGGTCAAACAATTATTTGCCAGTTTCCAGACACACACCTGCGCTCACACCGATTTGGTGCTTCAAACACACAGACGCACGTGGATACAAAACTATATTAAACAGATAGGGGAAATTTTGGGCTTTGGGTATTCCAACACAGTACTAAATAAGTTTATGATGTTTATTATCATTTAAAACAATCACAACAACTATCAAGTGTTACAGAAAAAAATATCATAAGTACAGAAAATACAAATAACAAGGTGAGGGGGGGGGGGTGTGTGTGAAGAAGATTGGTATCGACTAAGCCCTTCCCGCTTGTATTAGACAAAGATAAACCCAGTCCAAAGATAGATAGTTATCAGGAACATAGGTAATGTAACCCAACAGTGAATTTAATTACTCTGAAGGAGGTGTTACAATATTAGCTATAGGTGGTAGATAAAAATCCTGTTATTCCCAACTGTTCTTCCCTTTACTAAGCAAATGAAAAGAGGGGGGGGGGGGTGATTTTAACAGAGTTAACAAAATATCCCACCTAAAGGAACAATGCAGGGTATACAGAAAATGTTTTACCCGGTAGGCAAGTTAACAAATGGTTTGCAAAAATTAATCTCCTGTCATTCATGCACGCTGTGAGGATCCACACTCATACACACACACACACTTACCGATTGCAGCATCAGACAATCCATAGAATTATATAAACAGCAATTACACTCTTGACATATGAAAGTGTCTGGTACTTCGATGTCCCGCCCCAGATGTAGCGAGGTTAGCTGATAGCAAATATTCCCACTTATCGCCGGACTTGAAGACTAAGAGTTCTTGTGTTTTATTATATAAAAAGGAGTCTATGGGATGGCACTGACACAATTCAATACAGGGGTGAGGATGGAGTGGTCTCTTTAATTACGCTGCTGGAGGTAAAATTCCTTCAAGGCGTGATGATAGCAACTGACCAGTAGGTTTTAAATCCAGTGAGGAAAATTAGGCCCGGTCACAGTTCAGATAAATAGGTACTCTCTCACAATAGAGCAGTAAATAAAATATCGCTACTGGCACTGTTCATCTTCCAGTTTATCTTACAGATTGTAATTTAATTTGATGGTTTCTTTTTTAAATAATCTTGGGTAGGCTTTCTTTCATGTAATTATGATAGCTAGGCCGCATCGGACCGCCACAAGATTAAATTTAAAAAATGTTTCATCAATATGTCTGGAAGTTTTAAGATGATTTCTTTATTGCTGGGATCGCAGGTTACGATCACTCTGTATGAAAGAAAAAACATGTAATATACCGAAAAATCAAATAACATTCTAAAGCGCGATGAATTTCCCGTTAAGACTATAATATATTTAATTATATATTTAAGAAGACACTTCGCGAGTTTAAATGGTTAAAACACACATCTATATATATGACTTAACTCAATTAGTTATAAATTTCTTCGCGACTTTTAAAAGTTAATTTAAGCATTTAAGCATCTATTATCTTTTGAAATAATATAATAATATATCATTACATTTACAACTGGAACTATTGAGATGGTTTAATTTAATAGCTTTAAATTAACACAAAATCCAGTGAAATAGAATGAATGAACTAGACCACTGATCACTTTACACAATTAAATTTTACCGTTTTGCACAGAATAGAATTCACTGCAAATATATATGAAAATCCAGGAGAAAATCTAACACGATTTCAAATATAGCTAGTGCTTCTGTCAAGGTCTGGCCAACGAGTGATAAAATGCATTTCTTCATGGTCTGTATATATCTAAAATGAAATGAAAGATGAGTGGGACATGAATAATTTGACACCTTTTTAGATCTCAGGAGACTTTTGGGGATCTGACTGCCAGACTAAAGAGAGATGCCGCCCCTGGTCTTCTGTATCTCCGATCGTTGCGTGCGCGTCGGCTTTCCCGTTCGCTCCCACTGCGATCGTTCTGTGCTTAACACCGAGATGCGAAATACCGGCAGGAAACTTGCGTCGCTCGTTTCAGGGACCACTACTGCCTCTTTGATAGCGTGCCGCTAGTCTTTCCTGAGATCCCCCTCGTGTCTTTGATCGTGGTCGCTACTATCGTTTGATGCTGGCAACGCCCTCCTCTGGCCAAGTTAATGAAAATAACTGCATATGATTGCTCAAGAGATATTCGTGGGCGTGATTTAACCTCTCCTTAAATCAATGAGATGACCAGAATGAACGGTAGATAAACTGTCCACATATTAATCAGCAAACGTGTTGCCAATCTGCATGGAAAGGTTGCTTAGCTAATGAGTCCAGGTGAAAAAAAAATCCCGTTTGACGAAAAGTTACCACAATATTCGGGGGCACTGATGCTATCCGAAAGGGTCGTTACGAAGGGTCGTACCATATCATCCAACACTTCAGGGGTACCGATGTTATGAGAGGGTTCTTACCATCATCTAACAAATTCAGGGACGGCTAAGTTGTCTGTCACATACATCCACTGGCCAACTTCCAGCTCTGGCAGCTTACACTCGTGCACAATGCTGTCAAGACCATCACAAGTTGGGATCCAGATGGAGGCCAAGAACCTGTCTGGTGAGTCCGAGATGACTCGTGGCTCTGGGTGAGCATGGTCATACATAACACAGTTGAATGACCCATATACACCCTCCCGAAGCCTTCCCCATAAACATATATATATATATATATATATATATATATATATATATATATATATATATATATATATATATATATATATATATATATATAAAGCATCTTCCTCCAGCCTTAAACTTTTAATTCAAATGGCAACTTTACGTAATGCATTTTAGCTCTGTTGTGCTGTTAATTTGTTAGGGTTTTACTGTACAGCTTTCATTGCGCAAATTCTTACATGAAGGGGTTTAATGAAACAGATCCTGTTTTTCAAGAAGTAGCCAGATTATTTTTAAAGCTTGGCCAAACCACATGAGAATGACATGGACAGGAATTCAGCTGATGGCACGTGACTGGAGGATTTGACAAGTTTTTGTTGAAAGCCAATGCTCTTTCGAGAGCTGAAGGAAAGTGGTGAACGAATCTTCTTAAAGCAAGAAATTATTTCATGCTTGAATCCAGCCCTCATTAAAGTTTCAACATCAAGTAACATGTTTCTCTTGTTTGTTTTTATATCTGTTAAATTGGAAAAACTTTTCTCAGCTAAGTATGTTTTTGGCATCTGCGCAAGAAAAGTCAAGTAAATTAAAACATGTGTGTCTATAATTTTCATTGATTTTATTATATTATCTAATAAACTTATATATTTTTATTGTATTACATAATATAATAATCTTATACATTTTTATTATATTATATACTTATATATTTTTCTCATAAAAATATGTTTTTATGGCGCACTCCATGCACAGTTTTTGTGCGATGCACCCTTTATACACCCAACTTATACCATGAACTCTTTGCAAAAATTCATGTACTCAGCAACTGCACCCTGGTTGACTACTGTTTATGTAAACTGTGGTATAAGAAACATTCTACTATTTTTCCCCTTTTTTGCTTCTTATGGAGCATAGAACTACCACTGCAGCTGGTCCCCTTGTAGGAAACTTGTATCAAAGTGTTCATGGACTCTTGCTGCAGGGGCGTCTGTAGCAATTTGTTTTACAACATGAGATTGCCTGCTCAATTCAAAACCTTATGTTAGTCGCCTCATACTTCATGCCAGAAATAGCAGGAGTCCTATTCTTTCTGTAAGTCCTCAAGGACATCCCAGGGACTACATGGGAAGAAACTTAGTGTTTTAATCAAATAGCACAGATTTCTCAGTTTACTAAATTATACATTACTTTTAACTTCTTCTGTGCTCATACATCACCATGTTTTTTTTTTGTACCAGACAAAGTTGCTTGGCGCAACACTCATCTAGGCACATGGTTTATCCAAGCTGTTGTTTTCATCTTTTGGAACTATGCACATGAACGTGATCTTGGTGGACTAATGTTATTGGTAAGAATTTCATGAATTGTGTTTTTTAAATCTTATTCCTAGGTTCGTATTTCTCTTTTTGTTTAGTTATGCATAACTATCTTCGCCCCTCTTAACTATCTTGTTCCATCTGTCTTCAGAATCAGTTTCTTTCACCTTCTGATCTACTTCAGGTTAAAGAAAAAATAAAAGGTACAAGATCCCATTACACGGCCATTGAGGAATATTGAGAATATGGTGTTAGGCCCATATTTTCTTGACCATCGGCACACTACGGGTGATGTTGTCAGCATCACGCCGGCCACCTTAACCTTCTAAGAGTTGCTCTGGTACCCAATTTATGAGGCTGGGTCGACCTCTGAGCCATTTACAGTCTAAAAAATCCCACCTCGAACCATGGACCACCGAGCTTGGAAGCCAGTGCACTAACCACTGCTCCGATCTACTTCAGACTTCCCATAAAACTTGAGTGAAAATGCTGGTAATGTTTATTCACTTTCAGTGGTGAAGGAGCTTACTCGAAAGAGACATAGAATTGCTTTGTTATAGAATATTAAAATCTTAACAGATCCATAACTTACATCTATACATCGTCTGTAAAGCATCAAAGCTATCAAAAAGACCAGAATATAATTAAAAGTGGTGTGGAAAATAAATTCATGGTTATAAAATTCATAAAGACTTTAGTAACTGAAATATGTTTTGTATTTATGTGCACTCCTCCTCCCATGGACCTCACCTTGAGGTGGTGGGATGGCTTGCATGCCTTAATAATCCAATGCCTTTGTGGGAGCATTGTGGTCCTGGCAGATTCAACTAAGCCAAACAGGTCATGGTAAAATAGGCTATACAGTGAAGGAACTACCTTTTCTTTAAGTTAAGGAGTGAAGCTGTGAACAAAAAACCTAGCCCAGGTGAAATGAAACAATTTTTTTTCATAAACTGCAATCACAACTCATAGACCCACAAACCTGAGTCCAGGAATATCCTCAAGAAAAGAGGCTCATGATATAATCTCATGACAGCCATATTGTTGGTTTATGCTATTTCAATGGCCTAATGACTTGCAGATGCAACTACCCACACAATAATACATATGAAGGTCACATGGAGCTATCTGAATGGACACACAGATAACCAGATCAGCCACTTTGCCACAGATAGAAAATGGAATTACTCCAACAAGATGTGAGGCACAAAGAGGAGCCGATGGAGGATCAGCTTTGACTGGGTAGATAACATTGAAAGCTTTCATAGGCAGCAGAAAGAACAGGTTATGCTGCAGCAGGACGAAAGAAAATATATTGAAAACTTGTTAGATGACTAGAAAAAAAATAACAGTAGAGATGAAGACACTACAGTATCACTCAACCCCTATCAAAGAAACAACAGAACTACATTCCACATGTGAAAAGTCAAGAGAGGACACAACATTAAAAATGAATTTAAAAAACAGTGAGCCAGAAGGTTGGAGTATTTTAAAGAAACTCTTAACAGGAACCATTCAGTGCTGCAGACCATCCGATGAAAACAACTCGTAAACGTAAGCACAAATCCAAGTTAAGCAGAAGATCACACAGGGATTAAAATTGCTGAAAAAGATGGAAGAGCAGCTGCAAACCTGTGTTCCTTGAGAAATGAAAGGGCTCATGATGATTTGTGTGTACATATCACTAGCCAAAAACTACCAAGAAATATCGCAGCACAAGAAATACCAGAAATATCTAACAAAATGGTGGTTTTGCTGACAGCTCTAAAGAGTAAATTATTTATGGAACAGAATTGAAGAGGAAGAACAACATAAACTGAAACAAGAAATGGAAAGAAAAAGTCACTAAATACTTATTAGAATATAAGCCATATTCAATTCCAAATTGGACAGAGAACACCCAGGTCACATAAAAGATGATGCCTATCACCAGCTATCCAAGTAAGACCAGGTCATCATTTTTCAGCTAACGCACTGCTCACAGTAGGATGAGGTACCATCTATATCACAAGTACAGGACTGGTCTAACAGATCTCTGCTCCTGTGGCACCAGCCTCATGACAGCCAAACATCTGCTCCAGTCCTGCCCAACCTACAGCAGTGAACGGAGTCACATACCTTGTATGTCAGCAGCGCACTTCTCTCCATGAAAAACTGTTTGGAGATGTCAGGAATCTTGAGCTGACTACTGCCTTTATTAGAGTCATTACTGTAGAAGTCTGAAGGTGAATGAGGAAGACTAAGAAGATTATAAAAAAGATTTAGGAACAACACCACCATACCCAGAAAGATGTTAAATTTTGAAACAGAAAAAGGAAGAAAGGAGTCAGGAAGCACCAACCTGATACACTATACTATATATGCTGAAGCACGTACTAAAGCAAGGAAAAAAACCATGTGTAATGCTTATGCCACATTTGTGAATCAGAAAGATGAAAAGTCATTGGCAGCTTCAGCTTCAGTAACAGAAGACTGGTGGGAAAAATTGATGGGATTGCACACTGGTGCTGCAACATTGAAAGATGTGACTCAACATTGCTGAGATATACTGTAAAAGACATTACATTCATTAATTTCACTTTATGGAAAAGAAAAATACCACACACTCTACAGCTTTGAAGACAAATGATCAGGGCACTTGCAGAAAAAAAAAAATTAGACACTATTTCCTGTGACATGCGGTAGCGCGGTGGTTAGTGCACTGGCTTCCTAACTCGGTGGTCCATGGTTCTATCCCCAGTTGAAGTGGGACTTTTTAGACCGCAAACGGCTCTGGGGTTGACCCAGCCTCATGAATTGGGTGAGCAACTCTGGGAAGGTTAAGGCGTCCGGCATGATGCTGAGCACATCACCCCTAGTGTGCCGATGATCAAGAAAATATGGACCTAACACCATATTCTCAATATGCCTCAATGGGCGTGTAATGGTATCCTTCCCTTTCTCATGCATAGAATATTAAAGCAACACATAGACTATTTACAATAAGCACCAGCTGGAGCAAGAAAGTACCATGTATACTACATTACTGAAGCTGAAATCTAGCAAGATTGCAGAGGGATGAAATTATACTAGAGCCATAACATACTCTGGAAGATAAACACTCCATTTATCCTTAAAAAAGAACCTCACTTTGGGTTTGAACATGGTATCATCTTGAAGACCTCTACACCTCACGGTAGAAGGGGAACGACTAAGTAAGTATCATCTTGAAGATTAGATCAAAAGCATTGGATGTACAGCAAGATATCTTCCTTGACATATAAAATATGATAGGAAACTCTATACAGGGCATTACAACAGGAGGTAGTCTGATCAGAAGGGAAGCAGAAAATGATTTTGTTATATTTTATAAAATAAAATGTGCCATTAGAAATTATTGTTTTAATTATTATTTATTGTAGTTCTGGGATTTTTAATGATGAATTAATTGGTTAAATTTAAATAAAACAATTCATTGATAAACAAATTTTAATAGATTATTACATCTTTAGCAATGTTTATGTTTGTTTTTTTGCTTAAATACGAGAGCATTTGCTACAATAGAGGTTTGTGATATAGAATTTGGCAAGAATGGTCTACAATAATACATTGTTTGGTTATATATGTTAGTATTTTCATTATATTTTCATGACAATGTTGCTTTATAACAAATAAAATTAAGTACTTAGTGATTAAAAAACAAACATATTATTCATGATTTTTAAAATATTTTATCAAATTGATCAAGTAATTTTCAATTTTAAAAAATTTGATTAATCTATTAAGATTTTTTTAATCCGTCCCAGTCCTGAATTATAGTGATTGTGTGAATAAAAGTGATTCTGACTATAAACAGTTGTAGATGATAATAATGAGACTCGACTTGAACTAAAAGCTTCTGTTATGTACTTGAATTGAGACTTGCACTCAGAGACTTGACTTGAGACTTGTTAGGAAAGACTTGAAGACAACTCTGATATATTATGAGTATTTGTGCTGATCTTTCTTTATATTATGACAGGTGAACACTCTTGTGTGTAATGCTAAGACAGAAGATGGTAAAAAGCAAGTAGTTGAAAGTAAGACTACTTTGAGGAAAAGCTTCTGCTTTTTTCCTGGCTTGACACCTTCACTTTGAGCTGAGTCATCAGAATGCTTCCTGCAGAAGAACTATTCTTCAGTAAATTATAAAATTATACAGATACGTGATTATTTATGTTTACTCTCCAGAGTGAAGAAAGTTGGGGGACAATTTATATGTGAGACTAAGCAATGGGGAAAATATTTGATCTTATTGTAGTGGATTTGATGGTGATATTACTTAGTGTGATGCATGAGGTCAGCTGTGAAGGCTCCTGAGATAAATGTAGCTGTGAATTTTCAGAAGGCCCTTCTTGCTACCACTACGACCTCACACCTATCTTTTTTTACTAATGAATGTGGCTACGTTAAAATTCTAGGGTACTGATATGTAATGTGTTGTGGTAGTTTACATACACACACACAGATATTTAATAAGTCTAATAATATTAATAAAATGTTATAACACACTGAACTAACTCAAGTTGTGTAAAATTTTGATAGAAAAATTTTCTTTAAGTTTATTTGTTCTGAACCAAGGTTTTATTTTGGTCAGAACATATGAAAGGTTTTGCAATTATGAATGAAATGCATGAATATATGGCATAATAAATGAAAGGTGTGTACATATGTATTTTTACAAGACTAGTTAATATTACTACTGTTTATAGTTGTAATCTATCTGGGAGAACGTTTTATGGATGTGCTGTTGGGGTGGCCTCATCACTCCCTGTCTATGGTTACTAACATGGTCCATTTATTGATGGAAATATAATTGGTGTGTTAGAAAATGAGTTTGTGAATCTCCAGCAGGCCAGACGCTCACGTATCTTGAATGAGTAGTTCTGGTGCTGGAATATGGTGGCCCCACCTCTCCGTGCTTGGGGGCAATATACGACTGTTCTGCCAAGATATAAACTGCACGGGTCTACTCTTGTAATCTTCAACACCACATTTGACACCACATTGGTGCCAAATAAAAACTCACAGTTCTGCAATAAAGTATTGGTCATGTGTCAGAATTCCATCCTCTAAACCATTTCTGGACACAACACTACATACAACAACAACACCACATAGACGGATCAGATCTCTTTGACCAAACAACACATCTTACCAAGTTGGTTTTACATAGGATAAGTTCTCCCAGACTACATATTCTGAAATATGTTCATTAGCTTCCTGCCATAGAATAGGATAGGTGATATGTTCCACTGATCTCAACACTTGATCTGTCCTTCATAATCCTTGCTGGAGTTTATGTATTTTATTTGTCTCTAGACCCTGAACTGGGGCGGGGGGGGTCTAGAGCGAATCCTTACTTGTTGTAAGGGATAGATTTTGATATGGCAGTATCAAATCACTCGAAACATTAAACAAATATTAAAATATACAAAGAAATACTTTCAGTCTTACCAGAATTATGAATATAGAACACAGTTAATTGCTAGCAAAACTCAGCTGAGCTGCTGCCTTTAGTATGGCGTCCCTCTAAATATTTCAATTAGCTTCTGGGAATTACACCACTAAATAATTCACTGTGTCTATTAGGACAACTTATGACGAATGGCAAAAATGCGCGTCTGAGCGCCGATAATATATTCATCTATGGCCAATCACCGCCTTTTTTCCTTTTCAAATTCAAACCTCCTACCAAAAAGTCATTTCAGTCATACCTCAGTCAAGTATGCTTTATTGTCTGTTGGTCCGTCTGTCTCTACTTGCGTTTCAAAAAAAAACACACTTGTTTTTTGAACCAACTCCGCCTTCCCCTACACAATTTTGCCTTTAAAGTTATTTTTAGCCACAGTTCACCATCCCATCCCGTCTCTTTCATTCCAACTAGATTTTAGCACTTGAGTCTCAAGGCTACAGTTTTTTTGAAAATTTGGGACATTTTTTGTTTCAATGCAGATGCTCGCTGATATGAACAACACAGTCTTTTGTCAATATCTTTCTTATTATCTATCCGTCTGTATAAATGAAAGCATATTATTTCACTGCTCAAGATGGGCCATCCGGCCAGCTAGGTTTTATATTCCTAACATTATTATTAAGAAAAAGTTACTTTTCAAGGTTATTTTGTTTTTTTAGAAATATTTCTAGCATCTTCTATACTGCGTTTGCCGCTGAATTCAAATAAACGGACTAAGTTATCGCAAAAGCGTCCAAGAAATGACTGTTGCGTATAATAGCTAAGGTCCCTTTTGTCGATTTCTTTACCTTGTGTCAACTTGGGGACGTGACTTTTCCTCCTTTCCCCACCAATTGCGTCTTTTAGCCTTGCTAGTTTCAAGCACGCGTTCAGTCATATTTTTTCCCTTTTGATCTCCGTTCTCATCCCGTTCCAAGGGTAACGTTTTGCCTTCACGTCTAACAATTTAATTTCCATGGCGGGTGGTGACCCGCGGCGTGGGCGATCATGTATTATAGTAGCTTACGCATTAGTTTTTATCCCTACTTTGTATCATTGGGGATATTTTAACGTTGTATCATGGTTAATTTTATGACACTTATGCACAATTTCCAGAACTGTTCTGAACCAGAGCAGAATTGTTTGTCTTTCCAGGGTGTATCAAAGGGAATTCATGTTTAGATTACATTACAAATAGTAGCTGGAAACTTTTTGTATGTTTAAATGACTGCTTCAGTGAGAGAAAGAAATGTTATCTAGTTTATAGTACGTGAGAGCACAAAGAAATGTTTATACTTAATTTACAGCATAAAATAGATAGGCAAATGTTTTGTTTATTTTCTTGAGTGAGAGCAAAAAAATATTCAGCATTAAAGCAGAAAATATGTATGTTCGTTTTTTAAAACAGGGAAACATTTATGTTTTACTGGCTTTTTGGATAGGAACTGAGAAATGCTTATGTGTAGTATGATATATGAAAATATATATGATATTGTATATGATAACATATATGATATTGTATATGATAACATATATGATATTGTATATGATAATATGAAACCAGGAAGGTGTTTATATTTTATCTTATCGGTAAACGCAACAAGTTTTCATTTAGTTTATGGCATAAACAACAAAAGGCAAAGTCATATGTTTTATTTTATAGCATTATTGAGGGTAAGAAATTTTTAAAATTTCAGTCAAATTTTAACATTTCAGTCAAAATGTAACATTTCAGTCAAATTTTAACATTTCAGTCAAAATGTAACATTTCAGTCAAATTTTAACATTTCAGTCAAAATGTAACATTTCAGTCAAATTTTAACATTTCAGTCAAAATGTAACATTTCAGTCAAATTTTAACATTTCAGTCAAAATGTAACATTTCAGTCAAATTTTCATGCAGCTCATTTTCCTTGAGTGGATTTTATTGAGTCATTGCCACTTGTAGTTTGATGGATAAATAATTTTCATAATTTCTGGCTTCTTCTGTTGTTTTACATAACATCAAATGTTATATGCATAGTACTTTCAGTATACAGCATGAGTAGAAAGTCGTGCACAATGGCAAAAATTATAACAAACATATTCTTCCGGCATGATGCATTTGCTGTGTGAAACTACCTGAATGAACTTTTCCCCAACAGGTAGATGGGACAATGAGGCTTGGTTGAATGGTCACCAGACCTCACATCCCTTGATTTTTTCCTTTGGGGTCATCTTCTTCCTCGTTCGCCTTCAGACTTCCACATTTATGACTCTAATAAAGGCAGTAGTCAAATCAAGGTTCCCGACAACTTCAAACAGTTTTTCGTTGACAGAAGTGGGTTGTTACTATATGCTACTCTGTTCATTACTGTAGGTTGGGCAGTACTGCAGCAGGTGTTCAAATGTCATTGGGGTGGTACCGCAGGTGCAGAGATCTGTTGCACCAATTTTGTATTTGTGGTATAGATGGTATCTCAATCTGTTGTGTCCAGTCCATAGCCAAAAAATGATGACCTGTCAACTGCATACCATAGCCACCCAAGAAACATTAATGAACTTAAGGAAGCAGTATCATAAAATAGAAACTTGAATGGGGCAGCTGATCATTCACCCAAATAATCCATAAGTGTTTGCAAGTTGAAAGTGGTCATTTTGAATATCTATTAACATAAAATTATTTATTCCAGTGTGCAGGACTTTAACATGAGCATATTTGATTAAATTGCAACTCATGTTTAAATACTGGCACAGCTTTGCTTTATAGTTCTGTCAACGCTCAATATAATTTTAAAAGACAGGTAATTTTCTTATTAAAAATATATGAATACTGATCACACAGTTGGTAAATGATGTGTTATTGTTTTTTTGTCATTTGATATGTCAGGGAAATAGCACAAATGATATAAAGATTGCACTTGAAAACGCATCCCTTCAAGCTGTAGAAAAAATACACATATCTTAGTAGCAACATTGACAAAGTTGGAGGAACAGAAAGTGACATTAAAAAAAAAAAAATACAAAAACCAAGAGGAGCTTTCATTACATTGGGAAATCCAAAGAAATGAAGTCCAGTACAGACATCAGAATCTTCAACTCAAATATCAAATCAATCCACTGTATGGCTATGAAACAAAGAGAACAGCAACCAAGAAGTTAAATACTTTCATTAAATGGGTGCTTGCATAGAATAAAAGAGAAATCGGATCCAACACAAAAATAAGAATCTTCATCTCAAATCTCAAGTCAGTCCTATTGTATGACTCTGAAACATGGAGAACAACAAAAACAACAACCAAAAAGCTACAGACTTTCATAAATGGGTGCTTGCGTAGAATAGAAGGATTAAAATGGTATGACAAGGTTACCAACGTGGAACTGTTGACAAGAACTAGACAAGTGCCAGTGGAACAAGAGATGAGAAGAAGACAATGGCGATGGATAGGACACACACTAAGGAAACTTGTTGATAGCATAACACGGCAGTCCATGTTCTGGAACCCCCAGGGCAAGAGGGGCAGAGAAAGACCAAGAAGCACATGGAGAAGAGAGCTGGAAACAGAGGTGAAAATGATGAGGGGAACTTGGAAAGAACTTGAGATGATGGCATGTGACAGGAGAACTTGGCATGTGTTTGTTGAAGGCCTATGCTCCTTGGGGAGTGGAGGGTTATGAATAGAATAAAACGATTGGAATGGTATAACAATATCACCAATGTGGAACTGCTGACAAAGAACTGGACATGTGCCAGTGAAACAGGAGAATAGAAGATGGATAGGTCCCTGTGCTCTAGTTGATGCTGTGGTCAGTTTGTCACAGACAGTTTCAATCTCTTTTCCGTGCCTCTTATTTCCTTGGCTTTCTTTTCATCACCCTGTGTTCCCCTGGATTCAGTTTTCCTCTACTGTTGCTACTCTGGGCTCTCATTTTCTAATTGTTAATTCCCTTGGGCTCTTTCTTTCCTCCGTCTTTGTTCCCCTTAGGTTATCCTTTTCTGTACCTTTTAATCCCTGTGGCATTCTTTACCTCACTCTTTGTTTCTATGGGTTCCCTTTTACTCACCCTTTGTTCCTCTGGGCTCCCATTTCCTCATCTCCAGTTCACCTGGGCTTTTTCATAATCTGAGCTTTCCATGTTAAAGAGATCTTTAAATATTCTCAACATTAATAGTACAGCTGTCGTATATTTTAAGCTTGCCCTGCCACCCAGACCCCTTCACATAATCCTGACCTACAGGGCAACCGCTGTCCTTTCCCCCTGCTTAATGGTCCTTCGTCCTTGTCCCAGTAAGGCTTACGCTATTAATTTTCCTTTACCTTACCATTCTACGTAGTCTTACTTCTGTGCGGAAGAATTCTCTAAACTGGCATATGAAATTATGAGAGGATATTTAAAAAAAAAAAAAAAAACACACAAATAGTAATAAGCGAAAAAATATGAATTATTGGACTGCGGGGTAAGATGGTAGGGAAACAAAAACATACACAAGCGAGACAGCGATTTCAGGCCATGAGGAGGCAAATGACCTTAAAGTGCAAGTCTGGTCATATTTATGTCAAGTGAGGCAAAAGTGGCATTCACAGAAAGGTGCGAATGGAAACAGTGAAGTCAATTATAATATCCACCCTCTTCATAATTGCAAGAATACTGTCCAGTGCTATAGTTTCGTTTTTTTTTTGTGGGGGGGGGGGGGGGGGGGAGGGGGGGGGGCGGGGGGGGGGGGGGGGCGGGGGTGGTATATCAGGGGGGGGGGGGGGGGGGGGGGTGTGGGTAAGAGGAATGGCACTTCTGTCTGCCTATCTGTCTATAAGCCTGGTATTTATTTTACTGGTTAGTTTTGTTATATGTTTAATTTTTATGTTTAATTTAATTTTATTTATTTATTGATGTCTAAATTGTGTCTGTGTATATACCTGCCTAGGTATCTGTTTGTGTGCGCGTGTGTGTCTGCGTGCGTGTGTTTGTGGGTGTGTGCGTGTGTGGGTTTGCGGGTGTGGTTGTTTCTGTTGGGGTGTAGCAGGCGGGTGTGCCACCATCAAGAGGTGGGAGTGAAGTGTTGGCGACTTGACTATACCAGGTCCAGCAGCGAGAGGTGGGACAGGCGGGTGTGTGTGTGCGCGCGTTTCTGTGGTTGTGTGTGCGTGCGTGTGTGTGCGCGCGTCTGTGGTTGTGTGTGTGTGCTCGTGTGTTTGTGCGTGTGTGTGTGCGCGTGTATGGGCGCTCGCGTGCGTGGTTGTGCGTCTGTGTGTGCGTTCGTGTGTGTGCGTGCGCGAGTGTGTGTAGTGTGCGTGTGTGTGGTTGTGTGTGTGTGCGAGCGCGCGTCTGTATGTGTGCGTGTTTGTACGCGCGCTTCTGTCTGCCTATCTGTCTATAAGCCTGGTATTTATTTTACTGGTTAGTTTTGTTATATGTTTAATTTTTATGTTTAATTTAATTCAATTTATTTATTGATGTCTAAATTGTGTCTGTGTATATACCTGCCTAGGTATCTGTTTGTGTGCGCGTGTGTGTCTGCGTGCGTGCGTTTGTGGGTGTGTGTGTGTTCGTGTGTGCGCGTTTGCGGGTGTGGTTGTGTGTGTGTTGGGGTGTAGCAGGCGGGTGTGCCACCATCGAGAGGTGGGAGTGAAGTGTTAGAGACTTGCCTATACTAGGACCAGCATCTAGAGGTGGGAGTGAAGTGTTAGAGACTTGACTATACTAGGTCTAGCATGAAATGGCGGAAACATAAAAAACGATAATGGCGGGTTAGTAGGTTACTAAGGAGATTTTTTTTAAGGGAGAGGGTATTGACTCTTGGGTGTGTATGCCCGCGTGTGTGTGTGTGTGGTATTGATTTTGGTTTGTCTGGTGTTGTGTGTTGTTGTATTGTGACGTTATTGTGTTGTTTGTTTATACTTTTAAGGGATTGACTGGACGGCGGGGGTGACGACTCATGTTTGAGTGTTGGGGTGTAGCGCTGGAGTAAAACAATGTATAAGCGGTATTGTATAGATTTTAAAGGTTTTTTAAGTGTAATAAATATATTTAATTTTTTAAAAGAAGACGAAATGTCAAACTAAAGCGCTAGTCTCAGCCGCTTTGTAGGTCTCTGCTTCTTCGGGGGTAGATTAAAGACAGCGTCCGGGTGCTTGTCTGTGGTTGCTGTAGGGGGACAGGGGTTGGTGTTAGGAAACAAACTCGGTTCTGGGGTTATTGGTTGATAACAACTGGAGTTGATGTATTGGTCAAACATGTTACGGGGGCAAGTAGTAGGAGGGGTGTGGTGGTGTTGGTTTTTGTGTTGTGTTGACGTGTAGGTATTGAGAATATAGGGTGATGAGAGGTGTCGTTTTGTAATTATCGGAGGTAACTATTCTTGTGATGTAAAAATATGACAGCAAATATCCGTTGTTGGGTGAATGTAATTACATATTGATACGGGTTCTGGTACACGGGGTAGTGTTCTTTATTATTTATATTATATCATGAGTAGTAAGGCTACTCACCCCCAATATCCATCTAGTGGTGTGTAAGTGACCCCCGCACACAGCCATATTCTCCAACATAAAATATACTGTCAAAGGCCAGGCTGGACAAGACCAAATAGACAGTTTTATTGAACACAAAGAGGCTCCATAGAAATATATGGTATATGCAGACTAGATTATGGCGGCAACTAGACACTCCTTTAGTGTTGCAGTCTGTAACTGGAACAATGTCGAGGCCATTTTCAGCCATTTTAAGAAAACCCAACACGTACGTGCTTTTACCGATCGTTGGTCGGCGCTCGCGACGAAAGCATTGATCGTAGACGGTATAAAATTCCGTAGCATAGAGGTTTTTCTGGTTGCTTTTTATGTTTGATTCCCTGTCTTTATTTATTTCAGAGGTCACTTTTATTTTGGCCTTGATGGTTTTAATTGGGTACTTAATTTATGTGTCCTTTAGACCAGGGTTTTTGTTCCTTTCTTTTTCTGTTCGGTTTACCGTTCCTTCCTTAGTATGTGTTTCCCGCCCCTGACTACAATCTGGTTAGTATTATGTTGGACTTATTTGCTCTTATTGCGCTACAAATAGGTTGTTGTACACGAGTTGTCTTTACTCTTTTTTTTAAACATTGTCTAATTCCTTTTATCTGTATGTTATAGCTATCACCAATGACTTACAATTAGTATTTATGCTCTGTCTATGCCTAATGCTAAAGTAACACAAGAAAAGTTATTAATATTTTTTTTAATATATAAATTTTAAATTATGTTTAGATATCAATAGTTAAAAGCTGACTTGTCCTACTACAGGGCTAGTACATTTGAATTAAATTTAAGTTTGTTCACGCGCGTACTCACACAAGAAAGCTCCTATATTGACTCTCGTGACGTCGATATTTTTGAAAATGAGCGGCATTTCTGACAGGCAAACGCGAGCTTACCCTCACTAGTTATGAAACCAGATCGCCAGAGGGTGACGTCAGGGCTAAATATAGCTTTCTAGAAAAGCATAATAAAAGTCTAACATGTAGAGTTTTGAGTATTGGTAGACGAAAAAGCCTATCTGCAACGGGATTTACCTTTGTAAGACTGACTAACCCTGCTACTTATTTCTGTTCACGTCATTGCAGACAAGCTCAAAACACAAGAGATCAATAGTAGAAATTTATAAAAGAAGCATTCCTTCGTTTGTGTGTTTGAACACCCGGGATTTAAGGTTTCACTTTTTTTTACATGTGCGGCATCTGGTTAGAGGTTTTATATTGTCTCCCAATCGTAGCAAACATGAGGCGACCACGGAAATTTAGTACATTAAATAAATGTAACTAAGTATTTGTTCCAGGTATCAAACGGTTAACTCCTTTTTTTTTGTCCTGCAAGTTTCAAACTTTAGTGAAACCTTTTCTTCCAATCAGCAAAGGTGATCCCAAAATTTTCTCCCAGGCCTGCTCAAAGGTTCCAACCTGTAGGTAAATAGGTCAGCTGTCAAATACTTCTTTAAATATTTCTTACAGTTTTCCAAACTTTTCATTAAATTATTTTTCATTCAATATTTTTTCCTGTTGTCAGTACTTGACAATGCAAATATAGTATTGCACCATCAAATGAATCGATGAATGAGTCATACTGTTTGGAGTTGGTTAGGGTGGGTGACGTCAGCGATAAATATAAACTATCGGAAACAAGTTTATGTATAATAAAATAATAATACAAGATCAAAAGAACATAAACTTGTTTCCGATAGTCTATATTTAGCGCTGACGTCCCCACCCTTACCGACTACAAACAGTATGACTCATTCATCGATTACATTTGATGGTGCAATACTATATTTGCATTGTCAAGTACTGACAACAGGAAAAAATATTGAATGAAAAAAAATTTAATGAAAAGTTTGGAAAACTGTAAGAAATATTTAAAGAAATATTTGACAGCTGACTTATTTACCTACAGGTTGGAACCTTTGAGCAGGCCTGGGAGAAAATTTTTGGGTCATCTTTGCTGATTGGAAGAAAAGGTTTCACTAAAGTTTGAAACTTGCAGGACAAAAAAAAAGGAGATAACCGTTTGATACCTGGAACAAATACTTAGTTACATTTATTTAATGTACTAAATTTCCGTGGTCGTCTCATGTTAGTTACGATTGGGAGACAATATAAAACCTATCACCAGATGCCGCACGTGTAAAAAAAAAGTGAAACCTTAAATCCCGGGGGTTCGAACACACGAACGAAGGAATGCTTCTTTTTTAAATTTCTACTATTGATCTCTTGTGTTTTGAGCTTGTCTGCAATGACGTGAACAGAAATAAGTAGCAGGGTTAGTCTTAAAAATGTAAATCCCGTTGCAGATAGGCTTTTTCGTCTACCAATACTCAAAACTCTACATGTTAGACTTTTATTACGCTTTTCTAGATAGCTATATTTAGCCCTGACGTCACCCTCTGGCGATCTGGTTTCATAACTAGTGAGGGTAAGCTCGCGTTTGCCTGTCAGAAATGCCGCTCATTTTCAAAAATATCGGCGTCACGAGAGTCGATATAGGAGCTTTCTTGTGTGAGTACGCGCGTGAACAAACTTAAATTTAATTCAAATGTACTAGCTTTGTAGTAGGACTAGTCAGCTTTTAACTATTGATATCTAAACATAATTTAAAATTTATATATTAAAAAAACATATTAATAACTTTTCTTGTGTTACTTTAGCATTAGGCATAGATAGAGCATAAATACTAATTGTAAGTCATCGGTGATAGCTATAAAATAAAGATAAAAGGAATTAGACAATGTTTAAAAAAAAGAGTAAAGACAACTCGTATACAACAACCTATTTGTAGCGCAATAAGAGCAAATAAGTCCAACATAATACTAACCAGATTGTAGTCAGGGGCGGGAAACACATACTAAGGAAGGAACGGTAAACCGAACAGAAAATGAAAGGAACAAAAACCCTGGTCTAAAGGACACATAAATTAAGTACCCAATTAAAACCATCAAGGCCAAAATAAAAGTGACCTCTGAAATAAATAAAGACAGGGAATCAAACAAAAAAAAGCAACGACAAAAAACATCTATGCTACGGAATTGTATACCGTCTACGATCAATGCTTTCGTCGCGAGCGTCGACCAACGATCGGGTTTCATAACGATCGGTAAAAGCACGTACGTGTTGGGTTTTCTTAAAATGGCTGAAAATGGCCTCGACATTGTTCCAGTTACAGACTGCAACACTAAGGGAGTGTCTAGTTGCCGCCATAATCTAGTCTGCATATACCATATATTTCTGCAGAGCCTCTTTGTGTTCAATAAAACTATCTATTTGGTCTTGTCCAGCCTGGCCTTTGACAGTATATTTTATGTTGGAGAATATGGCTGTGTGCGGGGGTCACTTACACACCACTGGATGGATATTGGGGTGAGTAGCCTTATTACTCATGATATAATATAAATAATAAAGAACACTACCCCGTGTACCAGAACCCGTATCAATATGTAATTACATTCACCCAACAACGGATATTCCGTGTCATATTTTTACATCACAAGAATAGTTACCTCCGATAATTACAAAACGACACCTCTCATCACCCTATATTCTCAATACCTACACGTCAACACAACACAAAAATCAACACCACCACACCCCTCCTACTACTTGCCCCCGTAACATGTTTGACCACTACATCAACTCCAGTTGTTATCAACCAATATCCCCAGAACCGAGTTTGTTTCCTAACACCAACCCCTGTCCCCCTACAGCAACCACAGACAAGCACCCGGACGCTGTCTTTAATCTACCCCCGAAGAAGCAGAGACCTACAAAGCGGCTGAGACTAGCGCTTTAGTTTGACATTTCGTCTTCTTTTAAAAAATTAAATATATTTATTACACTTAAAAAACCTTTAAAATCTATACCATACCGCTTATACATTGTCTTACTCCAGCGCTACACCCCAACACTCAAACATGAGTCGTCACCCCCGCCGTCCAGTCAATCCCCGCTCCCTTAAAAGTATAAACAAACAACACAATAACGTCACAATACAACAACACACAACATTTAAAATACCTATACACAACACCAGACAAACCAAAATCAATACCACACACGCGGGCATACACACCCAACACTCGTCACCCCGCCAGCCAAAAAAGTCAATACCCTCTCCCTTAAAAAAAATCTCCCTAGTAACCTACTAACCCGCCATTATCGTTTTTTATGTTTCCGCCATTTCATGCTAGACCTAGTATAGTCAAGTCTCTAACACTTCACTCCCACCTCTAGATGCTGGTCCTAGTATAGGCAAGTCTCTAACACTTCACTCCCACCTCTCGATGGTGGCACACCCGCCTGCTACACCCCAACACACACACAACCACACGCGCACACCCACACACGCGCGCGCACACACGAACACACACACACCCACAAACGCACGCACGCAGACATACACGCGCACTCAAACAGATACCTAGGCAGGTATATACACAGACACAATTTAGACATAAAAAAAAAATTAAATTAAACATAAAAATTAAACATATAACAAAACTAACCAGTAAAATAAATACTAGGCTTATAGACAGATAGGCAGACAGAAGCGCGCGTACAGACACACACACAGACGCGCGCACACACACACTACCACACGCGCACACACACAACCCCACACACTACACACAAACGCGCACACATACATACAGACGCACACACACGAACACATACGCACACACACACAGACGCACAACCACGCACGCGAGCGCCCACACACACATGCACACACGCGCACGCACACACACAACCACAGACGCGCGCACACGCACGCACACACAACCACAGCCGCGCGCACACACAACCTCACACACACCCGCCTGTCCCACCTCTCGCTGCTGGACATGGTATAGTCAAGTCTCCAACACTTCCCTCCCACCTCTAGATGCTGGTCCTAGTATAGGCAAGTCTCTAACACTTCACTCCCACCTCTCGATGGTGGCACACCCGCCTGCTACACCCCTACACACACACACAACCACACATGCACACGCGCACACCCGCGCGCGCGAGCGCGCACACACGAACACACCCACAAACGCACGCACGCAGACACACGCGCACACAAACAGATACCTAGGCAGGTATATACACAGACACAATTTAGACATCAATAAATAAATTAAATTAAATTAAAAATTAAACTTATAACAGAACTAACTAGTAAAATAAATACCAGGCTTATAGACAGATAGGCAGACAGAAGCGCGCGTACAGACACACACACACACACACACACACGTGCGCATGCACACATACACATAACCATATGCGCACACACGCACACACAGACACGCGCACACACACACAACCACAGACGCGCACACACACACGGACTAACGAATACACACACACGCGCACGCACACACACGCAAACACACGTACACAGACGCACAACCACGCACGTGAGTGCCCACACACACAGACGCGCACACACAACCACGCACGCGAGCGCTCACATACACACGCGCGCACACACGCACAACCACAGACGCACACACACACAGATGCGCGCACACACACACACCACCACAGACGTGCGCCAACACAACCACACACACCCACCTGCTACACTCAAACACACACATACGTCATCACCCCCGCCATCCAAAACCAATACCCATCCCGTGCACTCAAATAGGCAAGTCTCTAACACTTCACTCCCACCTCTCACTGCCGGACCTGGTATAGTCATGTCTCTAACACTTCACTCCCACTTCTCGATGCTGGTCCTAGAATAGGCAAGTCTCTAACACTTCACACCCACCTCTAGATGCTTGACCTAGTATAGCCAAGTCTCTAACACTTCACTCCCACCTCTCGCTGCTAGACCTGGTATAGTCATGTCTCTAACACTTCACTCCCACGATGGCCCTGGTATAGTCATGTCTCTAACACTTCACTCCCACGCTGGCCCTGGTATAGGCAAGTCTCTAACACTTCACTCCCACCTCTAGATACTAGGCCTAGTATAGCCAAGTCTCTAACACTTCACTCACACCTCTAGGTGGTGGACCTAGTATAGTGACGTCTCTAACACGTCCCTCCCACCTCTAGATACTAGACCTAGTATAGGCAAGTCTCTAACACTTCACTCCCACCTCTCGATGCTGGCACACCCACCTTAAACAAACACACCAACGGCACAATACAACATCACACAAAAATCCCCCCTAACCTACACCCACCAGCTACACTACAATACACCCATGGATCGTCACCCCCGCCAGCACACAAAAACGCCACTCGCTTTAAAAACCCCCTTAGTAACCTACGCGCCATTATCGATTTTTTTACCGTCATTATCGATTTTTAAATATTTTATATATATATATATATATATATATATATATATATATATATATATATATATATATATATATATATATATATATATATATATATATATATATATATATATATTGTATGTATATATGTAAATGTATAACTAAATATTGTAACATACAACACACACAAACACCCGCCATTGAACTAATATAGGACAACAGGAAGCAAGCTGATCGTCAGAGGAAGTCACCCCGGCGAAAATATATTGCTATATAAAAAGTCACGCACCAACGCCTGGCGCGCCAACGCCTGAAATCGATCGGAGTATTTTGTTATATAAAAGTCACGCGCCAACGCCTGGATCCGCCTCGTAAACAACATGACATACTACTTATGTGGCACAGAAGTATGTTTCAATAGTGTAGTTCTTCACAATAAATCGTCCGTCCATACATCTCAATTATAGGCATCATAATACGTAGCAGTGTAATAAAGATACAATTCTCTCATCTCCTTCAATTCTGGCCGGCGTGTCTAGAGGTTCGTGTAGATCACGAGAACCCAAGCAATGCGGCAGAAATAACTTAGATGCATTATTCGTAATAAAAAATACTCCCTGGACAGGGTAGTAACTTCTGGGCAAGTCAAGGTACCATCCGGCATAATACAAATACGTGGCGGCCTCCGAGATAACAATGCCACAAAATTATCAGGATCAAAGTCTCCAAAATCTTGGAAGCTTGAAAAAATGTACGTCTACTCCGGACGACTTGAAAAATACGAAAGGCCAAGACGGCTGACCGTCAGAATGCAAAACACTTGATATATTACGTCATTAGTGACCGGTGACGTAGCAAAATATGTGGCGTTCAATATAAGTGAAAAATCGTACATTAAAAAAAATGACTACAGATAACTATGTCTCCTCAAATCTATGGACATATGCCTGCGTGTAGCAACATATAATAACATTTTAATTCTATCCTTAACAATCACTTCTTTCTCCCTGAAAAAAAAACAAATTCATTTTTTTTCCTCAACATTTCCTGCACGGAAAGAACCGGCCAAAATGGATTACATATAGAGAATCAAACAGACCACATGAAATATAAAAATCCTAGTCACAGTCAGTCTGTATCTTATGTACTAATATTAACTAGTGATGTAAGACAGATTGTCGTACGTCAAGTAAAGACATCAGTGAAAGAGACAAAGAAACATATGTTGAATCAATGCATGTTCAATAAAAAGAACAAACAAAAAATATATATACAATTATGTATGGAATCAAAAGACATATAAGAAATTAAGGTAACTAACTCATATTGAAAAAGTGCATGATAAATTAATTAATGGCTATGTCCCCTTGGAGGATAATTAAACTGACAAATTTGGAAAATTTAATTCTAAGTATACAAGCAGACATGAAAAATAAATCTGCTAAAACAACAGCAATGACCAAAAAAAAAAAAAAACCAGTCTAAGAAATAATATCACAAATCATGAGGGATTGTCGTAATTTGAATCTGTATAAACAACACGGTCATATTTTCCGCGCTCAATCTAGGATAAAAGGTCTAAATATAATGGCCAATCTGAACGCTCCTTTTCTAGTGTCTATGAAGATACCTTTTATATTAAGCAGAAAGGGCCTATTCTGTGTTTTTGGTGGGAAGGAGTTATTTTATTTCTTAAAGAATAGCGATAAATAAAAATAAATACATAGCTATTATAATACCTGATATATCACTTAAGAAATATATATCAAGCCGGCCTCATAAAAGTAAGTTATTTAAAGAGAAAAATTGGTTTTAGTGATATTTTCACATCAGGGTAGTACCTGATTTAATTACTTAAAAATTACCTAGATTGAAATGCCAGGAAATAGCTAACGAACATACCTATAGAACGATAGAGATAAATTGGCCGTTTAATTATCACTTTTAATAATTAAAATCGGTCCAATAATAACTGTAATATAAAATATTTAAAATTAGTCACATTGTACGGGCAGGCTGGAACTCCCTTAGAATAATATTCTTAAAATATTTTTTTTGACCTTGCTCCGATTGGTCGGATGCAGCTCTATATATAGAACGGGGACTTAGAAAAGTCCGCCACTATTTTTTTGAAAAGATACCGAGCTGAAGGAGTCTAGCACATTGTAACTGCAGAGTCTTCTGCCGTTCTGACCTGTTAGCAGAACTAGATTCCCATTGAGGCCAGTCTCAGCTTGTGTATTATTGCCTGAGGGTAAGAAAGATATATATATTTGTATATATATATATATATATATATATATATATATATATATATATATATATATATATATATATATATATATATTTGTATATTTTGTTAATTATTTGCCTGTGTATACCCGCCTATGTGTTCGGTGCTGTGTAGAAAGTGAAACTACAGGACTAATGTGTTGCTGCCATGCCGATTTGTAAACGTGTGTGATTCTTGAGACGAAAGCCAGTTTAGAAAATGTGATTACTATTTGCAAATGTGGCACAAGTGCGACTATAAGTCTGTTAGGGTATTTGAATGAGTATTTCAGCATGAACTTACACAATGTTGACGAACATAGGATAGAAGTACAGGAATTGTTAACATGAAGTAATCAAGTTGTCATTTACTATTGTGTACTTAACCAAATCATTGTATGGAAGCCAATCATGGGCTAAGGACTCTATAATAGTATACGTACAGAAAAAGAATAATCACATGGAACTGGCTGTAGGAAAAGAAGTTAAATGTCCTGTGCAACCTGTTAGCACCATAACTGAGGAAGGGTAAGATGTGGTGTTGTATGTGTCCACTGAATAGCTAATCCAGATTATCACCAAAGTTAAAAACGTACAACAACTAATAACAATTTTGTGATGATATCTAAAGGACATTGGTCATATTAAGTAAAAACTACAATACAGTGATATTGAATTTAACATCAAGAAGAACCGGAAGTGCAAGTAGTAGTCCTTTAAACAATATTCATTATGGAAGAGAGTTTCCAGTTTATTTATTTTGAGCTGTAAATATTATTTCATTTCTTTTGAGTATCCCTGCCCGGAAAAAATATTACGGTGCAGGACAAATAAATTGTACATAATTTCATACAGTCTTGCTTGATAATTTTATTAAAGTTTAAGTTCTGTATTGAAATTTACTACATATTATAATTTAAATTACCCCTAGATAATTAGCCAAATAAAACAAAACTTTTTATCATTAATCTTTGTGAGATCATGAGAGGTAGCAGTTAGGGACTCAGAGTACTACATCATCATCATCTTCTCTGGGAACTTACATAGCTTGACCCAACTTTGATGTCTATGCACCCTTGCTCTTTTCAAAGAAGGGGGTATTGCTTATAAGACCAGTCTCTTATCTGGCACTATCCTGGTATCATCTGATACACCTATTTGTCCAGGATACCTTTAATTCATAACATCCTAACCTCTCGCGATAGGGATTAAATTAAACTCCCTATTAATGAGTGTTCATAAAAATTAGTCAGATCACATGAATCATATTCCAAAGACATTCTTGCCAACAAGAAATGCTAAATCAGTGTTCATGTGGGTATCTGAACCGAGTTAACTAACTGTTCTCTTAAAGAAATCTCATAACTTCATAGTTGAAAAGATTCATGCGTCATGCTGGAAACATTTGTAAATGTTAATATTGTCCATAGGCGTACAAAGACCTTGACAAACGATCTAGTTCAGCGATCTTCTGCATTATACTGGAAGTAGCAAACACTGTCAACACGAGGAGTGAGTGTACCATACTGATATAATGAATGTTTATAGCGATACTGTCAGATTGACTGCTGGTGGATGAGCACACAATTTATCTATGTGTACTAAGAATACTTCAAACATCACAGTTAATTCGAGTGTTCAGTTTCTGATTGTGGACATCTAGAAAGCACATCGGCAACGACGTTTGCAGAACCTGGTATTGCTTGTATATCATACTGAAATAGCTGAAGAAGAATGGCGAAGCGAGCCATTTTTGGATTCTTGTGGTTGGACTTCTTCAGGAACGACAGAGATTGTTGATCGGACTGGATGATAAACGGGACACCGAGGAGGTAACGTTCCAGTTTCAACACAGCCCAAATCACAGCGAGCAGTTCTTTCTCGACCACGGAGTAATTTCTTTCAGCATCAGTAAGCTTCCGTGATATGCATAAAGTAGGATGCAATGTACCCTCAAAATCTTGCATGAGCGAGAGGTCAAGACCCTTGGAGCTAGCATCTGTTTGAAGATAATATGACAGATTTTTATCTGCCAACCTCAGTATGGGAGGTGTAGAGAATACATGCTTAATATAATCGAAAGCGGCCTGGCACTCTTGTGTCCAGTGCACATGATTGGATAAGACGTTTCTAAGAAGGGCAGAAAGATCAGCAGTGATAGAAGATAAGTTAGCTATAAATCTACCGTAGAACTGGACTAAGCCAAGAAGACTACGGACTTGTTTTTTTCATAGTGCGTTTAGGTACATTGAGAATCTTAGACACATTCTGTGGTACGGTCTGAAGAAATCCGTGACCCACCCTGTAACTTAAAAAAGAAATCTTTCCGAAGGCTATATGGATCTTAGTAGGTCGAGCAGTTAGATGATGGAGATGTAGGGTATCTAATAGCGAATTCAGATCTAAGAAATGTTCTTCCCAAGTGGTACTGAACAAATAAATGTCATCGATATAGGTGATAATGTCATGCATATGAGAAAGAATTTTTCTCATCATCCGGACAAACGTGGCAGGGGCGTTCATGAGTCCGAAAGGCATACATTTCCACAGGAATAAACCGCATGGTGTGGAGAAAGCTGTAAGTGGCTTGGCTCTCTCTGTCAAAGGAACTTGCCAGAATGTTTTGGGGAGATCAAGTTTGGTAAAGAACAGAGCTTTAGCAAGACGAGATAAAAGATCTTCTAGCAGAGGTAGAGGCTCAGCATCAAACACAGTAACCGAATTAAGTTTACGATAATCAATGCATAATCTTATGTTGTCTTTTTTCCGAACAATAACCCCAGGAGATGAATATGCAGAAGTAGAGGATTCTATAATCCCTAAACGAATCATCTCATTTTCAACCTGAACCTGATACTGGATGGGAATAGGGTAAGGGCGTAATCTAACTGGGCGATCGTCAGTGAGAACAATGTCACGTGAAATGACAGAAGTGCGGCCCGGGATGTCCGTAACAACATCCGGAAAAGAACTAAGAAGATTCGAGACTTAGCGATGTTTGTCAGGAGACTGTGGTAAAGTGGGATGATATAAATATTTATAGGGACTTAGTGTACTGACTGAGATCAGCTGTGAAGGTATCTGTATCTAATAAGTGTGGTGTATTACAGATGACCTTACTTTGCTACCACATTTAGACCTCAGTCAGAATTATTCTGGAATATTGTGATGACTACGTTGAATGTCTAGGGTGTGGTAAAGTGGGATGTTATAAATATTTATAGGGGACTTAGTATACTGACTGAGATCAGCTGTGAAGGTATCTGTATCTAATAGGTGTAGTGTTTTACATATAACCTTACTTGCTACCACATTATACCTCAGTCAGAATTATTCTGGAATATTGTGATGACTACGTTAAATGTCTAGGGTTATGTAAATGATGAAGTGTAAGTCACAACAACAACAGACAGATAAACAATTTAATTTATTCCACCACACTTGACAACACTGTGACACTCACACACATTTAACACTCTATAAGACTATCTTAAATGAGTCACTGGTAAAGTTTCAAATATTTATGTATTAATTACTTTCACTACTATATATGTCCTGATTCAACTACAAAGTGAACCAGGAATCACAATCAATTGTAATCACAATTTATATATACATAATTTATAAATATGAACTTAGTAGTGACATATTTTATTAATATTATCCTATGTGTGTCAGGTGTGTAGTAGTACTATGAGGTAATACTGGTTTTGTTTTTCAAGCTATGTTGTTATTTGTCATCATGACTTCAAGTGTTTGTTTAGCTGGGAAATAGTATGGGGAAAAAGTTCACAGTTCCTGTCAATTTAAACAAGGTATTGTCCCTCTTTTTTATTAAAATGTCAATTTTTGAGGGGACACATAATGTTGAGCTCCACTGGCCACAGAGGCTTAACTTTCGTGATGGCGGCAGGAAAAGACTCCTCTGCTCGATTGCTCCCCTGTGTTCTGGAGACACCTCACTAGTCGCTATCTGGACCCAGGAGTATGCTGTCAGCCTCCAGATTCAGCAAAGCTCAGACCAGGTGCTGCTCAATAACTTTAGGACCACAGTCCCTGAAACAAGAAGGTTGTACCTCCTACTTCATAACGAATTTATAATCTATTTCTAGACTGAACACAATACATGACAAACACTGAGTTCAGAGCGGTAGGTCAACTGTCAGCTTCATCTGAAATAATTTACACCAGTATACTCCTCCCTAATGGTTACTACGCCTCTGCAATTCCAGCATTATTTCTTTCTAGTCAATAAGATAGGTGTCAGTGTACTGTTTGGCAATTCCATGTAGTTTTACTTTCCTCCGACACCTTCTGTTCAGGTTGGAGCACTATATAGGCTTTGCCTCATGTTCGCTACTGAACCACACACATATACAGACATAAATTATCAATTTACATTCACTTTTCATTAAAAAGATATCAAATATTTCAAGCTTACCACAATTCATGGAAATAATACAGAATTACGTTGACTGGCAATGAATAGGCACAAAATCCGATCTGCCGATGTCCCAGGCTTTTATTTAGAAAAATATGCACTGGCGCTCAACGCTCTGGCTCTTTAGTAAGTTTATTTGAAAATGTGGTGCTGAACTAACGATTCAAATTGCCTATATTGGCGGGTCAAACCAATCGAGCCATGTTTACACAAGCGTTTGAAAAAAAGTACTCCTACTCACGTTTCCCTAACAACAAAGAATCAATATTTAAAGCCCGACTAATCGTGTTTAGCCTTACATTTATTGCGCTCCAATCAAATAGGAGGTAACATGTTGGCCTATTTCCCGTACAATGGTGGTGTCAAAATCTGCCACTGAGCGATTTTGATTTTGGGGTTGTCTGACACCCTCACTATTTCTTTTGGCTATAATTTGTTAATTCCTAGACTATTTGCGTAACGTTTAACATATTCTTTGTCAGCAAGTCCTAAGGAACCCAAATATACAAATTTAAAGGAGCTAAATGGCTGCGTTCAAAATATGCATTTTCTTCTAGGATAGTCGTGCTGTTGCCACCTCCTCACTTCCAAACTTTATGGTGTCGGGGTACTGTAATGTTTTCAAACGTAAACCAGTATAATGTCATGTTTCCTAATAAGCGCTTTTCAGGTTTTTAAAACCTAACTCTCGTATGGGTAGTGTTTTTTATCACTGTCGATTTGAAAAAAGCTAGTGCTTGTGGCCTTACACGCGTGATGGTAGTAATTGTATAGCGAGACGCGTGTTAGTGTATAAAATGACATGAATGGAATATTAAATATAGGTCAGCTTGCGTATCTCAAGGTTTTTCTTAGAAAGGCAGTACACGTTTTATTGAAGAAAGCGTGTAGTGATGCAGTAGGCTTTTACTATCAACGTGGAACGTTATAATTTGCAGACGAATTAGAAAACAAGGGGGATTTCGAGTACAGTCATTGTGACAGCACTGTTCTTTACCATTCTTCTTTCCTTTTATTGAAGTTATTTGTTAGGCTTTACATTTACTTTTTAATTTATATATGTGGATTAGAATTTCACACGACAAATTCTCCCCACTTAAAACAGACGTTATATGTCAGTCTATAATTCTATATACACATAGAGAAATTTATTATCTTTCCTGGGGCTTAGGGTGATTCTCATCACACGGATGGCGGCTTAAAAAATCCGCTCCCAGATTTGTTTTTCCACTTATATACTCTATGCTAAACTCATATGGTTGCATCAGTAATGACCAACGGAGTAATCTAGAATTTTCATGTCTAGCTTGCGCTAGAAACGACAAGGGTTTGTGATCCGTTTGCAACTTAAATGCCTTACCATACAGATAAATATTGAATTTCTTTATCGCCCATATTACTGCAAGACATTCCTTTTCGCTAGTTGAGTAATTGGTTTCAGCTTTATTCAACTTTCTGCTAGCATATGCCACTGGGCTTAATTCCCCATCCAATGCATCTGATTTCTGTAGCAAAGTTGCACCTAACCCAATATTACTGGCATCTGTCCTTACTACGAATTCTTGACTTAAGTCAGGTAATTTCAAAATAGGTTTACTTGTGAGCTTTTCCTTCAATTCTTGGTAAGCCATTTCACATTGTGGTGTCCATGTAATTCGATCTGGATTTCCCTTACGTGTCAAATCAGTTAACGGTGCACATATGGAATTAAAGTTTTTGATATACTTTTGGTAGAAACCACATAATGAGACAAAGGATCTCACGTCTTTCTTGGTTTGTGGTCTCGGGGCTTTCTTTAGTTTCTCTGAATTCTTTGGGTCAGGGGTCATGTTTCCCTGATAAACTGTGTGTCCCAGGAACTCTAATTCTTTACATCCAACACAACATTTAGTTGGTCGGGCTGTCAAATTCGCTTCTCTAAGTCGATTAAACAGCATGTTCAGAGAGTCAATGTGTTCCTCAAATGTTTCTGTTGCTATAAGGATATCATCCATGAAATTTGTGATACATGGATTATTCAGAGGGTCCAATAATTTTCTCATCATTCTAGAGAAGACACTAGGTGCATTCTTCAATCCAAATGGCAATCTGTTAAACTCATAGTGTCCTTCTGAGGTACTAAAAGCTAGGTATGGTCTAACCTCAGGCTTTACTGGAATCTGATAGTATCCTTTACTCAGATCCACTTTTGAGAAATATTTAGCTTTATTTAGCCTGGCAAACAACTGATTTGTATCCGGCAATGGATCCACCTGTCCTTCTGTAATAGCATTCAGTCTCCTGTAATCTATACAGAGTCTATGTTCTCCAGAGGGTTTCCTTAAAAGTACAACACCGGAACTATACGAAGATTCACTGTGTGAAATAATTCCTTCCTTCAACAAATAGTCTATCTCTTCCTTCAAAGCTTTCTCCTTAGCAAAAGGAATCGAATAGGGTTTCATACAGACAGGTGTGGGGTCTATCAGTTTCATATCATATTCCAATAGGTTTGTATGCCCTGGTCGGTCTGTTAACACCTCTGTATGAGTATCTAGAACCTGTTGTACTCTCTTCTTTTGCTCTTTCGTTAAATGTGTACTGATTTTCACCTGTGCCGCTGTCTCACAGGGGTGTAATGGATATTCAAATGATGAAAGTGGTTCCTTTTTCATCTCCATTGCAATGGACAAGGTCAACAAGTGTGTCTTTTCCTGATGTTCTCTTTCCAAATATTTCTTCAGGAGATTCACATGATAGATTTTTTCTTTCCCCTTCTTATCTATCTTATAATTGGTTCTAGACACCTTCTCTAGAACTGTATATGGACCTTGCCATCCAATTTGTAACTTATTCTGACTACCGGGCAGAAGAAGCAGTACCTTCTCTCCCACAGCCAAATCTCTGTCTTTAGCTTTCCTGTTATAATAGGCAACATGTTTCTTCCTGGCTTGTTTCAAATTTTCATTGGCAAGTTTCCAGCCAGTTTTTAAACGAGTGGTTAGCTCATTCACATATTGGTATGAGGATGTAATATTTTCCTCTGCCTTTTCGTCAGTCCACGTTCTTAACAGCGCTTCCAGTGGACCTTTTATTGGCCTTCCAAATAATAATGTTGCCGGGGCCATTTCGGTTGAACTATGGGGTACCTCCCGATAAGCAAAGAGGGCGGCGTGAAGGTACTGATCCCATGTATCTGGTTTTTCGTGTGCCAACTTTCTCAGGATCGACATCAACGTGCCATTAAATCTTTCCACTTGGCCGTTCCCTTGGGGGTGGTACACACTACAATGGAAGTGTTTGGCCTGGAAGATCCTGAAAACTTCTTCTGTTAGTTTCCCCCTGAACTGAGAGCCATTATCAGTCAAGATTTGATTGGGAAAGCCTAACCTTGTGAAAATTGTGAGCAATGCCTCTGCCACATGTTTAGAATCAATCGATGACAGGGCTACCGCCTCTCCCCACATAGAACACGTGTCCACCAGAGTCAGAATGTAGCTGTTCCTTCTCTTGGTTCGGGTGAGAGGTCCCACAAGATCCACGGCAACTCTCTCAAAGGGTGTTCCCACTATGGGCATTTCCCCCAGAGTTGCTGGTGCAGTCCAATGCTTAGGTGCTACTCGTTGGCACTCTGGACAGGATTTTACATATCGTTTGATATCTTCAGTTATCCCTGGCCAGAAATAGTGACAAGCTATACGCTGTCCTGTTGCAATGATCCCCATATGACCACTGAAGGGAATCGCATGCCCTAGTTCCAACACTTTAGTCCTATATGAAGTGGGAAGGACCAGCTGTCCGTGACCATTGGATTCAGATCCAGCCTTCCTATATATCAGCTTGTTCTTCATATAAAACTCTCCCTTGCCTGGAGGTGTATGGGTTTTGGGCAACTTCTTGAAACACGGCTTGAGTGTTTTGTCCTCAGCCTGTGCCTTCCTCATCTCATCTGGATGAGTATTTATTGGATTATCCTCCTCCTTTTTAGACTGTGATCTGGTCTGCACTGTTGCCAATATCACAGGTCTCTTGGGATTCCCCAAGAAGACATATCTACACCCCAATATCAGAGGGTAGATTGGCTCATTTATCAACGCTGCTTTTATGATTCCTTCAACATATCGCGTTTTCATCTTTATCCGGGCGACGGGAAGTGTCATGGTAGCTACATCCTTGGTTGCAGTTTGAATCTACACTGTTTCTGTGGTGTATTGATCTGCCTGCACCAGGTGAGAACTCACAACGGAATCGTAATCTAAACCGGTATCATATAAACACCTTATAGTGACACCATTACAGATGACATCTTCACACACTGGGGGGTGGTATGGTTCCTGTAGTTCTGCAGGTTTGACCTTTTTTTCCTTTTTCCCAGATGTCATGGCAGCACAATGAGGAGGTTTCCTTCTACAATGGTCAGTGTCATGATTGTTCATCTTACAATTTTTACACCACCTTTTCCCTTGGTTGAAAGATTTTCTTTCATCATATTTCCTTTCATCGAATTGTGGGGTTTTATTTTTATTGTCATACCGTGGCCTATCTAATTGGTGCTTACCTTTGTTTTGATCTCTAGGATCAAATTTATTAAAGTTCTGTGGTGCCCTAAAATTATCCACCTGTTTCTTTTTATTACCTGATACCTCTGCCTGAGCCGCTTGATACCTTTCTGCAACATTTAGCAACTCACCCAGCCTCTCTGCACCTTGTTCCATGAGAAACTTTCTCAGGTCTGGAGCCATGGACTCTCTTAATTGTTCTATAAGGACCATTTCCTTAAGATCTTGGGTTTTCCCCAGAGAAGTCCATTTCTCCAAGTATGTCTCTAACCGTGCAGAGAACTGGTGATAGGTTTCACCTGACAGTAGTTTAGCATTCCTAAATTTTTTCCTATAAAATTCTGCGTTCTTTTCATATCTTAACAAAAGAGCCTGCTTTAGCATGTCATAATTTTCTTGATCACCTCTGCTCATTTTGGCAAAAACTTCATAAGCTGCCCCACGAAGCCCTTGAGATAACTTTAAGCTCCACCTTTCTCTCTCTAACCCATATGTGGTAGCTAATAGTTCATATCTATTTAGATAGCTCTCAATATCATCGTCTTTCTCAACAAAATGATCTAAATGAAAATTCATAGCTGAGGTTGAGGCTCCCTGGCTAGCAGTGGCATCAGAGGTAAAGGGACTGGCACCATTTTCAGGAGCATGGCCTTGAAACTCAAACTCCCTTAGTCGTAACTCATGTTCCCTTTGTAATCTCTTCTCCTCCTTTTCTGCTTCCCTCTCTGCAGCTAATCGCTTGTCTTCCCTTTCTGCAGCTAATTTCTTCTCTTCTCTTTCTGCAGCTAATTTCTTCTCTTCTCTTTCTGCAGCTAATTTCTTCTCTTCTCTTTCTGCAGCCTGTCTTCTTTCCTCGGCTTCCAATGCTTTAGCCTCTTTGTCAGCCTCAATCTGCAACCTCTTAGCCTCAGCCTCAATCTGCAACCTCTTAGCCTCAGCCTCAATTTTCAACCTCTTAGTTTCAGCCTCTAACTTTCTTTCGGCCTCTTTTTCTAATCTTCTTTCTTCCCGTTCAATATATTTGTCACATTCAGCAGTGACATAAGCAATCATAATTTGCCCGTCCATTCCTAACTCTTTTGCAGTCTGTACAGCAGCAGATCGAAATTTGGCCAGGTCCGCCATTTTCTACCAGGTAAATGTATGTAATGTCTAACCAAACAATACAATCTATAATTACTTATCCAAAGACACCACAGGCACTGAGAGCTCAACGTTATTTATTTTCACCCAAGGATACCTTTTTAATTTCTATTATTCCCTGAAGTGAATTACCCCCAATATTTTTAATAGGGAAAGATTCAAAATCCCGGGAGCGAGACCCCAATATATGTGGTAAAGTGGGATGTTATAAATATTTATAGGGGACTTAGTGTACTGACTGAGATCAGCTGTGAAGGTATCTGTATCTAATAGGTGTAGTGTTTTACAGATAACCTTACTTGCTACCACATTATACCTCAGTCAGAATTATTCTGGAATATTGTGATGACTACGTTAAATGTCTAGGGTTATGTAAATGATGAAGTGTAAGTCACAACAACAACAGACAGATAAACAATTTAATTTATTCCACCACACTTGACAACACTGTGACACTCACACACATTTAACACTCTATAAGACTATCTTAAATGAGTCACTGGTAAAGTTTCAAATATTTATGTATTAATTACTTTCACTACTATATATGTCCTGATTCAACTACAAAGTGAACCAGGAATCACAATCAATTGTAATCACAATTTATATATACATAATTTATAAATATGAACTTAGTAGTGACATATTTTATTAATATTATCCTATGTGTGTCAGTGTGTAGTAGTACTATGAGGTAATACTGGTTTTGTTTTTCAAGCTATGTTGTTATTTGTCATCATGACTTCAAGTGTTTGTTTAGCTGGGAAATAGTATGGGGAAAAAGTTCACAGTTCCTGTCAATTTAAACAAGGTATTGTCCCTCTTTTTTTTCTAAAATGTCAATTTTTGAGGGGACACATAATGTTGAGCTCCACTGGCCACAGAGGCTTAACTTTCGTGATGGCGGCAGGAAAAGACTCCTCTGCTCGATTGCTCCCCTGTGTTCTGGAGACACCTCACTAGTCGCTATCTGGACCCAGGAGTATGCTGTCAGCCTCCAGATTCAGCAAAGCTCAGACCAGGTGCTGCTCAATAACTTTAGGACCACAGTCCCTGAAACAAGAAGGTTGTACCTCCTACTTCATAACTAATTTATAATCTATTTCTAGACTGAACACAATACATGACAAACACTGAGTTCAGAGCGGTAGGCCAACTGTCAGCTTCATCTGAAATAATTTACACCAGTATACTCCTCCCTAATGGTTACTACGCCTCTGCAATTCCAGCATTATTTCTTTCTAGTCAATAAGATAGGTGTCAGTGTACTGTTTGGCAATTCCATGTAGTTTTACTTTCCTCCGACACCTTCTGTTCAGGTTGGAGCACTATATAGGCTTTGCCTCATGTTCGCTACTGAACCACACACATATACAGACATAAATTATCAATTTACATTCACTTTTCATTAAAAAGATATCAAATATTTCAAGCTTACCACAATTCATGGAAATAATACAGAATTACGTTGACTGGCAATGAATAGGCACAAAATCCGATCTGCCGATGTCCCAGGCTTTTATTTAGAAAAATATGCACTGGCGCTCAACGCACTGGTTCTTTAGTAAGTTTATTTGAAAATGTGGTGCTGAACTAACGCTTCAAATTGCCTATATTGGCGGGTCTAACCAATCGAGCCATGTTTACACAAGCGTTTGAAAAAAAGTACTCCTACTCACGTTTCCCTAACAACAAAGAATCAATATTTATAGCCCGACTAATCATGTTTAGCCTTACATTTATTGCGCTCCAATCAAATAGGAGGTAACATGTTGGCCTATTTCCCGTACAATGGTGGTGTCAAAATCTGCCACTGAGCGATTCTGATTTTGGGGTTGTCTGACACCCTCACTATTTCTTTTGGCTATAATTTGTTAATTCCTAGACTATTTGCGTAACGTTTAACATATTCTTTGTCAGCAAGTCCTAAGGAACCCAAATATACAAATTTAAAGGAGCTAAGTGGCTGCGTTCAAAATATGCATTTTCTTCTAGGATAGTCGTGCTGTTGCCACCTCCTCACTTCCAAACTTTATGGTGTCTGGGTACTGTAATGTTTTCAAACGTAAACCAGTATAATGTCATGTTTCCTAATAAGCGTTTTTCAGGTTTTTAAAACCTAACTCTCGTATGGGTAGTGTTTTTTTTTCACTGTCGATTTGAAAAAAAGCTAGTGCTTGTGGCCTTACACGCGTGATGGTAGTAATTGTATAGCGAGACGCGTGTTAGTGTATAAAATGACATGAATGGAATATTAAATATAGGTCAGCTTGCGTATCTCAAGGTTTTTCTTAGAAAGGCAGTACACGTTTTATTGAAGAAAGCGTGTAGTGATGCAGTAGGCTTTTACTATCAACGTGGAACGTTATAATTTGCAGACGAATTAGAAAACAAGGGGGATTTCGAGTACAGTCATTGTGACAGCACTGTTCTTTACCATTCTTCTTTCCGTTTATTGAAGTTATTTGTTAGGCTTTACATTTACTTTTTAATTTATATATGTGGATTAGAATTTCACACGACATAGGGTTATGATAGTGATGAAGTGTATGTTCACAACAACCAACAGACAGATAAACAATTTAATTTAATCCACAATACTTTACAACACTGTGACACTCACATACATAGAACACTCTATAAGACTATCTTAATAAGTCAAGTGTTAACTTAAAAAAATATGTATTAATTCCTTTCAATAATAGATATCCTGATTCAACTACAAAGTGAACCAGGAATCACAATCACATGTAATCACAAGTTATATGTACAAAATTTATAGATAGGATCTTTGTATTGACATATATTATTATTACAATATGTGTGTAAGTAGTGATGTAGTACTATGAGGTAATACTGGCTTTTCAAACTAGGTTGTTGTTTGTCATCATGACTTCAAGTGTTTGTTTCTGGTGGAAATAATATTTGAAAGGTTCACAGTTTCTTTTATTTGAAACAAATAAGTGTCCCTCTTGATTTAATGTACAGTCAATTTTAGAGGGGGGTATACACAAGATTGAGCTGCTCTGGCCAACGAAATCTTAACTTCTGGGAGGGCGGCAGGATAACTGACTCCTCTGCTCGCTTGCTTCACCGTATTCTTGAGAAACAACACTGGTCGATATCTTGACCAAGGAGTATGCTACCAGCCTCTGGATTCAGCAAAACTCAGACCAGGTGCTGCTTTAATACTTTAGTACCACGGTCCCTGAAACAAGAAGGTTGTACCTCCTACTTCAGAACTAATTTATAATCTATTTCCACACTGAAGCACAATACATAACAGACACAGAGTTCAGCGCGGTAGGCCAACTGCTAGCTTCTCATGAAACAATATACACCAGTATTCCTCTCCCTAATGGTTACAACGCCTCTGCAATTCCAGCATTATTTCCTTCTATTCAATAAGATAGGTGTCATAGTACTATTTGGCAATCCCATGCAGTTATACTCCTCTCCGACAAGTTTTGTTCATGGTGGAGCAATATCTAGGTTTTGCCTCTTGTTTTGTTACTGAACCACACACACACAGACATAAATATCAATTCACATTCAATTTTCATCTAAAAGATATCAAATATGTCTAGCTTACCCAAATTCAAGGAAATATTAAACAAATACGTTGACTGGCGATAAGTTATGTCACAATTCCGATCTGCCTCTGTCCCAGGCTTTTATTAGAAAAAATATGCGCTGGTTCTCAACGCACTTGCTTCTACAAAGTTAATTTTCAAAAAGTGGCACTGAACAGACGCTCCTAATTGACTATATCAAATGGTCTAGCCAATGAGACCATGTTTACAAAAGCTTTTGAAAATATGTACCCTTCCTACCGTTTCTATTAACAACTAAAAATAGTATTAGCAGTCGACTAATCATGTTTAGGCTTACATATTATTCTAGCCAATCAAATCGGATTTAACGTGGTGGCCTCATTTTCTCTAAAGCAGTGTCTAAACACGCCATTATGAGCAAATATGATCCTGTGTTGTCAGACAACACCACTGTAGTATTTTGGCTATAATTTGTTAATTATTAGACTAATTGCTTAACACCTAACATATTCTTTGTCAGCAAGTCCTAAGGTACCCAAATATATAAGTTTAATGGAGCTAAGTGGCTGCGTTCAAAATATGTATTTTCTAGGATAGTCGTGTATTTGTTTTTTTTATTTTTTATGTTTTGAACCGCCACCTGTCCTGCCTTTTCGACTGTTCTGTCAGTATGAAGTCAGGATTTCAGACGTAAGACAGTAGAATGTCATGTTTCCTAATAAGCATTAAACATGTTTGTTAAAACCTTACCTCGTATCGTTAGTGTTTTTTATCACTGTCTATTTGAAAAAAAATCAGGCCTGCTTGCCTTTCGCGTGTGGGATTTGCGTTCACTTTTTAATCGCGAGACGGCGTGGTAGCATTGCATGCGTTCCTCCGTGCATCTCTCTCTCTCTCTCCTAAGCCCGTCTGTCTTTTCGTTTACGTAGTGTATAAAATGACATGAATGGAATATTAAATCTAGGTCATTACGCAGTGTGTCTATCTCAAGGTTTTCTAAGAAACACAGTACCAGTTTTTTTTTTTTAAACGCGTGTATTTGATGCAGTAGGCTTTACTAGCAAACGTGAAAGCGTTACAATTATGCAGACGGAGCATAAAAAAGGGTTTTCTTGTTTAACTAGTATGACGTTCTATAACACAGGCGTACGCTATTGTGACCGCACTGTTCTTTTACCATTCTTCTTTCCTTTTATTGAATTAATTCGTTAGGCTTTACATTTACTTTTTAATTTAGATATGTGGATTTAGAATGTCTCACGACAGAGACAAATCGGAACAGATTGTGACACCCATCCATGTTTCTGTCGCCTAGAGAAGTAAGACATGATGGTTCGTGGGAAGATCAGGGAAGAAAGATTCCTCATCCTGGATGACAGAAAGAGAAGAGTACTGCGCAGGATGCCTCGTAGACTCGTCAACTGCATGAAATATAGCCTGAAGATGTTCAGGTCTGGTATGAAACTCTTTAAGCATATTGATATGGAAGGTCTTCCTCTTTCCTTTTACAACAACATCGAAATGCGGAAAAGTACTTTAAAAGGACAATTCCTAGCAAAAAGAAGTCTATTTTCTTTTCTTGGTAATAAAACGAAAGCTTCATCGCCAGGCAATAATTGCCTAACCGTCTGTTTCGGTTCTGGAATACGCGAGATTTCGCTTTAGCAGCCTCAGAGGAAGCTGTAGCCAACTGGCATGCATCAATAATCTTACGCCGGAGATTAACGACACATTCATAGGATGACTGACTATGCGGAGTCATCACAGGTAGTGAAATAAACTACATCGGCATGTCTTTGGTGGAGTGATCCATCAATGTGAAATGATCACAGTCATTAGCAAAACCGACGGCACCAAAGGCAAAATTGAGCAAAATAACCAGTAACATTGTGTGGAGAAAATGTGAGTAGGCAATAATTACCAGTTTCCTAATTAAACAGCCACACCTCATGAGTGCTGAGAGCAACCCAGGTATCAAAAGCCAAAAGTAGACGAAACAAATATTTGGCATGATGCGGTTTGCAACAGATGTGCACCTGTACTTAGGTACATCGTAGGGTGTTTGGACCATAAGGTTACGACTTGAGATTCCTTCTGGTAAATTGGACTTAACGTCCTCGGTGTGAGGAAACTGTAAAGAGTCGGTTCACATTGTTGTAACGTCCTGTATTCGTTGTAACACAAACGCCACACAGGCTATCATAAATATTGTAGGTCCTGGTTGGCCGCCATAATGTTGACATTCATGTCTTGAATTCAAAGCGTTGATGTGTTACAGTAGTGGTGCGTGAGTAGACATCAAAGAGTGTGAATGGGTGTGTAAAGGTTCGTGGAAGACAGTCATCTACTGGACAATACACTCTTGCACCACAACGTAGAAAGTCATGGAGCTTGGTAACACCTCTGACGTTTTCAACACTTTAATGCAGTACGATTAAAAAGGACGCCGATATCAAGAATATATATAGTCATTTGACAAAACTCAGGACATCGTAAATATGACAACAGTTCAGTATAGTTTGCATCAACAGTTCATCAGTAAGCTGTGCATAAATGATGCTGACCTCAATCTGTCTCTCTTTCTTCAGTTACAGCCAAAATACCCCGCATTGAGAACGGGTCTTCAAATATATGAGTTTAAACCAACTATCTTCTGACACCAGCAATTCAGGTATATTTTCTGGTATACAGCAGGCCGCAAAATATGGCGGGCCCCTAAATACAGTGTCCTCTATGATTCATTGGAAAAACAAGGTATGTCCGACCTTGTCCAAAGTTGTACCGCCGGAATAGCGGGATTCAACGAATATAAAGTACTTCGGGCATTCACAGACCCGATACATACAACGTCAGCATAATTCGTGAGCTCAGATTCTAGTACTCTCAATTGGACTCTTTCCCGCCCAGGGAAAAGTCACTAAGCTGGTAACAAATGTTATTCATAATTCTGGCAATAGAGGAATATGATATGAAGGATAATTTACCTTGACATCTCTTCAGAATAAACACCAAAACATACTCGCCTCCTAGGCGCATAGAATACAACATGGGGAAATAATCTTTAGACATCTTGGTCACACAGAGGACTTTCCTTCCCCAGGCATAAAGCCAGATCGAAGACGCAAAAACGTCTTGACCGCTGGAAAACCACAGCTCGAATCCCTAACAAACAGACTTCCTTAACGCGCCACAAAACTAGCGCATGCGTCGTGAGACGCAAGACCCCTGAGCTAGGCTCAGGTGGGCGATTTGAAAACATTCTAGGAAAAGCTGACCACTCAAGCCATATATGGTCAGGTAACAAGACATCGGTTCTAAATTTAGACCGCTTGGTTAAAAGACAAGTGGGATAACAACCACTGTTGACTTCAACCCAAGTAAAAAATGAGTAACTCCCCTTTGATAGGGAATCTAACAAATAATGTCTCCAAATTTAAACAGGTACATTTAACAGACTATAAACTCAGTGAAACTGTCCGCAACAGTTTACCGCACCCCCCGGGAAAAAAAATGAAACATTTTTTTGGGGGAAATACATCCAAGAGCAAGATAAAACAGGCTCATAACGCACGAATGATGCGCAGACGAGAAGTATCACAAATAAATATGACGTCTCGACGCTTGGAGCGTCAGGTGAGAATGTATCTCAGAATATTAGAAAAAGCATTTCTCTAAGTATACACAAATCCAGGGAGGTGCCACCAACATACACTACAGTGCTGGCAATGTTACAATGCAAGCAAAAGTTAATTTTATATATCACATCAAGTACCTTATTTCCATGTTTAGCAATGACAAAAAATTCATAAAAAAACCAGCTGTGTCATTATCCTAATGTATCACAGTATAGTGATACAATCACTTTAACAACAAAAGGTTACATCATTTTAAAATGTAATATCTGCTTTAATACAATGTTATATACTATATTACTATGTAGATGATCAATGAAGTCCAAGATCATAGTCTAAGCGGGCGCATCTATAGCGTCGTCCGAAGGGTAAGTATGGACATCATAATACGTCATGGTTGGCAAAATGTAAAGATTCTCCAAGAACATCAATGATTTGCTGAGAAAATACAAATAATACAATTCTATTTGATAACCGTTAGATTTTCTAATATCGTCATCATCATCAGTTGCCATCTCCACAACGAAGGTTGGCTGTAATGGATCTCCAACGTCTTCTGTCTCTTGTCTTGGTGGTGCACTCTGATAGACTCTTTCCTGTCCATCTCTTGATGTTATCTTCCCACTTATAGCGCTGTCTTCCCCTTGCACGTTTGCCTTCAACTCTCCCTTCTGTTATGGTCTTCTGCAAGGTGTTATGCCTTTTTATGTGGCCAAAGTATTTTAGCTGCCGAACTTTGACCTCCCTCATTAGTTCTCTTTTCATACCTAGATTTTCTAGCACCTCCTTATTTGTTTTCATCTCTTTCCATGAGATACGCCCCATTCTTCTATATATCCACATTTCAAGAGCCTCAATTCTTTATTCCAAATGCTTATTCATCGTCCATGTTTCTGCACCATACAGAAATGCAGAATATATATAACACTTTATGATTCTCAGTTTTAATTTGTGAGATAACTGTTTGGATGTCAGTATATGTTTCATGTTGTTGAATGTAGCTTTGGCCATTCCTATTCTCTTCTTGATTTCTGTTTCACATCTGCCATCTTCTGTTATTATATGACCAAGATATACGTGGCTCTTGACTAGTTCCAGGATTTTCCCATTTACGATTATCTTTAATGTGGGTTTATCGTCTGTTTTGCTAATTATCATAGTTTTTGTTTTCTCAATATTAATGTCGAGTCCATATTCATGACTTATACTGTTCACTTGCTTCACTAGTTCTTGTAACTCCTGTTTGCTTTCAGCTAACAACACGGTATCATCTGCATATCTAAGGTTGTTTATTGACCTTCCACTGATGTTCAGTCCTGGTATTTCCTGTATCTGTTTGAACATTTTTTCGGTGTATAAATTAAAAAGGCAGGGAGGCAGCACACAACCTTGTCTGACACCTCTTTTTATGTCTATGTATGGTGAATAATTCCTTCCCGATCTTACTGTGGCAGTTTGCTCCCAATAAAGGTTTCTAATATACAGTAATCAAACACACATTCTTAACTATTAACTGTGGCCGTGCGAACTTTCGGCCCTTATATTGTGATAAATAAACCTTCCTCCGTTATACCAGAGATGGTAACAGAGAAAGAAATCACTTAGTTTAGAATTCTAAGGTGAAAACAAATGTGCTAATATATATTGATATAGTAAAGAACTGTCATAAGTCTAGATGTGTATCATGAAATCTAGGACACAAGAGTTAAGTGGAGTCATGTGGGCATCTAGACAGTATGTCTGCCATCACATTATCCGAACCACGGATAGCTCGTACCGTGAAATGAAAAGGTTGAAGAGCAATGGCATATCGAGTGGATCTCGAGTTCTTCAAGTTCTTAATCTGAATAGCTGTAAGAGCTTTTTGGTCGGTTTCCACAATGAAATGCGCGCCAAGAGGAATCTTTGTAGCTTAAAGATTGACAAAATCATAGCCAACAATTCACGGTCAAGAACTGAGTAATTCCTTTCTGCCGCATTCAGTTTTCTAGAGATATACATTACAGGATGCAGAGTTTCTGAATACTCCTGCATTAGTGCCGCCCCGGTCCCCTTGGATGAGGCGTCACGACGAAGAACAAAAGTCTTATCAGTAGTAGGTAGCCTTAAGATAGGGGGAGATGAGAATAAAGTTTTAATCTGATCTAATGAAGACTGGCATTCTTGGGACCAGCGCACCATATTAGGAGATCCTTTCTTCAATAGGGTTGAAAGAGGTGCCGTAATAGAAGACAGATTCGGAATGAATCTTCCGTAGAATTGTATTAAACCTAAGAGACTACGTACTTGCTTTTTCGTCTTAGGAATAGAAATGTTTAGTATCTTAGAAGTGTTGTGGTCCTCTGTCTTCAAGAGACCATGACCAACACGGTGACCTAGGAAAGAAATTTCACTAAACCCAACATAGGCTTTAGAGGGTTTTGCAGTCAAATTATGCTCGCGTAGAGTAGACAGTAATTCATATAAACCCAAATAGTGATCTTCCCAAGAACCACTGAAAAGACAGATATCGTCCAAGTATGCAATGACATCTGAACGATATGAGAGAATTCAACGCATCATGCGTACGAAAGTAGCTGGGGCGTTCATAAGGCCGAAAGGCGTGAAATTCCATTGAAACAAACCCCTAGGTGTTGAGAAAGCAGTGAGAGGTTTGGCGCGTTCAGTTAAAGGAACTTGCCAATAACCTTTCGACAAGTCGAGTTTGGTAAAGAATCGAGAATTAGAAAGTCTAATAAGTAGATCTTCTAATAAAGGCATAGGTTCAACATCGAACTTCGTAACTTGGTTTAATTTGCGATAATCGACGCAAAGGCGTATGTTATTGTCTTTCTTTCGAACAATAACCATGGACGAAGAGTATGCTGAAGTTGATGGTTCAATTATTTTCAATTGTATCATTTCATCCAATTCTTTCTCGACCTGTGTTTGAAAATGAATAGGGATAGGGTAAGGTCTGACTCTGATAGGATTATGGTCAGTAAGTATTATGTCATGTTCAATGACATGTGTGTGCCCAGGAATGTCGGTAAGGACATCCTGAAATGTTAGTAACATAGAAGAGACTTGTCGCTGTTCCTCAGTAGATAAATTAGGAGAAACAGTAACGTTTTTCCATGATTCCGTAGAATGAAATGGAATCACTGGAGGACGAAGATTAACATCTGAGAAAATAGTTTCCTCATCCTGTATAACCGACAGGGATGAGTAATGACCATGTGGGACTGGAGAATCGTCCGTCGCCTGGAAAATAGCTGCAAATAGTCTGGTCGTTCATGAAATTCCGTGATCATGTTTATATGAAAGGATTTATGCTTTCCGTCCATATCGACAACATAGTCGACATCGGAAATTCTTGAGACTATTGTATACGGACCTTTCCATGCACTAAGAAGTCTGTTCTCCCTACAAGGGAGCACAACAAGTGCTTTGTCGCCAGGACAAAGTTGTCGTAGGCATCTATTCTTATTTGCAAATTGCATAGCCTTTTCTTCAGCAAATTCGGATGAGGAAGTTGTTAGTTTGCATGCTTCGATAATCTTCTACCTGAGAGCAATGACATTCTCATATAAAGATTGTGTGTCATCGTTAATATTATCAGCAGTTATAAGATCGTGAAGCAAAGACGTAGGACCGCGCGGTCGCGCGCCAAAGACAAGTTCAAAAGGAGAAAACCATGTATGTTCGTTGGGGACCTCTCTGTATGCAAAGAGAGCCGCGGGTAAAACCCTGTCCCAATCCTGAGGATGATCCTCAGTTATCTTGCCAAGTAGATTCGTGAGTGTTCTGTTCAAACGTTCGACTAACCCATTAGACATTGGGTGATAAATACTACTCAGAGAGATTTTAATATGCAGAGTAGACATTACCTGCGATATAGTGTCAGATATTAATTGGGTGCCATGATCTGACAATATTTCTCTGGGAAATCCCAAACGAGAAAATATCAGCCAAAGAGCGTCTGCGATATCGGCAGTGGAGATGCTCTTAAGAGGTATAGCCTCTGGCCAACGTGTGCACATGTCAACATATGTTAGGATAAATTGATGTCCTCTGGCGACTTGATCTTAAAAGGGCCAATAATATCTATTGCCATTTTCTGAAACGGCCGAATAGGAATGTCCGCAGCCTGGATAGGTGCTGCATGTCGTGGACCTCTCGATTTGACCTCTTGACATATTTTGCAAGATCGGCAATAAATGCGTATGTCTTTATTCACAAATGGTCAAAAGAAAACCGCAAGAACTCTCGACTTAGTACGGGAAAACCCCATATGTCCAGCACACTGAGAGTCGTGAGCATGTTGAAGAATTTGGACTCTCATACTCTTGGGCACGAGAATTTGTGAATGCATAAACGTAGTCGAGTCTTGTACCATACGCACTAGTACGCCATTCTTCATTGTAATCCAAGATTTGCGATTTGTGTTCTGATTTGGATCACCCTTTTTAGCAAGAAGGAAGAATTTTTTAAAAGAAGGATCATCTTCTTGCAGTTTTTTAAAAGAGTCACGCGAAATCACCAAGTGACCATCTTGGCTATGCACTTCATTACTTTCAGTCGATGAAGTTTGAGGCATATTAAGAGCTTGTGCTCTTGTGACAACTGCATTGGCAGCTTGGATATTTTGTTCTTCCCAAGCAGCAATTTGCTGCAAGGTGCCAACTCCAATAACCGATCCGCAATAGGATTCGTAGAAGACACTGACATTCGTAAAGAAGGGAAGCAATGTGAATGATAGCAGTTCGATACTTTTCTAGAGTGCCACCAAATGTCACACATTTGACCACCTTTCCCGTCGCACAGGAAGGATCTATGAGAGATTGCTTAACTCCGATAGTAGTGCATCCAAAATAAAAAAGGACTGAGACTGGATTATTATTCACTAGACCTTTATGTAAGATAAGAGATCCTCTCCCGTAATGCGCAACTGCAGCAGGAAGAGCGGGAAGAGAGTGACCACAACTCAAAGTAGTTGTCAATCTATCATTTGAGTGGAAAAATCTGCTGTGATACATTATTGTATTGTCCTGTATTCGTTGTAACACAAACGCCACACAGGCTATCATAAATATTGTAGGCCCTAGTTGGCCGCCATAATGTTGACATTCATGTCTTGAATTCAAAGCGTTGATGTGTTACAGTAGTGGTGCGTGAGTAGACATCAAAGAGTGCGAATGGGTGTGTAAAGGTTCGTGGAAGACAGTCATCTACTGGACAATACACTCTTGCACCACAACGTAGAAAGTCATGGAGCTTGGTAACACCTCTGACGTTTTCAACACTTTAATGCAGTACGATTACAAGGGACGCCGACATCAAGAATATATATAGCCATTTGACAAAACTCAGGACATCGTAAATATGACAACAGTTCAGTATAGTTTGCATCAACAGTTCATCAGTAAGCTGTGCATAAATGATGCTGACCTCAATCTATCTCTCTTTCTTCAGCTACAGCCAAAATACCCCGCATTGCCATCGGGTCTTCAAATATATGAGCTTAGTTCCGCTCTACTCTGACACCAGCAAGTCAGGTACATTTTCTAGTATACAGCACGCCGCAAAATAAGGCAGGCCCCTAAATACAGTGTCCTCTATGATTCCTTGGACAAACAAGGTATGTCCGACTTTGTCCAAAGGGATACCGCCGGAATAGCGGGATTCAACGAATATAAAGTTCTTCGGGCATTCACAGACACGATACATACAATGTCAGCATAATTCGTGAGCTCAGATTCTAGTACTCTCAATGGGACTCTTTCCCGCCCAGGGAAAAGTCACTAAGCTGGTAACAAATGTTATTCATAATTCTGGCAATAGAGGAATATGATATGAAGGATAATTTACCTTGACATCTCTTCAGAATAAACACCAAAAACACACTCGCTTCCTAGGCGCATAGAATACAACATGGGGAAATAATCTTTAGACATCTTGGTCACACACAGAGGACTTTCCTTCCCCAGGCATAAAGCTAGATCGAAGACACCAAAACGTCCTGACCGCTTGAAAACCACAGCTCGAATCCTTAACAAACAGACTTCCTTAATGCGCCACAAAACTAGCGCATGCGTCGTGAGACGCAAGACCCCTGAGCTAGGCTCAGGTGGGCAATTTGAAAACATTCTAGGAAAAGCTGACCATTCAAGCCATATATGGTCAGGTAACAAGACATCGGTTCTAAATTTAGACCGCTTGGTTAAAAGACAAGTAGGATAACAACCACTGTTGGCTTCAACCCAAGTAAAAAATGAGTAACTCCCCTTTGATCAAGAATCTAACAAATAATGTCTCCAAATTTAAATAGGTACATTTAACAGACTATAAACTCAGCGAAACAGTCCGCAACAGAAACCCAGTCATCATATTTGTATGGTGATAATCAAGAGAAGTAATCTCATCACTTTCAAAAATGGTACTAAGATGACCAAAACCAGAATAACTAGTATTACAAGTATTATACTTCTGGGCGAGTAACTGAGCCCTAGTAGCAACTGCGTTCTCAGTTAAATTGTGTTGCAATTCCCACAGATCTATTTCAACAGGTGAGAAATCTTTGCTACCGTGGATACGGCCAAGTGTAATGTCTGCAATCGGACTCTTCAGGGGACACACCTTAACTCTTCCTGAAAAAAATGGGGTTTTAACATCAACAACGGCTGTGATATTAAATTCAACTGTCCCGCCAAATGTCACACATTTAATAAAATCACATGTGGCACAAGAGGGATGCACTAGTGACTGTCGCACTCCTACGGTAGTGCATCTAGAATCTCTTAATACCGACATCTGAGTATCATTTAACAGGCCCTTGTGGAACTGAAGTGAGCCTGTTCCATTATGATCTGACAATGCAGTAACAGCAGGTAATGGATGACCGCATCTCAATACAGATATTACATTGGGCTGAAAAAGAGTTTGGCAGTCAGGACAATGTGAAGCAACATCAAAGTCGAATGAACAGCGTGAAGCAGATTGATTAACAATAGTTTTGTTCTGAACACGCTCAGATGTATCAGCAATCTGTGCTGAGTTTGCATGGTAGTTTCAACGCACAATATTCCGTGAACGTGATTGATGTCCATGGGTATTAAAAGAATTCCCTTGGTTCCTATTATTTTGTGACGAATTCTTGGGTGAAGTGGTACGTTGGTTAGATCTATAACTATAACAGTTCCTGTTATGTGGAGCAAAACTGTCCTGCCTTCTCCAACCTGGGTTTTGTTGTTGTTGGTACTTTTGTGTTCTTTGAAAATGTTGGTAATTGTTTATATTCTGAGGTGACTGGTTCCGATAGGTTTGACCACCTCTGTAAGATCCTGAGTTGTTGAATGTGCTTGGACCAAAATTCATGTCAAGACTGTGGGATCTTTGCCTACCATTCTTATTGATCCATGATGAGGCAGAAGCAACAGGCAAAGCCTACTTAATGGTAGTATTACTCACACAAATTCCTGGATATGCGGTACAAAACTGTCGTCCGAGATTTTCTACCATAGCTATGCTAGATGGCTTTCTTTTGTGGAGATATGGTAAAAATGGTTTGCTAACCGAAAACACAATTTTGTCTCGCAATAATAAATCCATAAGACCATCATACGTTTTCTCAATATTGGAGAGTTGGACCCATTTATTAAATGTTAAACGAATTACAGATATGAACTCTGAAAAATCTTTTCCTGTTTCAGGAGTCATGGTTTTAAAATGCATGCGGTAACCCTCCGCATCCAACTGATAACGTTTTAAGAGCAGAGCTCTAGCAGCATCCTAATTGTTTTTGTTAGGCTCGTCCATAGTACAAAAAGCAGTTAAAGGTTCTCCAATCAAGAACTCCATTAAGCGTGAGAGCACCATTGAGATTTATCAAGCTTATGGGCTTCATATAGTCTCAAAGCGCATTAAAAAGCAAGAAATATCGTCAACATCGGGTTTTGTCGTACTGATAGGTTTGGAAGTTATTTATGGTCCCGTCTGAGTAGAGTGGATGTTGATAAGTACGTGAGAAATAAAGGTGTGAGAAATAGATTTCACGGGTGAATAGTTTAAGGAGATCTGTCTCTGGAATGAGTAGTTTCTCTAGTCCAGCCTATCTATACGACTATAATTTAGTACAAGACAATCTTTCCCTCCTTATACATGTAAATATAAGTTTAACTACACACACACACACAACTATGTGACAACAAGACACACAAACGTGAAAAACAATGGTTAATTGGGTAGGGGTCTGACCAACACACAAAGTTAAGTTTCTTTTGTTGTTTATTTTCATTAAACTTGACAACACCAAATATCTAAAGAACGATCAAATAAAATCAGAATTACATACATAGGAAATGACAGAATAAATGTGCCCTCCCCTTATTGAGACAAGAACCCAAAAAGTTAATAACCCAAAGGTCAAGGGTTAGCACTATGTTACAGAATAGACAGTAAAGAACAAGTTCTTTCTATATGCTACTACCCAGTAAAGTAAACAAGTTTAAGCAGAATCAAAGATGATACAGTTTCCATGTAACAAAGACAAATATTCACTCTCTCTGTCATACGTGGCCACCCAATCACTCCTTACCTACTCTTGGTGATATTTCTTGGAAATACAATTATCCTGAATATAAAATTTCCAGTGTTTTTATCTTCCAAATTGGCCCCAGTCCATCCCCTAGCCAATTAAGATTTACGAGGTGGACACCTAATTTGGTGGTTTATTCCTGGATGAACAAATGTCACTTCGATTAGTTAGTGTACAAACCGAGATCTTGAGTTCACAGTAAAACAGAGGAAAATACTTTCAGTATTGGGAAACATCTGGTTGGTAAACTGTTACAATTGATAAATGATGGTAATCCTATCGGCTAGCTCGATGGTGAATGCCGATTATGAAACAGCGTACCTCTTCTGAATAAAATCCACTTGGATACGACTGTCAAAAGTCGGGAGAAATGTTACTGGTTTCACAACCCAGTGGGCTGATAAAAATTGAACAAATTATTTGTGGGTTATATTAGTCCAGTTACATTTACCATTTAAAATGTTACTTTGTCTCTTTGGCCAATCCTGTGCATAAATGAACTTGGGGACGCGTAAGCCAAGAAAAAGACAACATTAACCAATCAGTAAATGAAGAAAAAAAGACCGCTGGTCGCCCTTGATCAGGTCCGCGAGGAATAAAGAAACATTATGGAAAAATGCTACTATTCTGTATAGCTATATATATATATATATATATATATATATATATATATATATATATATATATATATATATATATATATATATATATATATATATATATATATATATATATATATATATGGACGGGGACAAGACGATCTCTTATCCACTCCATCAGTCCTGATTAAATTTAAAAGGTACACGGTGACTTTATTTACACCTATACGGTCAGCTTTTCGCCCGCGCTGCAATTTCAGGTCGGATGAAGGTATGCAACCCTTCCCTGCCCCTTTGTGCATGCGTTAACGATCAGCGTACAATGTCAGTTATTATTCAATTATCCATACGCGCACTTACATAAATATCGCCTGCCGTTAATAGCTATTAAATTGTCGACGTCTGTGAGTCGTCGTATGGTATTAAATAATAGTCACTTACTATAAAAACCCAAAATGTAATATACCGTGAATTCTATTATGTCACTATCAGTCGCGCCTAGCATAAATATTTTTGCCCGTGTGTCTACTTCAGAAGGTCCGGTGTTATTCAAGCGCGGTCTGTCAGGTATCCGATGATTGACAGATCAGCTTGCGTGAGAAACTAGATAAACAAACCTCATTCACTCCCTGTTATGACTGGCAGGTCGCGAAAGTTGGTAAACAACTTCGTTTGTTTATGTTCAAGGAAAAGAGGCGTGGATTAAAAAGTGAGTAAACACAGGCTGTAAATGCATGGTTTTGCTAGCAAATCATAGAACGCTACGAGGTCATGAAAGACTGTCAGATACTGTAGGCTATATTTCCATTATGCGTCACAGGTTTAAATGTAGGTAAACGAAGTTTTGTGGAACCTCCATTGTGTTTATTTGAGGGGCCTTGAACCTCAGAATTATCATTCTGTTTACTTTGATTTTGCAGTCTTATTTCTTCAAGACGCAAAGTCATAATTCTTTCTTCGTGTGCTAAATTAGCTATTCTTTCTTGAGTAGCGAGCTCATCAGCTCTTCTCTTCTCCTCCAATTCTAATTCTTTCTCTTCTAATTGTTCAATTCTCTTTTTCTCCTCCAATTGTAATTTTTTCTCTTCCTTGTCCTTGGCCTCAGCCTTGGCATATTCAGTCATGGCGAAATCTTTCAAAACCTCACCCTACAATCCTTGCCTTGTTTGACTAAATAATCCAAAGTAGACATATTGGATAATGAATGTGACTTACTTAATCAAAATATGTGAACTAAAATGGCTGGTTGTTTTCCACTAATATAAGTGCAATTAACTTAACAATATAACTGAGCCCTAATTATACAATGTATTGTGAAAAAAATAGCAATAACAATGTACACAAAAGAAAAAGTTTTTTATCAATGGAACTAGACATGTACAATGGACAAGCAGCAAAGAAAAAGAAATGTTAATGTACAATTAAAGGGAAAACATCAATTATGACAAACTAACTGCTATGAAAAAGACGCTACAGGACCTGAGACGGTGTATAGACATAAATCTGTAGGCTATAAAACCAAGCGATAGAAAGGTTAGATCAACAAGACGAACAAAACGATTCTTAATATAGGGAAAAAGACAAGAATGACAACAATGGTGAACAAATATAAATAACAGGACTACACAGCTAAACAATCAAAGTCATAGAAAACAAGCAGTGAACGGAAAAAATCGGTGAGAGACTCGAACCGGAAATTTCACTGTTTGAAGACTATAAACAAAACTACAGACACGTCTGGTGTGAGGTCATCTTACAATGACATGGGTCTCTAGCACCAGATCTCCGCAAAACCATACGGTACCCACAAAAAGACAAATAGACATAAAACGAGTAGAAAAAGAAACAAAAAGGCTCACACCACATGCACAGGACCACAAAATTGCAAAAATAAAGCCACTTATCTAATAACCCTCCGAACAGACACGAAGCTGGATCGAAGTCAATGCTGCATGTAGATAATGGTGGGGCAAGAACAATAACTAGATCTGTGGTCCCATTCCGACGAAGAATTGTAGAAAATCATTACGATGATACATTCTTGATCACAAAGTAAAACTTGAAGACAACGTAGTGGATTTGAAAATGACAGCATAATCGAGCAACATAAAATAACGAAGTATTGGCACTCTCCGGTATATTGGGCATGCGTAGTACGTAGTACGTTACGTAAATGAAGGCCAACCGATGAAGACTGGATTCTGCAGTGGTGAAGGGGTCTTCACGGTAAAAAATGTCCTGAGACGAAAACGCTCCAGACCATACTGGCCGCCAAAAAGTTGTTAAAGGGGAAAATGTGTTATAATATAGTTAGTTATTTGTAGAGCTTATCATGCTTTGAACACGAATGCAAATGGGCAGTTACTCAGGAAAAAACTTGATAGACAAAACATGAGCCGGCAAGTTGGCAGGTCCACAGCAGACATGGTGACATGTTTATTTTCATCAAAATTGGCTTCATCAATCAAAAACATATGTGGTATAGAAGTATGTTTCAATAGTGTAGTTCTTCATAATAAATCGTCCGTCCATACATCTCAATAATAAGCATCACAATACGTAGCAGTGTAATAAAGATACAATTCTCTCCTCTCCTTCAATTCTGGCCGTTGTGTCTAGAGGTTCGTGTAGGTCACGAGAACCCAAGCAATGCGGCAGAAATAACTTAGATGCATTACTGGTATTCGTAATAAAAATACTCACTGGACATGGTAGTAACTTCTGGCACATCCGGCATAATACAAATACGTGGCGGCCTCCGACATAACCATGCCACAAAATTATCAGGATCAAAGTCTTCAAAATCTTGGAAGCTTGAAAAAATGTACGTCTACTCCGGACGACTTCAAAAATACGAAAGGCCAAGACGGCTGACCGTTAGAATGCAAAACACTTGATATATTACGTCATTAGTGACCGGTGACGTAGCAAAATATGCAGCGTTCAATATAAGTGAAAAATCGTATATAAAAAATGACTTTCACAACAGACAGCTATATCTCCTCAAATCAATGGATATATGCCTGCGTGTAGCAACATATTATAACATATTTATTCCATCCTTAACAGCCTTCAACAAAAGTATGTCAAATCTTATTGCCTCATGCCACCAGCTTAAGATCTTACGATGTCTTCTTCATCCTTTTGACGTCTGTCTCTATTTCTCTTCGTCATATGTATGGCAGGGTGGTAACATGAGTTGTTATGATGTACTCCGTCCGCTAACACTAGTACAGTTTTTATTCTTTCAAGTTGGGAGTACTGGTTGACTACCAGAGATGTTGATACTTGAATGAAGATTGACTCAGGTTCGTTCGTTCTTTTGTTGATGGTAAAGGTTATCTCTAAACGTGTCTGATATAAAGTTCCTAAGTATACAAACTGTACAACAACAACAATTCAACTTGAAGAAAGTAATAACCCCCTGTAGTCCATTAAAACTGTTATTTAACAACAAAGCATTTCCATGGCGATATTTACAGGATCATGGTTTCATACAGCGAAGTTTCCCATTGATTACCTCAATATATTCTGGTGTATAAACGAAATCTGTTTCAATGATTAATTCTTTCTTTTCTGTTGATTTCTTAACACGTATCAGTGCTTTAATATTCCGTTGAGCCTCTCCTACAATATATGTATTTTCCAGCAATTTGAATTATCCCGTTAACTTGACCGATGCCGGTGTTCATATCCTAAGCATCTCTAATTGAAAATAAACTAATGTTAAGAAGTTCTAAACGAGAGTGCAGTATGTTCAAACTGCTACTTACTTGGTATGTAATAAAATTGGAGTATGTGTATCACAATACTCCATGTGGTGAGATCTTCACTCTATTAAATAAAACTGCAGTTCCTGTCTTGAATATCGCAAGATGAACTTAGAGTAGAACCAAGTCACGATATCTCAAGGTGCGTACTTCCTCAATGTCGGGGCATCACTTGGATAAAATCGTGACTGTGCAAGTGGCTCTCTATCTGGAACTGATTCTAAAGTCCTAAATTTTGGCTGAGCTCGAAACTGGTGCGGGGACTTGCCACTTTCGATTGGTTATCCAAAATATTAGGGATTTATTTCATTAGCTGCCTCTATTGACGTCAGTGCGTTGTCTTAGTAATATTGTTACCTACTTAACATAAAATTTAACTAAGCTTATGTAAATTAGGTGACGTCAATCGTTGCCAAGCAATCCCGCCAAAGGCAGCGTCTGGGCGGCCCACGTAACCTGCATTTACAGTGTTATGTGAGAAAACGCCGTATTCGCTTTTCTCATTCTAACTCCTTCTATATCAACTAATGGTACGGCTAATGCTAAGGTGGGCCATCCGGTCACATATGTTCTTTGGTCTCCCTCGTAATGTTATCAACAGGTTTCCTTAATGTGTACCCTATCTATCACCAGTGTCTTTCTCTCTAGTTCCACTGGCAATCTTCTGATCTGGTTCTTGTCATCAGTTTCACGTTACGGTAGTGATTTTGTCAAACCACGTCAATCCTTCTATTATACGCAAGCACCCATTAATGAATTGCTATTAGAAAGATAAAAGACAGTGTCACAGCCCCGATTGCTCGGCCCCTTGGTGAAGATTGGCCACACGTTAAACTTTACTTGCTCGTGATATTAATAATTGACGATTATGACTAAACGTGACACACATTTAATTACAAGATGTAGCTAGATTTGCTGACTAACTGGCCCCAAGTCACTCGCTGCTTCAGAACGTTTATTTAACATATTTACAAGGGGTTAAAAAATGGAACGAAAGTCAACATACGATCTGCAGGGCATATGTCCTCCTGCTCGTACACTAATCTCATACATCTTAGTGTTCTCATTGGTCATGGAAGTTTCCTTGTTGTATATCTGCTATCTCGACACGTGGTTCTTCAGTCTGCTACCTTACACAGGACATCTTTTTCTGGATTCATACAGCTGATTTCAGGTTATGTTGGAACTTACTGGACAATTTCCAGATTACGTTAATTTGTCCTGAGTATACACTTTCCATTTAATGTAAACTTCAAACTGTTCTTATGAGTTAATGTCTCTTGCCTACAGCACGTAGCTTGTCTATTCACGACCTAACTGGTTTCTCTGCATGGCTACACATTTTAATATACTTTTTGTTTTTTTTGTTTTACTTATCAACGTTTCTCTCTGCATAAGGCTGTTCACCTTATAAACATCAAGCATCTTGCTCTCACTGCAAGTTAATAGTCTTGGAAACCGCAGATATGACATCTACCATCTGTCGATACAGTTGCTGAGCACCTCTGTTCTGCTGTCTCAACGAGTTACATGGCGTGAAAGAGAATGGAGGTTTTTTAAAAAAAAAAAAAAAATTTGCCTCGTTTTGGCGAGGCGCGTCCCGTTAAACCTAGTCGATTATATCAGGGCGCACTTCTTTCTTCTTCTTCTTCACGTCCAAATATAAAAGACCTTGAGGTCTTGAAACTCTTAAGAGAATGGAGGCATGTGGTCTACCTTTATTTATAGACCTACTCGAACTTGTACCACGTGATTGCCCGCGGCGCCTCCTTATTAAATATGCAAATCCCCGACTACTTATTTATTATTACTCACTATTAAAATCAGTTACCTCTCTTTAACTATTAATAATCTACCACAACAGTATGAAATATTCTTCTTCTTCTTTGATCCTTAGCCGCCGACCGTCAAAGCTGTCAGTGGCCATCACGCCTAGTGGCGTCTTGTAGGGCAACAACAAATTGATTCCACTTTGCTCGGTCGGCGGCCATCCTTCGTACAGTGCCCCAACTCTGGTTCATTCTTTGCATCTCAGCCTCCACAGTCCTCCGCCACGTTGTTTTTGGTCGGCCTCTCTTTCGTTTTCCTTCAGGGGTCCAAAGCATAGCTGTTCTTGTGATGGCATCGGGGTCTCTTCGGGGTATGAAATATAAGGAGACATAACTAAAAAATAAATTTAAAAAATCAAAATTTCAAGAACGTCATCACAAAATGCAAATAAGACAAGAGCCGGTGGAACAAGAGTTGAGAAAAAGACGCTGGCGATGGATAGGACACACTTTGAGGAAACCTGTTGATAGGACACACATTGAGGAAACCTGTTGATAGGATACACATTGAGGAAACCTGTTAATAGGACACACATTGAGGAAACCTGTTGATAGAACACACATTGAGGACGCATGTTGATAGGACACACATTGAGGAAACCTGTTTATAGCATTACAAGGCAGTCCTTGTTCTTGAATCCACAGGGAAAGAGAGGCAGAGGTAGACCAAAAACACATGGAGATAGAACGAACGAACGAAATCTTTATTTTATCAGGGTAAAGAAATAGGCATAATTGCCTTTTTACATTTCTGCCCTGCAATACAATTTACAGTGTGTTAAAAATTAAAATATTAACAACTTCAGACAGGATCAATTAATAATATCATCACAATCAGAAACTTAGCTCAGACAAGTACATTTACTCATAGTCATTCACGCACATAGAAAGAGAGAGAGAGAGAGAGAGAGAGAGAGAGAGAGAAAGAGAGAGAGAGAGAGAGAGAGAGAGAGGTGAAGCTATAGAGCTACTTAATATAAAAAATTCAATTTAAAATAAAAATATTACAATGATAGTTAAATGCTCGTGGAAACGTTGAAATAACTGAAACAGAATTGTCGTTAAATGTGTGTACAAGATTTCATGACATGTGAATGCAGATGTCTTTTGAATGTGGTGTAATTATCAGTTTTGACAGACTTGGGTAGAGAATTCCATGCTAAACCACCTGCATAACTAAAACAACTTCGGAAGAGGTCAGTTCGAGGTTTTGCAAGGTCCAAAAGTAGGTCGCCACGTATAAAATATGAGCAGTATTTATATCGAAAGAACTTTTGCAAGTATGAAGGCGTTCTGCCGTGTAATATTTGATGCACAAATAGGAGATCTTGGAAAAAGAAGAATTTTTTAAGAGGAAGAACATTCAGCTGTGAAAATAGCTGAGCACTGGGAATGTTATCATTCAGGCAAACAAGTCGTAGCGCCCTTTTGTGTAGGGATTCTAGGCGTTTCAAAAATGACAAGCCACAGCGACTCCAGATATTTGAGCAATAAGAAAGGTGACTTTGAATATGTGCATAATAGAATATAAGTCTAGAGTGCGGACATAAAAAATGTTTGATTTTTGAGAGTTGAAACAATTTTTGTGAGATCTTGTTTGCGATGAAATAGACATGTGACTTCCAGCTTAGAGACTGGTCGATGACCACACCCAACAGGCTGTGGTCCGTAACTTGCTTAATACGTTCTCCATCTAGAGATAAAGATAACGTATTTGGTTGACAGTGCAGAATCTTTTGGCGGGTTGAGATAATCAAAGATTAGAGCTAGATACAGAAGTGAAAATGATGAGGAAAACATGGAAAGACCTTGAGCGGATGGCACAGGAAAGGAGGACTTGGCATGTGTTTGTTAAAGGCCTATGCTCCTTGGGGAGCTAAAAGGTATTGATTGAATGCACACAATAAATATTTAAAAAAAACAGCTGCACCATGTAGGAAAAATATTTACAATAGCAGGATACTGATAAATTGCAGAATATGCGGAATAAGCCAGTTATATAAGCACCTGCACAAAAATGATTAACATAAACTTTTCAAATGAAAAAGGACATCAAATATAAGAATAGAAAACTGCGCAGCAACAGAAAAGTCTAGTTAAAGAGGCAGAGGTTGGTGGTTAGCTGCAGAAAGAATTTACGAGTCCATTTTTTTTCTCAGCACGGAATACAGTGCAAAAATGTGTACAGTAATAACACTTATCTTTGAGCCACGTTAATAATTTGGTAGTCAGATTTAATTATACTGTTTGTACACTTCTGCTCAATCTGCAATACAATACAGCTCTCGCACAAAATAATTAACAATGCCCAATATAGCATCACTGATTTCTGCAAGATATTTTCTCTTAATTATTTGGAAGGAAAAAAAACCCTAATATGTCGCCAGTGTCGGCCTTAGTAATTGCAGGTCCCGATTTAGACCATTATGGTGGGGTCTCTGGACTTGCGTTTTTAGTTTAACTGTAACACTTTTACACACAATGAACAAGCAATTAGACGACAGAATTGAGGCCTTTGAGATGTGGATATATGGAAGAATGGGGCACGTCTCGTGGAAAGAGAAGAACACAAAGAAGTCCTAGAAAAACTAGGAATGAAAAAAGACGTAATGAAGGAGATCAAAATAAGCAAACATATTTTGGCTATGTAAACAGATATAACACCTTACTGAAAACTATAATCGAAGGCAGAGTTGAAGGCAAACGCGCAAGATGAAGATAACGCTATAAATGGGAAAGTACCATCAAGAGATGGACAGGAAAGAGTATCAGAGTGCACCGTCAAGACTAGAGACAGGAGACGTCGGAAATCCATTACAGACGACCTTCGATGCGAAGATGGAACCTGATGATGACGATGTAACACTTTCACGTCGAACGGTTAATAAATATAGATCTAATTTTATGTTTATCACAATGTAATAGGATATATTCTTGACACGTAACTTGTAATACTCTTCAATCCATACTTTTAAATAGGTTAATTTAGTCTAAGACCGGCCCTGGTTATCACAGCTGTACGTATGACTTTACGCATTGCGTATTATCACCACCTGTTACAACAGTATCTTTCTGCCTGGACACCAAAGTTTAGTTCTGTTTCTTTGTATCTTAATGTTACTACAGAGCTCGGTCTTCTTGTATCTTCCTTTTCTGCTCCTTATGGGCCTTTAGCAGCTACTGCTGTGGCCTTGAGGTAGTAAGCTTGCGTCAAGGTACTTTCATGCTCTGTTGTGGTGGTGTCTATAGCAACGTTTTACATAGTGGGGTTGCCAGCCCGAGATGTGGATATTTAGAGAAATGGGGCACGTCTCATTGCAAAGGAAGAAAACAAATAAAGAGGTCCCAGTAAACCTAGGAATGAAAAGAGAATTAATGAAGGTCAAAATTAGTTAAAATATTTTGGCTATTTACAAAGATATAATACAATGCTGAAGACCATGAACGAGTCTATCTGAATGCACCACCAAGAGATAGAAGGATCCACTACAGCTGACCTTCGTTGTGGAGAATGCAGCTGATGATGGTGATGCCTGGCCGAGACACAACCTCACCTTCGTTGTGGAGAATGCAGCTGATGATGGTGATGCCTGGCCGAGATACAACCTCACCTTCGTTGTGGAGAATCCAGCTGATGATGGTGATGCCAGGCCGAGACACAACCTCACCTTCGTTGTGGAGAATGCAGTTGATGATGGTGATGCCAGGCCGAGACACAACCTCACCTTCGTTGTGGAGAATGCAGCTGATTATGGTGATGCCAGGCCGAGACACAATCTCACCTTCGTTGTGGAGAATGCAGCTGATGATGGTGATGCCAGGCCAAGACACAACCTCACCTTCGTTGTGGAGAATGCAGCTGATGATGGTGATGCCAGGCCGAGACACAACCTCACCTTCGTTGTGCAGAATGTAGCTGATGATGGTGATGCCTGGCCGAGACACAACCTCACCTTCGTTATGGAGAATGCAGCTGATGATGGTGATGCCTGGCCGAGACACAACCTCACCTTCTTTGTGGAGAATGCAGCTGATGATGGTGTGGTGAGTTGGGATTATATAAATATAGTTATAGGGGACTTAGTGTACTGAATGAGATCAGCTGTGAAGGTCTCTGTATCTAATAAGTTTGGTGTATTACAGAGGACCTTGCTTGCTACCACATTTCGACCTCAATCAGACTTATTCTTGAATTGTATGATGACTTTGTTTAATGTCTAGGGTTATGACAGTGATGAAGTGTAAGTTCACAACAACCAACAGACAGATAAACACTTAAGTTAAGATCCACAACAATTTACAACACTATGACAATCACAAACACATAACACTCTAAAGATTTATCTTAAGTAAGTCAAGTGTTAACTTTTATACAATGTATTAGCTTTTTCAATATATAGATATCCTGATCCTACTACAATTTGAATCAGGAATCACAATCAAATATAAGCACAATGTTTATGTACAAGAATTTATACAACAGATCTTTGTCCAGACATATAATATTATTGTAATATGAGTGTAGTGTTGTGATGTATTATTATGAGGTAATACTGGCTTTTAGGGCTAGGTTATTGGTTGTCATCACGAATTCATGTGTTTGTTACTGGTGGAAATAATATTGAAGGATTCACAGATTCTGGTTTTTTAAAATTTCTGTCCCTTTTGTTTTTATAATATAGTTCAGTTCAGGGGTATTTTATTCAAGGTTGAGTCTTTTCGTGCTGACAAGCGCTTATCTCATAATGCAGCTGCAGGAAACCTGTATCCTCTGCTCGCTTGCTTCTCAGTTTGATAGCATGATATACAATGGCCGCTATCTTGTGCAAGGAGTCTGCTGCCAGCTTTCTGGATCACGCAGTACTCAGACCGGACGATGCAATATCACCATCTATACCACGGCCCCACAATTCGTAAGGAAATACACTCTAAAGATTACTGGCACAGTTTGATCTGCGGTATGTCCAGGCTGTTATCCTATATTTAATTTTGAATAACACTGCCTGCTCTCATCTCTGACAAGGTGTAACGATATGGCGTCCCCTCTAAGATTTCTTCTGCCAATATCCAGTATATTGGCCAATCGTTTTGAATATATTCAAAAGAGTACACAGTCATTCATTTTTTCATTCACTTTTACTCCGTTTCTAGGCATTTATTTGTTATTCATAGGTCACCCAATCAAATTTCTTTTAACTAGAAAGTTCAGCCAATGGCCTCCCTCGTACTATCCTAGACTTTTTGTCACTACTATGTTTCAACAAAATTCAGTGAATTCCATCCCAAGCAGATATGACCAAACCTGACAGTATCTCTGTTCTCGATCTGTTTGATTACCAATATCTAATGATCTAATGGACTTTTTAGATAATTTATTATATATTCCTAGTCCACTAGCGTTCCTGTACCCGAATATATGATTTTAAAGGGGCTAAGTGGCGTAGTTAAGAATACGATCTTTTTCGATGTTAAATGTTTAATTCCACTACCACCTGTTCAATCCTTTACGACTGTACTATCAGTATAAAGTCAGGAGCCCTACGTAAAATATCAGGTTTCCTAATAAGAATTAAACCTGTTTTCAAAACCTAACATCATATCGTTAGTGTTTTTCATCACTGTTTATTTGAAAAAAATCAGGCCATGCAAACGGCGTGCGAGATGGCTTACACAGCGAGCGGCTTAACTGCATGCGTCCCTCAGTGCATCTCTCTCTCTCTCTTAGTTCGTCCGTCTGTCTTTCCACGGTTAACCTTGTGCGTATAATTACATTAATGTTAGTATTTGTATCTAGGTCATTATGAAAATACAGTACACGTTTTATACAGTGGGTGTGGCGATACATTTATTTGTAGAATGCAGTAGGAAAAGCAGAGATCGTGTGTTGCGCCATGACTGCGTTATTAATCTCAGGCTTTTGCGCTATTGGGAACGCACTGGTTTTGCTCCATTCTTCTTTCTTTCTTATATTTGCTTTCTGCTTTATATTTATGTTCTAATTTATATATGGGTATTAGAATTTTTCGCCACAGATGGTGATGCCAGGCCGAGACACAACCTCACTGTAGGCGCTCTTTTTCCACTGAGGGACTACCAACTGTTGTGATGGTTATATTTTTGGTTCGGTTAGCGAATGTTCTGATTGGTACTGATTTAGTGATTATCAGCTTTGGTCGGGCTTACAGGTAGCCGACAACTTCAATAACGCGAATGAATATTGATGTGGTTCGAGAGCTGATATGGCAATGGTGATGATGACAACAACACTGACAAGATGTGTCATCAATTTGACCAACAGTTAGTAATATACGCTGGACTCATGGATCAACGTAGACTACACAATTATTTGTTCACGCAACAACTTCAATCATGGTCACAGCAGGCATCATCAATCATGTATCAAATCACATTGGGATATCATGGTGCATAGCATTGATATATATTGATCATGTACTTGATTGACATACTAGATAACGGTTGACCTCTCAAGGGCGGCAATAAACGTTATGGCCAATGGTACGAAATACGTGGAGCGTTAATATCAATTAATGTCCCATTGTTGGTTGGCCTCATAAACAATATATTTGAGACATCCACAGTAGATCAAAAGGAAGGCATCATATAAAACAAACAGTGCATATTCATAATTCATAGTAATAAACTTGATTGACCTCCCACAACCTGCCGTAGTCCGTTTGACGGCAAGGGTATTATATATATATTTCTTACGTACGTGAACTTCCTCTTTCCAAGACACGTATTCAAGACTGTCAGGCTATCAATAAAAACTTCAATAAAATCATCAGTTTAGTCCACACTAGCAGCGGAATATCACATCGCCGAAGCCCTCACTAAACTATACTAGCATTATACCACAATGCATCCAGCATTCACTTACGGTAGAAGAGAAGCTGCCAACACTTCCTCTTGGAAGGTAATTAATACAATATAAACGTATACCCACAGACTGGGGCTATGAACAATACAGACCAACCTCTGACAGGTCTGGCTGACATCTTGAATCTCTCCGCACTACGTCATCAAAAATCATTAGCAACCCCTTCAATTTAATACCGCACCAAATATGTGCTCTTTCGTGCACAACTAATTGAAACATTATTAACCATACTTAATTACGCTGATGCGTATCCTTTTAATAACAGTTAGACTTGTGTCAACACACAATACTGTTAAGTCCTACACCCTTAAAATACCCAGGGTGAAAAAGGACGTAACAGATTACCTCAACCCCCCGGGAAAAAATGTATTTATTTTATTACTTGAATAACTCGTAGAGGTCGATCAAATTATAAATAATACATCATATCAATCTTATTATACTAAAGAAAGTAATAATAGTGAAGGAAGAAATTTAAAAATCCAACTCAAATGAACGAAAGACAATGTAAGGAATTGTAGAACTACTATCAACCAAAATGTGGCAATTGTAGTAACAATAGAGAAAATAAATGACTAAGGATGATAATAATCAAACAAAATGTTAAAAGAAAGAAAACATTTCAATAAATGAATTCAATTACATGGAATATGAATGCATATAACCATGAGGTATGAATGAGGAAGAATGCAAATAAACTACGCGAAGTAAACAACACACCTGAAATTGCGTAGCAATAATTAGCGATACTAATGAAGTACGAGTGCTAATATTCTACATATGTTATGAGCGAAAATTACTAGCGCTATGAACTCGCACTCATATAATAATATAATTGCTATTTACTATATTAAATATTAAACACAACCAAGTTAGTTTAATTGTTAATAGTTAAAGCACAGAGTTCATTGCCTTAAAATGTCATTAATCCAAACTAAAGCCACTGTTGACAAAAGTCACGAAGTAGTAATGTTATATTTGATGACTGTCAATAATTTCACAATGTTACGTTTGAATTAAAATGTTATCACTCTGAAATGTTAAATTCACATAATAGTCTATTATTTCTAAGTTCAAGTTATTGTAGTCTATCAATGGAAAACTGTATATACAAAATTACTGGAATGTCAATGTAGACACAAAACTAGCATAAAAGTTAATAATAATAATATTACTGAACGAAGCAAGGTTCCTTGAGTAGTAAGTCACAATTGAGGAACTGTCCGTGTAGAGGCGTTACTCTATGTAGGGCGCAGAGGCTCGCTCGACTCATGAGGACAACGAGAGAGAACATCGGCGAGTACATTTTCTGACCCAGGGATTGCGCGGATCGTAAAGTGGTACGGCTGTAAAGCTATTGCGTACCTCGTGGATTTCGATGACTTCACATCTCTGTTGTTAAGAGCAGTAAGAGCACGCTGATCTGTTTCCACGATGAAATGTGCTCCCAATAAAAATCGTTGTAGCTTGGTTATTGACCACACCATTGCCAAAAGTTCTTTATCCAAGACTGAATAATTTTTCTCTGTAGGCGTCAATTTTCTGGACACGTACATTACTGGGTGCAATGTACCTGCGTACTCCTGTAGTAATGCTGCGCCTATTCCAAAATTTGACGCATCGCTGCGAAGCACAAAAATTAGGTCTGCATTAGGCAACCGTAAAACAGGTGCAGCAGAAAAATATGATTTAATGATATCCAACGTGATTTGATGTTCTTGCGACCACCGAATCATGTTAGCTGCGCCCTTCTTTAACAACGTAGAGAAAGGTGCAGTGATGGTAGATAAGTGAGGAATGAATCTCCCATAGAATTGAATTAGCCCTAAAAGACTTCTGACTTGTTTTTTTGTCTTAGGTGCCGTGATATTAAGGATTTTAGAAACATTATTGTCCTCAGTATATAACAGACCGTGACCAACACGATGACCTAAAAATGATATGTCATGAAAACCAACATATGCTTTAGATGGTTTAGCCGTTAGGTTATACACATTTAGAGTGGACAATAATGTGTTCAATCCATGAAAAGGATCATGAAAACCAACATATACTTTAGATGGTTTAGGTATCAGATTGTGAGATGAAGAAAATTCAGTCGGTAATAGTATGGATTGTACAGGATGAACTAATGTCATAGCCTGTGTACTGTGCAATGACAAAAGAAACATTAGAAATATAATACAGATACCAAACCAGGCATGTGTGAATCTAGATGGGTATCGAAATTTAAAAGAAGAGTAGTGAGTGCGATAAAAAGCACATGACCAGCTAGATACTGAGCCCAGAAAGGAAGTTAAATAGTCCTACAAGAAATACCAATGTACGACTAAATAAATCCGTACATGTGGTAACGAATTCACAAGTCTGTGAAGGATAGGAATTGGAATCCACGTGACTGAATGTAGATTCAGTTGACGTGTCAAAGGTAGTGTGCGTATCACCCACCACAGAGGAATCTTCCTCTTGGATAGTATATAAAGAAGCATTATGATTAGAGTGTTGCTGAAACGAAGTATGTCGTAAGGGGCTCGAAGGAGCACAAAAATTAGTATAATGTATAATGGTATCATTAGTACTACAAGTTCCCACCACATTAGCTGAACGTATCACGTTTGCTGAATGTAACTGGTAATGAGATTTAGGCATAGTGGCAACTGCATAAGCAGCATGTAAGTGTTGCTTTTCCCAAGTAGCAATCTGCTGTGGGGTACACTCTTTTACACCATGTATACGACCAATTATCAAATCACTAATTGGTGCAGGAAGAAGACGGGCACGTATTTTCCCTGTAAAAAAACGGTGTATCTAATTCAATAATCGCCATTGGGAAAGTCTCAACTGTGCCGCCAAACGTGACGCACTTCACAGTTTTCCCCGTTGCGCATGACGGGTGGACTAACGAATGTCTGATGCCGATGGTGGAACAACCTGTATCAAAAAGGATAGAGACAGGAATTTTGTTAGCAAATCCTTTATGTAAGGTTAGAGACCCTGTTCCATCATGTGTAGATGCTGACATGGCTGTGGACATCGCAGGAAGGCTTGGTAAAACATGTCCGCAACTCAGCGTAGTGATCGCCTTGGGCTGGAACAAAGTCGTGCATTCATGGCAAAGTTTGGCCTGCTCAAAATCAAGAGAACAAGACGATGCATTATGAGGATTAACATTTGTATCCTGATCTACATTACTTTGTGCATTACACTGAGCAGAATTAGCCTGGTGATGCGATCTACCGTTGGAAGATCTATCTCTACCTCGAGATCGATTCCGACTATTGTCTCTAAAATTGTTATAATTATTATGGCTATTGGGATTACCATTTTGATTTGATCTCCAATTATTGTAATAACTATTATCCCTTTGATTATACTGTTTGTTTGGAGAGTTATGTCGGTTATTAGAAAAATTTGATCTGGACTGCCAATTATTGTTGTAATTATTACCTTGATAATTACCAGAATTATTCTTGTTAAAATCACGTGACATGTGAGATTGATCCCAATTTTGATGATATGGAGAGCCATTTCTAAATGATTTCCCTTTAAAAGAATTGAAATTCTTGTTATCTCCCTTTTTAAAGTTTCTATCATTACTGAGAGAACGATTTCGGAAATGATTTCCTTGTTGCACGGCAAATGCAACAGGCAGTTCTTCTCTAACATGAGAATTGCTAACTACCATGTTTGGATGGGCAGTACAATATTGTCTACAGTTTTGCTCCATGTCAGTTAAATTTGCTGGCTTACGTTCATGCAGGAACGAAAGAAATGACGGGTTAACCGAAGACATGACCTTATCACGGAGCAATAAATCCACAAGAGCGTCATAGGAACGTTCTATTTTGGACAGTTCAACCCATCTGTCAAATGTGAGACGTATGTGTGAGATAAAATCACTAAAATCCTTTCCGTTTTCCGGTAACAGTGATTTAAAACGTAAACGATAACCATCCTCATTAAGTTGGAATTTTCTAAGCAAAGCAGCTCTGGTAGCATCATAATTATTTTTGTCAGTATCTTTCAACAGATTAAATACTGTCATTGCTTCGCCTGTAAGTAACGGTAACAAATGTGCGCAATACTGTGATTTTTCAATCTTGTTGGCTTCGCATATTGTCTGAAACCTATCTAAATAAAATAGTATATCGTCTGCCGGTGGATTAAATCGTGGCAATTTTAAGTTAACATACCTATTATTTTCTTTGTTAGAGGAAGCTTGACCAACCTGAGCGTTGTGAGAATTGCCTTCATTCGTTAATCTAATTTTCTCAAGCTCTAATGCCATCACTTTTTGTTCATGTTGTCTTCTATTTTCATTTTCAGCAGCCTCAAGCTGAAATCTTCTTTCATTATTAGCAGCCTCAAGGTGAAATCTTTTTTCATTTTCTTCAGCGGCCAATTTCCTATTTTCAATTTCTAATTGAAGTTTTCTTTCATTTTCCTCAGCGGCCAATTTCCTATTTTCAAGTTCCATTTTCTTATTCTCAAGTTCTATCTGAAGTTTTCTTTCATTTTCTTCAGCGGCCAATTTTCTATTTTCAATTTCTAATTGAAGTTTTCTTTCATTTTCCTCAGCGGCCAATTTCCTATTTTCAAGTTCTAATTGAAGTCTTTTGTCTTCCGCTTCTAATTTTTTTGCTTCTAGCTTCTGAACCTTGTGATATTCGACAAGTGTGAATTGTTTTACTTCTTCAGGAGTCATACCAAGGGATTTACCTTGTTTAATGAAGTAATCCAAAGATGCCATTATGACAAATGTGTATGCGTAATCTTACTTCCTTTGAAAGATTTTTCCAAATGATTTAAAATTTATTTATCTCTTACAAGTGCAATAAGTTCCTGTCCATAGAACTGCACAATTACTTACTAACTATGAACAATACAGACCAACCTCTGACAGGTCTGGCTGACATCTTGAATCTCTCCACACTACGTCATCAAAAATCATTATCAACCCCTTCAATTTAATACCGCACCAAATGTGTGCTCTTTCGTGCACAACTAATTTAAATATTATTAACCATACTTAATTACGCTGATGCGTATCCTTTTAATAACAGTTAGACTTGTGTCAACACACAATACTGTTAAGTCCTACACCCTTAAAATACCCAGGGTGAAAAAGGGCGTAACACTCACCTTCGTTGTGGAGAATGCAGCTGATGATGATGATGCCAGGCCGAGACACAACCTCACCTTCGTTGTGGAGAATGCAGCTGATGATGGTGATGCCAGGCCGAGACACAACCTCACCTTCGTTGCCTTTTACGAATTGTCTGGGGGAACACTGGTCTTATTTGTTCTTTGTCTTACCTCTGACCCCTCCATCCCACCCTTTCCTCCTCTTTATACTCACAAAGTAAGAGGCAGTCGGGATATTTTCCCTTGTGCTATTTATAACATTCCCTTTCTAAAACTGTGCGCATAATAAGGAAAGCGCAGTCATCACTATTCTTTAGCTCCATAAGGAGCATAGGCCCATAACCAGTAGCGTAACTACAATTTATGGGGTCCCTGGGTGTCACGGATTGCCTCCCCTGCGCTCTGCAGTAGTGGTCCAACAGTGGCCAAAACTTAGAGTATCTAATGTGGGTCTTCAAAGGTGTCTACCTTCGCACAAGATTACTCTTGGCAGAGTTGCAGGTAGACGGATAATGAAGCTTCTACCTCAAGGTAGGTCCACAAGATATTTCAGATGTCAAGAACAATGCTGCAGGGGGCAGAGGAATGTTAACTTTAGTATCTGACCCGCTTCCTTTCGTGAAAATGCGCTATGCAATAATTAGCTCGTTCAAGCCCCCTGCTGAGTTAATTCAGCAAAATCCCTTATTATTATTTATTGGCTAAATAGATATAAATATAGTTTGATATATACGTACGCTCTCATAACTATAAATTTTTTAAAACACGTAACATATTTAATAATTAATTATTCTTTAACAGTTTAAAATACGTATGAATGATAAGTGAAATTTAGATAAAAAAGTGTCTTCATGGAGACCTGATAGGGGAATTATAAAAGTCCGTTGCGTTCGCCTTTTAATAAGCACTTAGATTTTCAAATGATTGAGTACTGCCGCAGGTGTTTCGTCAAGTCTTGTGTGATGAGGGCACTTCTCTACACAACTCGTCCAATGTAGGTGGTTAGTGTCGAATCCCAGCTCTTGAATTACAAACTAGTGGCGTAGAAACTCTTACTACCAACTGGTCTCGTACCATGAACCCAACTTGGGATCTACAATCTCCTGGCACAGATGAATGGACAGAGCAACTTATATTAGATGCTTCGAACACTTGCTCTGGGGGTAAATTTATAATCCCTCTTATGACGGGTGCTTTGATTCCTAGGTATACAGTCTTGGTATTTAAAAATGAGGGTTTTCTTTTAAGTTTCAAAGATGTTCAAATACTTCGGTCTTGTCTTATTTAATTTGGAATTCTGTCTGATTCTTCTCTTGCTCCTGGAGTTGCTCTTCTGACACTGTAATGCAGTCTGTCTTAGTCTCTGAATTTGCTAGGTTGTATTCTCATTTCTTCCTCCAAGCTTATATGTGGTGTCCGACAAACTTGCCAATCAGAGCTATTGTTATTTTCCTGCTCTCGATTGAACCAGTCCTGCTCTTAGAACTAGGGGTCGGGGTGTCAATTTTAATTCTTCCTCGCGTCTTTAAAGTTATCACGTTAAAAATTTAAACCCATGACCTATCTTTAAAATATGGCATGATTACTTCCTTTGTTATTACATTGACTTGTCAACAAATCTGTGGTCTCATCCCTAATGACTACCTTGCTCATAATGTCTCTTCAGACATGTTTTATCGGCAATAAAGACGCCGATAATATCTGGACAAAATGATAAAGTGATTATCACGCGTACTCAAATCTTCCGCCAGACAGATAATTCCTGACGTACGCGGACCACAGCCGGCTCCATCAGACAGACAGTATGACTTCCTTTGTCCCCTCCCGCTGAGGTGTCGGGAGGCGCAGTGACCAACCGCGAAACACATGTGGTCACTCGCCTGCTCTGGGTGGGAAATGAGTTACGTCAAAGTCAACCATTACTTTCACGATTACCGTCTGCATTCAAGCTGGCGCGACCACTTTAAGCGATTACAATTAATCCTCAAGATAGTCAAGTACCCGTGAAATAACAATATTTCAGTGTGAGAAAGTGTATAGAAATTAAAGGAGTGATAACTGCACAAATGTGTGTGCGTAAAATGAAGAAATAATTAGATAATAAAGGAAAGGAGAGAAGCCACACAAAAATTAAACGATCATATTTCGTCACACCGGTCACAAATTAAATGGAACGTTCCTTTTATAGAAACTCTATCAGAGAGGTCAGTTGTAGGGAAATAACGTTCGGAATAAGTAATTAAGAGACTATTTATTGCAAAGCAAGAAAACACGACTGTGTCACATGGTTGGCTATACAATTCGACAAATCAGAACTTAAAACCTTTTTAAAGTACCATGGACATTTTCATATATGAGGAATTAGAAACTAGAACATGAAATAACGTTTACCACGTGAACAACGAAAATTAACAGGATACGTATACGAGCGACAGTCCCTTCAGACCACTCGATGGGGCCCCCTTGATGCCCGGGGCCCCAATGACGTGTCCTGTCGAACAGGGCGGTAGTTACGACACTGCCCACAACCAATCCATGCCATGTCATCCTGTCTTCTGCCCTCCATTCAAGGTCATTCCATAAATCCTTTTACATTTTCTTACAGCTTTTTAATTTGATGATAAGAATTATCCCGTTCAACCTCTGATGGGTTTTAATTAGTATATATATTGTTTTCAATTCCAAATAATATGAATAACTGCCGATACGTGAAAGTGGCATCACTTTTCATACACCATGTACTAAGGGAGGTAACTGAAATAAAAACAACACCAAATGTACCCTCTGTAATTTCCCTATGTAAAATTAAAGATTATCCAAGCTACGTTTTAAAACTAAGTTACTTTTGTTATTTTGTTTTTTGAAAATTCTGACAAATTATGAATGTATTACCGAAACTAAAATCTACTATTATTCAGCGCAGTCCTTGCAGCTTGATATTGTGTGCTGAGAACCGGAAAAATAAAATAAAAATGGCGACTTACACATTTTTATAGTCTTCGTAATTCATACGTTCCTCTACTCATCGTCTACATTTCAGGTATTAATAATTTATATTCTTTGAATTATTCCAAAAGAGATGCCGGCCGAGGGGAAGGGCGGTGAACTGGGCGCTGTCATATTGTGACTCCGTGTAGTGTGTTTGCACGTAACAAATTTCGGGAGCATGATTTATTAGGCCTATGGAATTAGAAATCTGAGGCGTTAGGCCTAGGCCTATATATCATAATTAAAACCGGTAATATCGGAATGAACGTCGCTGAATTATCCGAACAGAATATGAAGGGAAATAACGCAATAACTGCAAGTGAATATTCTGTGCCGAACGATTAGCGACGTTCATTCTGATCTTACCTTAAAACCTATAGGCTAAGATGTTGAAATGGATATTTTTCGTTCATTTTATTTGGATTTTGTAGGCCTGTAGTTTAATAGTATGCACACCATCATAGCTGGCAGACGCTGGAGCTGGGTTGGCCATGTCCTCAGAAGAGACCCCGATGCCATCACAAGAACAGCTATGCTATGGACCCCTGAAGGAAAACGAAAGAGAGGCCGACCAAAAACAACTTGGCGGAGGACTGTGGAGGCTGAGATGCAAAGAATGAACCAGAGTTGGGGCACTGTACGAAGGATGGCCGCCGACCGAGCAAAGTGGAATCAATTTGTTGTTGCTCTACAAGACGCCACCAGGCGTAATGGCCACTGACTGCTTTGACGGTCGGCGGCTAAAGATCAAAGAAGAAGAAGAAGTTTAATAGTGGGTGTTTTGCAATATGTCGAAGTGATACGGTTACTTATCCGTAGGCCTATAGATAACGCTCAGGCAAAATGGCAGACCTTGTTCAACTATCCTTCCCCTTTACCCACTGCAATTATATAATTATTCGTAATCAAAGCCACTTGCCAAAAATAGACCAATATGGCATCCTCCAGTTCGCCGTTCTTCCCATCAGCCAAGATGCCAAACTCAGTTATATTAGCTTGATTAGTCACTTTCTGAGTTATGTTAAAAACATACACCAGAACACTTATGTACCCCACCCCTTATACAAATTTGATTATTGCAATAGGTCTGCTAACATTTAGGCTGTGCCATATATATAGGCTATATATATATAGCCTATAGCATCCCATTCATTGATATCACCTTAATTTATACTGGACTTTAAGATAAGCCAGTCCAACTATAGGCCTATCAGCCTGAAACATGGCAGAAAAAAAACTCATAGAAGTGATAGTGTTGAATAGAAGGACTGAAATGGTAAGACAGGATCACAAATATGCAACGTATGACAGGAACCAGTGAAATAAAGATGAGAAGAAGGCACTAGCAATGGATAGGACACACACAATGAGGAAAACCTACTGCTAGCATTACAAGACAGTATTTTGTCAGGAATTCTTAGGTTAAGAGAGGTAGAGGTTTTTTTGTTTTTTTTTTTAAATAAAATTTTGTCACGGTCTGGCGAGGCTCGTCCTGTTCAACCTAGCCGGTTATATTAGGGCGCAAGTCCAAATATAAAAGACCTTTGGGTGTGGAGAATAGATAAGATAGAAGGTGACCGAGAAACAAATGTAGGAGAGAACTGAAGACAGACATGAAAGTGATAAAGAAGGCAGAGTGACCTTGAGCAGATCTTATACCAGGAGGATCTGGCGTAAATTAGTTGAAGGCCTATGCTCCTTGGGAAGCTAAAGTGCAATGATGATGACATAACAGCCTACCTCTCTCTCTATTTTGCCCCATTTTCTTTTACATACTAGCAGATCTGAGTTGTATTTTCATTAGTATCTCAGTTGTGCAACATTTTCTTTGTTCAGAAGCATTAAATACTGTTTTATTATAGATTTTAAAAAAGTTGAGAGAAACATAGAGAACCATGGATTTTCAGCACAGAGCTGGAGGTAAGACTGGCACTGGAGGTGTTGCTTCTGCATCTGAAAGCAACAGGGACAGAAGAGAACGTCTTCGTCAGTTAGCCTTGGAAACTATTGACCTTAATAAGGTATGATAGCAAGTCAGTTTAAATGGGCTAAGTATTGTCACACTGCTGGTTTTTAACACTCCATTTCTTCATGTTGTCAATATGTAGTATTCTTATTTGTATTTTTATCTTGCCGTATATTTTTCCATACATAAAAGTGGAAGGGCTCTGTGTAGTACAAGAGATTAGAAGAAGCTGGCGATAGATAGGACACACATTGAGGAATCCTGTTGATAGTATTACAAGGCAGTTCTTATTCTGGAATCTCTGAAGCAAGAGATATAGAGGGAGACCAAAAAGCCAAAGAAGAAGAACACTAGAGACGGAAATGAAAGGGATAAAGAAGGCATGGAAGGACCTTGAGCAGGCAACACAGGGCAGGAGGACTTGGCACGACTTTGTTTTAGACATATGTCTCTTAGGTAACTGAAGGGTTGACTTGACTTGACTTTGTTTTAGACCTATGTCTCTTAGGTAGCTGAAGAGTTGACTTGACGACTTTGTTTTAGACATATGTCTCTTAGGTAGCTGAAGGGTTGACTTGACTTTGTTTTAGACATATGTCTCTTAGGTAGCTGAAGGGTTGACTTGACTTGACTTTGTTTTAGACATATGTCTCTTAGGTAGCTGAAGGGTTGACTTGACTTTGTTTTAGACATATGTCTCTTAGGTAGCTGAAGGGTTGACTTGACTTGACTTTGTTTTAGACATATGTCTCTTAGGTAGCTGAAGGGTTGACTTGACTTGACTTTGTTGTTGAAATCTGTTTCTTAGGTAGCTAAAGGGTTGACTTGACTTGACTTTGTTGTAGACATATGTCTCTTAGGTAGCTGAAGGGTTGACTTGACTTGACTTTGTTTTAGACATATGTCTCTTAGGTAGCTGAAGGGTTGACTTGACTTGACTTTGTTTTAGACATATGTCTCTTAGGTAGCTGAAGGGTTGACTTGACTTTGTTTTAGACATATGTCTCTTAGGTAGCTGAAGGGTTGACTTGACTTGAATTTGTTTTAGACGTATGTCTCTTAGGTAGCTGAAGGGTTGACTTGACTTGACTTTGTTTTAGACATATGTCTCTTAGGTAGCTGAAGGGTTGACTTGACTTGACTTTGTTTTAGACATATGTCTCTTAGGTAGCTGAAGGGTTGACTTGACTTGACTTTGTTTTAGACATATGTCTCTTAGGTAGCTGAAGGGTTGACTTGACTTGACTTTGTTTTAGACATATGTCTCTTAGGTAGCTGAAGGGTTGACTTGACTTGACTTTGTTTTAGACATATGTCTCTTAGGTAGCTGAAGGGTTGACTTGACTTGACTTTGTTTTAGACATATGTCTCTTAGGTAGCTGAAGGGTTGACTTCACTTGACTTTGTTTTAGACATATGTCTCTTAGGTAGCTGAAGGGTTGACTTGACTTGAATTTGTTTTAGACGTATGTCTCTTAGGTAGCTGAAGGGTTGACGTGACTTGAATTTGTTTTAGACGTATGTCTCTTAGGTAGCTGAAGGGTTGACTTGACTTGACTTTGTTTTAGACATATGTCTCTTAGGTAGCTGAAGGGTTGACTTGACTTGACTTTGTTTTAGACATATGTCTCTTAGATAGCTGAAGGGTTGACTTGACTTGACTTTGTTTTAGACATATGTCTCTTAGGTAGCTGAAGGGTTGACTTGACTTGACTTTGTTTTAGACATATGTCTCTTAGGTAGCTGAAGGGTTGACTTGACTTGACTTTGTTTTAGACATATGTCTCTTAGGTAGCTGAAGGGTTGACTTGACTGTATTGAAGACCTATGTCTCTTAATTAGCTGAAGGGTTGACTTGACTTTGTTGAAGACCTATGTCTCAGGTAGCTGAAGGGTTGACTTGACTTGACTTTGTTTTAGACATATGTCTCTTAGGTAGCTGAAGGGTTGACTTGACTGTGTTGAAGACCTATGTCTCTTAATTTGCTGAAGACTTGACTTGACTTTGTTGAAGACCTATGTCTCTAAGGTAGCTGAAGGGTTGACTTGACTTGACTTTGTTTTAGACATATGTCTCTTAGGTAGCTGAAGGGTTGACTTGACTTGACTTTGTTGAAGACCTATGTCTCTTAGGTAGCTGAAGGGTTGACTTGACTTGACTTTGTTGTTGAAGATCTGTCTCTTAGGTAGCTGAAGGGTTGACTTGACTTTGTTGAAGACCTGTGTCTTTTAGGTAGCTGAATACTTGACTTGACTTTGTTGAAGTCCTATGTCTCTTAACCCTTTCAGCACCAGTATGACGTACACTGTACGGCATACATCTTTACAATATTTGTCGCTATGCCATATGCTGTACGTCACGGAAGTAGCACGATTTCTCGTTCCAATTCACCTATATGACGTACGCCGCTTGTCATATTTTAAAAGCACCAGAACTCTTCTGTTTACAAACGTATTGGCAATTGCTGGGCATAATCGGATTCAGCGTTGAAAAATCTGGCCACTAAGTTTGAAACGAACAAAATATTTTACTGCTAGCGAATACAGTAGAACTGATAATAGCGATTTTACAAAAGCGAAAGTTCACAAACATGGACGCTGCCGAACCATAAACCTGGTGTAAAAAGAGCACGAAAATTCTTGTTTGAGTTTAATTTATTCAACTTGAATGATTCTGACGATTCTTTTTAGTGAGATTCTGGTAATTTTTACCTTTAGTGCCGTCGAGTATGTATAATATGTGTATTTTCGTACCATTTAGAGTTAGGGTTAGGTTTACACTAAACCTAATCCTAACTCAATACACATATTATACATACTTGACGGCACTAAAGGTAAAGATTACCCAGATTCAGAGTATGTGTAGTCTAGTTCAGAATCAGACTGATGTAGATTTAGATTTGGAGCAAAGTGATAGTGAACAGCTTGCTGAAACGAGGAAAGTGAATGACAGTGAAAGGCTTGCTAAAACGAGGAAAGTGATTGATAGTGTTAGTAGTAACATTCGATCTAGATCTAGTTCACTCAGTTTAGATCAAAATAATTCATCAGTGAAAGGAAAGGCAGTGAAAACAAGATCTGCACCTAAACAAGGAAAGAAAATGTCGAGATCTAGACCTTGGAATAAAAAAATGAAAATAAAATTGATGAGGAAGAACGTCACCTAAAAGTCCCTGGTAACCAGAGGCAGGAGAAGAAAATAATGTAGATGCAAACGTAAGTCATGAAGGAGACAAGAGAACCATGCTGCCCAGCCTGAGTTTATAGCACAGTCTGGTCTACTCTTTGATCATACTGATTATGAATGCCATGATTTCATGAATGAGTTTCTGAATGAAAACTTTTAGATACTAATAGTGAATGAGACAAACAGCAAGCCGGGTTTGGGCCTTGGGGAATGCTTTGAAACTGACCACACTCAGCCCAACCTGTAACTGTAAAAATGTAAGCAAACTCAAGAAAACAAGTGCCAGCAGTGTTTCCACGTTCTTTTATCATAATAAAATGAAAACAACAAAGCTTTTGTGGCTCATACAAATAATTTTTGTTTATTTTTCTCTCAATTTTCATTTATGTACGTACCCTGTGACCTTGACCTAGACCTAGACTTATGTTGGCCTTTATTAGCATATTCTGAAACTTTGTTTTATGCTCTTTCATAATATATATACTTTTAATGGGTTTCCTTTTACGATAAACTGTTTACAGTCAAATTAAAAATATGACCCCTAAAATTACAATTATCCTGTCGTTCAGGGGAACGAACTAAGCTGAAAATGGTGTTGTCATTTGGAATGAAAAACCCATGGTGGCGAAGGGGTTAATTAGCTGAAGGGTTATGAATGAATTAATATTGATGTATCAAGAGGAGCGAGATAAGGGTGTGCATTGGCCTATATCTGTCACCTTGTCATGCACACACACAAAAACGGGATTAAACACTGGCCATTCCTTTGTGAGGTTACTGGTTGTAAAGAGAATAGTTGTGAAACATGTGAGTTAAACAAGTGTAAAGTTAGGCCTTCTTGAAGTTGTATACTAAAAACTCAAAGTTTTGATTAAAAAAAAACAAAAACTTCTACTTTTATACCATACATAATTTGTTACAAATTTTAGAGAATTATTACAATTACAGACATAAATAAATTAGTTTTACGCGTATAAAATATGAGTCATAACATTTATGCTGTAAAAAAAAATCTGCATTACATTGAGGTCTGCCTGTGTACTCCCAAGTTAGATTAGAAACCTTGTATTGGGCAATTAAAATATTAGAGCAGTGAATAGAGAATAAAAACAGATATGGAAAGGCACCAACTGTAAATGTGTCAACAGGGGGGGGGGTCAGTGTCCCAAGAGCAGGTAGACTGAGATGACTGGTATACATCCAACAAATGCAGACTTAACAGAGAGATGAGAAAAATATGTTTATGAATGTTGGGTAATTCAAGGCAAAATACCAGTGGAACATTCAAGAAGTGTAAGAATGGGTGTCAAGAAAAGGCTTGGAGTTGTAAACTGAAGCACAGCCATCAAGGACAATGAAGAATGGGAATGTGCTGTGTTTGCGACAAAGAGCTGAAAATATTGAGAAGTCTGAAGATGAAGAATTTAATGCAGATTTGAATTTAGGTCTAATTGGAATCAAGTAATATTTAGAGGATTTTTCATTAGGAAGCTCTTTATGATTCCTAGGCATCTCTGGCATGTACCATATTGTAGATAGAATCTCCAAGTTATTTACTATTACTGCGAAGGCTAGACATTGATTCAGTTATTCTGAGATTGTGGAACTTGATGACCACGCAGTACCAACAGATTTAAACCAAAACAGTGTTATGGATACTTCTTGAGCCTTTTGCCCTAATGTACCTTCTGGATTATGTTTGCCCTAGAACTAGCTTTTTGTGTTTGTTTACCCAGTGTTTTTATTTTCTTTTGTTTTCCCTGCAGGATCCTTATTTTATGAAAAATCACCTTGGATCGTATGAGTGTAAACTGTGCTTGACTCTTCATAATAATGAGGTAAGTCCTTGTAGCCAGAATTCTGGTTGGTTTTTCAGTTGTAATTTGTTATACTTGTATTATTGACCACAATATTTAGTTACTGCTTTTTAAAAAAAATATTTAAATCTTTCAGCCAATCTTTTGACCTTACATTTTAGGTGCATAGGTTAATAAACATGTATTTGCATTTACCTTATGTCTTCATTAACTCTTTGACTCCGGAACAACGCTCAGAACGTTGGTCAGATTTGACACCTGTGCCAAGACAACTCTTTGAGCATTGTTTTTAGTATATCACAAATTAAAATTACGGCACAGCGTGGAAAATAATTGCGGAGTCAAAGAGTTAATGTATTTTTCCACATTGGCATCATGCATTCTTCATTGTCTCTTCATCTTCTTCTTTGATCCATAGCCGCCAACCGTCAAAGCAGTCAGTGGCCATCACGCCTGGTGGCGTCTTGTAGGGCAGCAACAAATTGATTCCACTTTGCTCGGTCGGCGGCAAACTCTGGTTCATTTTTTGCATCTCGGCTTCCACAGTTCTCCGCCAAGTTGTTTTTGGTCGGTCTCTCTTTTGCTTTCCCTCGGGGGTCCATAGCATAGCTGTTCTTGTGATGGTATCAGGGTCCCTTCTGAGGATGTGGCCAACCCAACTACAGCGTCTGCCAGCTATGATGGTGTGCATGTCCTCCTGGTTACTCCGAATAAGTAGTTCTTGGTTGCTGATGGTGTTTGGCCAAAAGATTTGGAGAATTTTCCTTAGGCAGATTGTGTGGAAGGAGGACAGTTTCGACATTTCCTTCTCTGTTACTCTCCAGCATTCCGCACCATAGAGAAGCACAGAAAGTACACAGCTCTCATACATTCTTAATTTGGTGTTTGTGCTGTACTGGGAAGACTTCCAAATGTTGTTGAGAATAGCAAAGGCTGTTCTCGCTGTATTCATTATGTTGTTAATGTCCTTGCTTGTTCCGCCGTCAGGTGTTACAATGCATCCTAGGTAAGTAAATGTGTCTGTCTGTTCTAACTTCTGGTTCCTTACTGTTATTGGCTCAGGATTGCCCACATTAAGTGTCATGACCTTTGTCTTCTTCAGATTGATGTTCAGACCAACCTGCTGGCCATACTTATTCATATTTATATATTCATTGTCTCTAGCACACTTTTAATCTCTCTATCTTCAGATGTGCCCTCCATGTTTTTTTCAATTATAGTGCCTTATGTGACTTACACAGGTCTGTGAGGAGATGAAGAATGAATAGAACCACTGCTCTCTCATGCATATTGTTAGAGGTTACTAATGTGAAGTTTTACATTGGGCTTGCAACCTTATCCTGTAAAACAGATTGTTACAGATACTATCACATCAAGAGCTCAACAACTTGTTTGGTATAGGATTCCTGCAAGGCTGTCAACTGTAGTATGGAGACCCTTTGCCCCCTAAGGAGCATTAAAGGAGAATGATGATAATTTCTGCATAATGTGACTGTTTCTTTCTTGTTCTTGCCTCATCTTTCATTGTATAATTCCTTGTTTATATCAGACAGGAGCCGCGGTAGCGCAGTGGTTAGTGCACTGGCTTTCTAGCTCGGTGGTCCATGGTTCAATTCCCAAGTTGAGGTGGGATTTTTTTTAGACCGCATACGGCTCCGGGGTTGACCCAGTCTCATGAATTGGGTACCAGAGCAACTCTGGGAAGGTTATGGTGGCCGGCGTGATGCTGACCACATCACCCCTAGTGTGCCGATGGTCAAGAAAATATGGGCCCAACACCATATTCCCAATATGCCTCAGTGGGCGTGTAACGGGATATTTTTTTTTTTAAATATCGGACACATTATGCTAGAGCTTTGTTTCTAACTGTAGTTTCTTCCTGTGTCCACTTCCCCCTGGTAAGAGAGGTGGAGGGAGACCAAAAAAATATAGAGAAGAGAACTGGAGGTAGACATGAAAGGGATGAAGAAGGCTTGGACAAACCTAGATCTGATGGCACAGGACCCGGAGGATATGGCATACGTTTGTTGGAGGTCTTGGTACCACGGGGAGCTGAATGGTAATGTGGAAATAATTTGAGGTTTACTAGCAAGTAGCCCGTCAAAACATTCATTCATAACCCTCCACTCCCAAAGGAGCATAGGCCTTCAACAAACACATGCCAAGTTCTCCTGTCACGTGCCATCATCTCAAGTTCTTTCCATGTTCTCCTTATAATTTTCACCTCTGTTTCCAGCTCTCTTCTCCATGTGCTTCTTGGTCTACCTCTGCCTCTCTTGCCCTGGGGGTTCCAGAACAAGGACTGCCTTATAATGCTATCAACAGGTTTCCTCAGTGTGTGTCCTATCCATTGCCATCGTCTTCTTCTCATCTCTTGTTCCACTGGCACTTGTCTAGTTCTTGTCATCAGTTCCACGTTGGTAACCTTGTTATACCATTTTAATCCCTCTATTCTACGCGAGCACCCATTTATGAAAGTCTGTAGCTTTTTGGTTGTTGTCTTTGTTGTTCTCCATGTCTCAGAGCCATACAATAGGACTGACTTCACATTTGAGTTGAAGATTCTAATTTTCATGTTGAATCTGATTTCTCTTGATCTCCATATATTTCCCAATGCAATGAAAGCTCCTCTTGCTTTTTGTATTCTTATTTTGATATCACAATCTGTCCCTCCAACTTTGTCTATATTGCTGCCAAGATATGTGTACGATTCTACATCTTGTATTTGTGCCAAGAAATGGAGACAAAGAGGCATCCCTGTCGCACTCTTGTTCTTATCCCAAACGGTTCTGTAAGCTGTCCTTCATGAAGAACTCTGCATGTCATGTCTTCATATGTTTTCTTTATTAAATTAATGATCTTCAGGGGAACTCCATAATGCCTCATCAATTTCCAAAGTGATTCTCTGTCTACACTGTCAAATGCCTTTTCATAGTCCACAAATCTGATGTATAGTGGTGAATTCCATTCCAGACTGATCAACTATTATTCTCAAAGTGACTATCTGGTCTGTACAGGATCTGTTTTGTCAAAAACCTGCTTGTTCATCTCTCAGTTTCTTGTCTATGGACTCTTTTAATCTCTCAAGGATAATCCTGTTTAATACTTTTCCTGGCACTGATAGTAACATTATTCCTCTATAATTTGTGCACTCTTGTAAATTTCCCTTCTTAGGCAACTTAACCAGATATCCTTCCTTCCATTCTGCTGGTATCTCTTCCTTTTCCCAGACTTTACTAAGTAATTTATATAACATCTCTGTAGCCGTGTCGATATCTGCTTTGATGGCCTCTGCTGGAATGCCATTAGGTCCAGACGCTTTTCCATCTCTTAGAAGCTTTATGGCTTTCTTTATTTCTTCCTTCGTTGGTCTTTCACCATTAATTTGTAGCTCTTCTTCTGCTGGACTCCATCTCAGAATCATTATTTAAGTCATATTAACTTGGGTGACTGAATCGGCAGAGTTACTTCAAATGTAACGAACTCCATTCATTATCTGCTGCTAAATATAAATATAAGATGAGGATACTTATTAATACGTACCTGAAATATAAATGGGGACAATTTTGTCCCACAAAAATAAAAAAGGACTACTTTTTTCTTAAAAATGAAGAAATAGAAAGAAATACACATTATTTCAATGAGAGCACAATTTAGTTTCCATGCTGCAGTGCGTGCCACTTTTCTATAATTTCCCAAAAATGCACAGCGCGCAGGTTGGTGGTAATTTGTTTAGGCTACAGGACACTAAGAAAATTAGGATATTTATATTACAGACAATTATTGATGGGGAGATTTTTTCCTTCATTCTTTTCTGTTGATTTTCTTTTTTTTTCTTCAATAACTTGATGCTTAATCATTAGAAAGAATGCCTAGTTGGATATGGTCATAGAATGTTGAATATTTCTTGCAGACTAACAAAATATCTGACAGGATATGCATTGTTGTTTTTTACTGAGGATGGGGAAAAATCAGGGTGGGGTTTCTTGGCTAGAGTTGATTGTCGCTGAACATGACAACAACGTCCAGCATGAGAATGAAGGTAGAATCAGCTACTGCAGCCTTAAGGTGGCTGTCTGAAACTTCATTAACAAGGGCAGTTATTGTGTCAGACTCTCAGTCCATGCTTCAGGAGGTCCAAAATGGATGGTTATGTCATGGATGGAAAACATCCATAGAAGCTTCGAATTATCAGGAACTGGTGTGGATCTACTGTCCTGGTCATGCAAGGGTACGCAGCAATGAAAAAGCTGACAGACTAGCTTCAAGATATGGATATGGATAATGGAGAGATACTGAGGGCAATAACTGATCGCCTATTAGAGAATGACACTGTAATCAGTGAATCATCAAGGCATAGGTTGCTGGAATTTGGCATCAAACTTAAGACTAGGACGGATTGACGTGTCAGACGCTGCATCATCTTGGTACATTTCTCAACTGTGTCTGCTGGATGGATTTTGTCTTTTTCAAATTGCAATTTGTCCACAAATTTGAGTATCATATGAAGGAAAAGTTAATATTGTATAATTGTCTTATGTTTTACTGTTCATGAAAATGTGAACCAGCACTTGTATATATGTGTGTGTGTGTGTGTGTGTAAATTCAATGTATCATCATTTTCCTTTTCGCTCCTTATGGAGCATGGAGGCACCACTGAAGCTAATCCCCTTGCAGGAAGCCAGCACCAAGTTTTCACATGCTCTTATGTGACATTAGGTTTAAACGTATGCCTGTATGTTTATTAACACATAATGAGGTTTGCAGAGCCGCTTGCACAACCTCATTTTTGTAGTGCCTTGTACTCTGACCATTGCTTGTGTGGAGCAGTACGGCGTATTCCATTTTATATAATGGGTCTAATGTCGCTGGTGTCAATGTCATGCCGGGGTACGCGGCAATGAAAGAGCTGACAGACTCGCGTCAAGAGCACCCGTAGAAGATGCATTGGACATAGATAAGAGAGAAATACTGAGGGCAAGTCTTGATCGTCTATTAGAGAATGACACTACAGTTGATGAATTATCAAGGCTAAGACTGCTGGAATTTGGCATCAAACATAAAACCAGCAGGGATGGACGTATGCGAGGACGCATCCGGCGTGTATACAACCAGTGCGCAACAGGAACAATTAGCATTCATACTCTTCGACATTTGCTGAGGTGAAACTGAGCACCTATGGGTTTGCCCGGAATGCAGTGACCTCGATTCTGATCAACAATAACAGTTCTACACAGGGCAAAATACATTGTCTCCATAATTATCAAAACTTACAGGAATAAAATGTGGAGACATAGATAAATACATTTATCTTACCAAAGTTGATTTCCAAGTGATGTCAGTTTGGACGTCCTGTGCAGTATTTGATGATTATTTGAGGATTCATAGGCCAGGCTTACCTGTATACAGGGTTCGTAGCGACCTTGAAAAACCTGGAAAACGAAAAAAAAAATTCCAGGCCTTGAAAAGCCTGGAAAAATGGCTAACAGCCTTGAATTTCCCGCATCGGACCTTGAAAAAATATTAAAAATCCGAAGTTTTCCATTTTTCAGTTATTGATGGTATTTTTCGTTAAACTTCAGTTACCGCAGAATTTTTACTTCCCTTTGGGCACAAAATCCATTTCCAGACGTTTTCGGCGGTTCGTGTTTTCGGCGATTTGCGTTTTCGGCGAATTGCGTTAACGATGTGAAGCAGATTTATTTTTAGCGCGCGTGTCTGTTGCTACTCGAAAGCGGTAATTTCCTATTACTCGTGGGTTTTTGCTCCGCAGTGAATATGTGTAGTTATGTCTTGTATCGTAACAGTTAGGGTTAGATTTAGTATTAAGGTTAGGATTAGGGTTAACGCTAACCCAAATCCTAATACTAAACCTAACCCTAACTGCTACGAAAGGACACATAACTACACATATTCACTGCGGAGCAAAAACCCACGACTAGGAAAAAAAGTATTTATAACCTCAGACCTAAGTGCCTTTTGTATTTGGATATGCGCCCTAATATAACCGAGTAGGTTGAACGGGACGCGCCTCGCCAAAACTTAAAAGAAAAACAACAACAACACCAAGAACTTGTCTCTACGCATTCATGTTGTATTAAATCGTTCATTTCAACTGAGGTAAGTAGCCTAATAAATTCATTTATAAAACATATTTACATAGGCTAAGTGCAGTTTATAGATAGGCCTACTGTACTTGCGGCCGTAATTTACAATGTAGGCCTATTTAGCCTAGTTTTATTTTTAACCATGGCCAAAATTAGTGTGAATGAAATTTCTTGGTTTACAACTGCTTACGAGAATATATTTGACACAGTTTGAGATGGTCAAGAATAGAAATTGATGGCGATTCCATATCCTATAGCCTACGCTGTTATCAGACGTGTCCCACTGTTAATTTCACCACATTTTTGGAAAATAAATATATTTTGAATGCTTTTTCATTATATTTATGATGAAGAGACATATCCCGTTCTGCTCTGCAGGGTTATAATTAGGATATGCCTAGGCCTACATGTTTTCAATTCCAGATAACACGAATAACCGCCGATACATGAAAGTGTCATCACATCTGTCAAATCACTGTAATTAGGATAAATGAAAATTACCAATTTTGTGCATAGACCTATGTTATTTAAAATTTTAAAAATAATTTAAAAAAATTTTTTTTTTAATCACAACAAACAGAAACAATAAAACAAAACAAACCCCAACAAAAAAAATCAAACAAAAATAGTAAAGATGGGGAGGGGGTGTGTGTGTAAAGGCCTGATGTTTCCAGTTAGATATTTAATAGATTTTCACTTATCATAAGTGTTATAAGGATATCATCATACCTTCACCCTCCCAATTACTATATATTAACTTTTGTTCTAGTTAAATATTGTTTGACTATATTATTCATGCGTTTAGAACTTTGACTTGGTAAATATACATAGCTTAGGCCTACTTATAAGTTATTTGTGTGTTCCATTTTTTTTTTTTTTTTAAACAGAAAAGAACACAACCCCAAGGAACAGTTTTTCCCTCAGAAACATCAAAACTATCTAACACTACTCCCTCGGACACGTCAAAAACATCTAACACTACTAGGAGACCTACAGATGTGACATCATTTGTGACCAAGGAAGAAACTCTCAGAGCTGAGATTATTTGAACTCTTTTTTCAGTGAAAAGTCACCATAGTTTTAATTCATATTTCATACGCAACAAGGGACATATTCTCTTCTGTGGTAGTTTTTATTCAGCCTTCAGCTTTATTTCAAGACCTGAAATTCAGATTGGTGCATTTGGAACAGTAGCTGAAAATAGGAAGCATTTTCCTGTAGCATTGAAGAAAAAACAACTCAAATTGAAAAAGACAAATCATCCTGTGTTTTGTGCGACAGAAGATAAGGCATGCCGACAGTCACCTGGCATGATACGAAAAGATTTAACCTTATATCTACTGTTCACTCCAATGATAATATAAACAAGACAGAAAGACAAATTCTTTAGGGCATAACAATTCAGAAGCCATTGCTTGCAGAAAAATACAGCAAAAGTATGGGAGGTGTCGACTACTTCAGCCAACTAGGTGCAAGCTACCCCTACCCACACATATCCTATTTTTATATCATTTCTTAGTTGAAACTGCCCTGGTCAATGGGCACATAACCTACAACACTGCCAACTCTACAAAAAAAAAAGATCAAAGCAAAGATCAGGATGTCAGTATGACTCTTATTGAACCTGCTATTCTTCGACGCAATGTGACACCTTCAAAACCACAGGTCACAACAACACGACTTACTGAGCACCACTTCATTGATAAATATGAAAGGACAAGGTACAAACCAGACTGTAAAGTGTGTAAGGCTGCAGGGAACAGAAGCCAGACTTGCATGTACTGCCCAGATTGCAATGTACCTCTAAGCCTGATACCCTGCTTCAAGTTATACCACACAGTCAAGGATTATCAACGATCCAGACAAAGACTCTTGCAGAGGCCTACAGCTACAACTTCAATCCCAGTTAATAAAGGAAGCAGCTCAGACTCCAACTAGAGGTACGTAGCTACTCAAACATTTACAAACGCTCATTGTCATGCCACAGACGCAGAATACATTCAAAAAAGACAAACACGAAAAATAGTTTTTTTTTGCATTTTATTCACAATTTTATTAGCCTTTTATGTTGATATATGTTAATCATTAAATCAGTATGTCAATCAAGCTTATTTTATTCATTGACATCCATGTCACTAACATTTTATTGCGCTGACGTTGAACAAATTCGCTAAAAACTGGGAAAAGATGTCTGTTTTTCAATCTTTTATGAATTTTAAAAAAAAAAAAAATGTTCTTTTTAAAGAAATCTGCAAACACCCTTGGTAATGGGAGACGGTAATGCTCCGGATTGCTGGTCAGCAAAGTGATAATTATATCTGAGAAAATTAGATGAGGAAAATATTAGAGTTTCCCATCCTTGAAAATCACGTGCTGGACCTGGAAAAAGCCTGGAAAATGCTTGAAGAAATTTGCTATGAACCCTGTGTATACTACTTCTAAAATGTGTTTATGTTTTCTTATCTCTCAGGGCAGCTACTTGGCACATACCCAAGGAAAAAAGCATCAGAGCAACTTGTGAGTTCATTCTAAAATATTTAGATTACTTTAGGATCATCGTTTTCATGTCACTCCTTACAGAGCATGGGGCCAACAGTGCAGCTAGCCCCTTTACTAGAACCCTTTGATGGCCAGTCTCCTGCCCTTAACAGTGGTGGTTTCTGTGGCAGTTTGTTTTACATTGGGAGCTGCGGTAGCATAGTGGTTAGTGCACTGGCTTCCTAGCTCAGTGGTCCATGGTTCAATCCCCAGTTGAGGTGGGATTTTTTAAGCCGCAAACGACTCCTGGGTCGACCCAGCCTCATGAATTGGGTACCAGAGCAACTCTGGGAAGGTTAAGGCGGCCGGCGTGATGCTGACTACATCACCCTTAGTGTGTCGATGATTGAGAAAATATGGGCCTAACACCATATTCCCAATATGCCTACAATGGACGTATAAACGGGATCCTTGACCTTTGTTTTACATAGTGAGGTTGCCAGCCTCGTGTACAACCTCATATTAATCACATATTGTACAACATACATGAGGCTGGAGTAGTCCTCCTTTAGTTGGTTGGTTTAGTTTGAAGGACTATCTTCATTGCACACAGACAACTTCATCAGTGCTCCAATCTCCTCCCTTAGATCACACAAGGAGGATCTCAGCACAGTGCATGAACTCCATAGCACCTGCGAGAATCCCAATGTATATATATATAGGAATCACACATTCTATAAATATTTTTGTGGTGGGTAGGTTTCTAATTTTTTTATTTTGCCAGGGCAGCAACCGTGTGGCCTACTCTTTTTGATTTCCAACTGCCGAGGGATTTTTAACATGCGCAACTTACACATGGTTGGCCATGTCCTCAGAAGAGACCACCGATGCCATCACAAGAACAGATATGCTATGGACCCCTGAAGGAAAACGAAAGAGAGGCCAACCAAAAACCACTTGGCGGAGGACTGGACGCTGAGATGCAAAGAATGAACCAGAGTTGGGGCACTGTATGAAGGATAGCCACCAACCGAGCAAAGTGGAATCAATTTGTTCCTGCCCTACAAAACGCCACCAGGTGTGATGGCCACTGACTGCTTTGACAGTCGGCGGCTAAGATCAAAGAAGAAGAAGAAGGTTTCCTAATTTTAAATTTTGCCAGGGCAGCAACTGTGTGGCCTTCTCTTTATGATTTCCAACTGCCGAGGGATTTTTAACGTGCGCAACTTACACATCGGACCTCCTATTTTTTTACCCTTATCCGAGAAGGCTAGGCATTCGATCTCACTACCGAAGAGACCAGGGGGGAGTATGACAGCAATAGGACCACTGGTTCTGAAAAAAAAAATTCCATAAGTTATATTCCCTCTACTGGGAATTGAACCCGGTACATTTATAATTCGAGGCGGACGCCGTACCTCTTAGCTACTCCGATCCCCCAGTAGTCCTTCCTTTTGTCTATTTTAAGACCCCTGGGAACTACACAGGGCATCATTCTAGAATATGCTGCAACAGAGGCTTTTCCTGTTCAAATAAAATAGAAACATAATAGTCTTAAAATAGAAACTTAATTGTCTGTTCAGAGTAAAAATAATGGCCATTAGCTCAGTAACAAAAAGACAGAAGTAAATGTTATCACAAAGAAAATGACGTCTCCAGATTGTACCTAAAAATATGCCAAGAAATTTGTGAAATATCTTTCTCGAAATGGAAAATAGGTTATTATTACAAAAAATATAATTAAAACTCATTTAGAAATAGTCTGTTGCTGTTGATCAGTTGATAGTCTCTGACTGATATCCGTGACTACACAGTTTATAAATAAACTATCCAGCATCATTAACAATCGATAAAATAGGCAAAAATTATACAGCAGAATACTTCTTTCTCTAGCAATTTAAAACATGTCCACAGGAAGTGTTCACATGATTTAATCCGGCTCACGACCAGATATTTTCTAAGTAAAAAATTTGGGCTTGTATCAAGTGAGCACACCTTACGGCCCATGGGTAATTCTAATGGGTAACCTGGTGCACTGTATGGCTTGTGGGTTAGAATGAGTTAAAATTTTGATTCTTTTCTTTATGGTTTATTAAATTGAGTACTTGCCTTTCTTTTTCTCATAACATTTTCTATATAGATTATTGAATATTGACATATACCTTTATGGTTTATTAAATGTGCTTCATTTTCAAGTATTGTTAAAAAAGAAAATGAAACCATTGCTGGTGATTTTTGTTAACTTTGCCTTCAGAAAATATGTTTACATTCATGTTTTTAGTGGAGTGTTACTGAGGACTGTTTGTTTATTGATTATAACACTTTCAGGGCTCGACGTGCTGCCAAAGAAGCTAAAGATGCCCCTGCTCAACCAGCACCAGAGAGACCCAAAGTTGACATCAGGCGTTTCGTTAAGATTGGGAGACCTGGTTATAAAGGTATTGCTACATTCATTAATTAAGTCGTTACCATCAGCTTCCCAAGGAGCATAGGCCTTCAACAAACTCAAGTCCTCTTGTTCTGTGCCATCAGCTCGAGATCTTTCCTTTTCTTCCTCATCTCTTTAATTTCTGTCACGTTCTCTTCTGCATGTATGTTTTGTTCTGCCTCGCTTACCCTTCGGAATAAATGAATTCAGTATGAAAGGTGAGCGAAAGGAAGGGCAGAATGTTAGACGGGCCTGTGTGCCCAATTCTCAACCCTTTGAAAATAAAGTTCGTTCATTCGGATTCTAGAACAAGTACTGCCTTGTAATGCTACAAACATATATCATCAGTGTGTGTCCTATTCATCACCAGCATCTTCTGATAGTCTCTTGTTTCACTGGCACTTGTCTGATTCTTGTTATCAGTTCATTATTAATGATCTTGCACCATTTCAATCCTTGTGTACGCACACATCTATTTATGAAAGTGTGTTGCTTCTTGGTCATTGTTTTTGCTACATTACTGCTTTCTTGAATTTTAATTCTGATAGAGGAACACCGACAAGTGTAAAGCTGGAAAGATTCTTTTCTATAAAATTATTGTATATCTGTATTTTATTGTTTTCTTTCCTTTCTATGTATTTCTGCCTGTTTTTAAAAATTGTTTTCCTTCTTTTCTGCACATTTCTGCCTGTTAAAAAAAAGTGTTTTCATTCTGTTTTTGCACAGTTCTGCATGTTTTAAAAAATTGTTTTAACTCTTTTCTATCCATTTTTTTTTTTTAAATATATTGTTTTCATTCTTTTATGTCATTTCTGCCTGGTTTTTTAAATCGTTTTCATTCGCTTCTGTACATTTCTGCCTGGTTAAAAAAAAAAAATATTGTTTTCGTTCTTTTATTTCATTTGTGCCAGTTTAAAAAAAAATTGTTTTTAATGGTTTCTGTACATGTCATCTGTTTTTACCTCTTCAGTCACATCTGTCTGCTTTTGTAAAATTGTTTTCAATATTTTATTTTGCATTTCTGCCTGTTTTTTAAAATTAAATTCATTCTTTTTCCTCATTTCTGTCAGTTTATACAAAAAAATTCTCTTTTCATTCTTTTCATTACATTTATTTCTCACCCCCTCCCCTCATAGATTTCTCATATGCTATTTTTTGTGTGTGTGTGAGTGATATCATGATTTCATAAAGTTACTTTTAAAAAATTGTTTTTAAAATAAACAGCAGATGCTATCAAATTTATATATATTTTATCTGTTGATATTTACTTTGAAATTTAATTTTTAAGTGCTGATTGTAACATATGAATAATTAAAATTAGTTAAATACCTAATGTAATAAAATAGTTAGTGTACTTTTTGTGTGGTAGTATTGACATCTGTAGTAACAGTAATTAGTGTGTCTACTGTCATCTTCTATGTCTTTAATTGGTTATGCTTGTTTCTTACCAACAGTGACTAAACAGAAGGATGCAGAGTCTGGTCAACAGTCTCTTCTGTTTCAGGTAAATTATCTGCCACCATCTTTTGAGCTGTCGGCAACCGTTGTCTTAGAGCTCTGTGTGACTTTACATAGATACGATTTTTACATGAGGATTTACAAGCTTTAGAGCTTCATGTGACTTTATATAGATAGATTTTTACGTGACGATTTACATGCTTTATGAAGCTGTTTACACATAGCTTTTTTACATGAAGATTTACAAACTTTAGGGAGCTGTTTACACAGATAGCTTTTTACATGACGATTTACATGTCTTAGGGAGCTGTTTACACTGATAGATTTGTACATGAGGATTTACAAACCTGGTGTGCCATGAAACACTGCAGAATGCACGATATAATGATATACAAATTATGCGTTATAACAAAATACTACAAAAGAAAGAGTCAGCTGGGAGGACAACATTAGGCAATCTCCGAAGAACCGAGGTCTAGATTGGAACCAGGCCAGAAGGAAGACAGCTGATAGGATAGTATGGCGCTCCCTCCTCCAAACCTCTACACGTCATGGTAGAAGAAGGATGACTAAGTAAGTAAGTAAGTAAGGTTTATTAAAAATGTAATAATTTTTACAGTTTTGTTGATGAAACACATAAACAGCACCATCATGTATCTGGTATCAGTGTGTAGACATCATCACCATGCAGATCTGTAGACAGTGTCATTATGTCAATGCAAACAGCATGCAGACATCATCAGAATATAGAAAACTTAACTATGCAGACAACAGCACTTAGACAACATTTTTATGAAGACTTAATAAACAGACAATAATAACATTGATGTTGTGGTTTATGTTGTTCAGATTGATTACCCTGAAATTGTGGAGTCGATTCAGCCTCGATATCGTTTCATGGCAGCCTACGAGCAGAGGATTGAGCCGCCAGATAGGAAGTGGCAGTATTTGTTGTTTGCTGCTGAACCCTATGAGACAATAGCATTTAAGGTAAGTACAGTAAACCCTCCCATTTTGCTTCTTATTGGCTATTTAAAGGGTGATTGCAAAGGTAAACCTCTTATTTTTTAATTCGTCACTCCTATCCAAGTTATACGAAACAAACATTAAATAAAGATAATTGCATTGTTATTACATAAGTGCTATGTTACATTAACATTACAGCCGTACATGAAATCTGGCCTGATCAATGCATAACTTCATGATGGGCAGCAATTTTTACTGTCTCTTGGAGTATCAGTCAGTTGGCCATTTTAGATTTTATTGTATTTTCTTTCTTGAATTAAAAATAAAATAAAACTTATTTGTCATATGTCAAGGAAATTACTACAGTAACTACCACTACAGGAGCACGGAAATGCTTTGGTTCAGGTTTTCTTTGTTCTAATATTTGTTTCATGTATATCCAGTAGATACAAGTCACGATATAACAACTTAAAAATATGGAGTGATTTTTCTACTACCCTGTAGATTGGGTTACGAAAACAAGGCTTTTCAATTACCCTGTAGACTGGGTTATGAAAACAAGGCTTTTCAATTACCCTGTAGACTGGGTTATGAAAACAAGGCTTTTCAATTACCCTGTAGACTGGGTTATGAAAACAAGGCTTTTCAATTACCCTGTAGACTGGGTTATGAAAACAAGGCTTTTCAATTACCCTGTAGACTGGGTTATGAAAACAAGGCTTTTCAATTACCCTGTAGACTGGGTTATGAAAACAAGGCTTTTCAATTACCCCGTAGACTGGGTTATGAAAACGAGGCTTTTCAATTAAACTAGATTAGGTTATGAAAACAATGACATCAGCCAACAGAAATTTGATTCGGTGGACTTGGACAAAACAGATGAGTGATCTATTTTGCTGATGACCTGGCTGTTCTGTCCCGTAACCGCAACCAGATTCAAGGCGGAATGAAAATACTGGATCAGAGGTCACAGCAATTTGGTTTTAAAATGCACAGAGAAAAGACAATGATTATGAGAATAAATGCAGCAAATGATAACAAGATTGAACTTGCAGAAGCACCTCGACAAGTTATAGAGTCAGGCATGTGCCGGCAGTGATATAGACAGAGTTGGAAGGATAGACAGTGATATAAAGATTAGAATGCAAAAGGTAACACGTGCTTTCATTACATTTGGAAATATATGATAATCAGAAGAAATCAAGCCCAGTGCACAAAAATCAGCATCTTCAAGTCAAATGTCAAGTCAGTCCTATTACAAGGCTCTGAATTATGGAGAACAACAACAGCAACCAAAAAGCTACGGACTTTATAAACAGGTGCATGTAATAGAATAACCCAACCCCTGCAGACCCAAGTAGAACAGTCCCAACTAAGATGGTTTGGCCATGTCTGCAGAAGGGGAAAGATCGGCTACCACGTCAAGCATGGGAAAATAAGAGCCAGGGATCCAGACCTTCAGGACGACCCAAAGTCCGCTGGGAGGACAACAGTAGACAATCTTTGTTGGACCGAGGACTAGAATGGAACCAAGCCAGGAGGAAGACATCCGATAGAATAGTATGGCGCTCTTTCTTACAAACCTCTACACCTCACGGTAGAAGAGGAACGACTAAGTAAGTAATAGAATAGAAGGATTGAAATGGTGTACCAAGATCACTAATAAGGAACTGAAGACAAGAACTAGCTAGGTGCCAGTGATGTAGAAGATGTGAAGATTACTGGCAGTGGATAGCTGTCATACTATAACAGTTTTTCTATTTTATGCAAGCACCCATTTAAGAAAGCCTATAACTTCTTGGTTGTTCCTTTTCTTGTTCTCCATGTTTCAAAGACATGAAGGATAGACGTTTTTGCAGGTGTAGAATAGCAACAAAAATTAAAAACAAAACAAAAAACTTAATGTTCTTTTATACACATTTTTTAAGATAATTCCTCTCTGCTTCAGGTGCCAAGTCGAGAGGTGGATAAAGATCCCCGAAAGTTGTGGACACACTGGAACAAGGAGACCAAGCAGGTAATAACATTGTCGAAATCAGCTACTAACACTTAGCACTTTTTACCTCAATGGTTGTATGGTGCGCCTGTTTGGTTATAGCCAAGTTTTTCTCATGTCTTTCACTTTACTCGATTTAAAACAATCTGGACCAAAAAATCTTTTTATATTTGGACATGTGCCTTAATTTAACCGTTGGATTCTGTGACTAGGTTGAATGGGGCGTGCCTCACCAAAATGAGGCAAAAATGTAATTTTAAAAAAATGTTCGCTAAACCTAATTGTTGTATTTAAGACTTAAATAATACACATAAATTGATATGTTGCAGGCCCTCGTAAGAAATAAAGAAGTAGATAGACAACAGAAAAATAATAAAAGTGAAAGGCTTACTGGGGACTCGAACCCAGAACTTTTCAAATGGCAACACTGCCTCGCTGTGAGAGTGAATTGTGACTAACCTCACTGCAAACTAGGCACTACAAAAACAGTGTTTTGAGGGCATTAGCCAGACTGCCAAACTATTTATTTAAGAGTTAAAACACTTTTTAAAAAATTTCTTTGAATTTACAATGATTTTATAGATATTACGAGATATTGTTTCAGAAACATGGCTAATGTATTTATTGCTGGTTTTAAAACATCGCCAGTGAGAATAAATTGGCATTTATTTTGGGGCCTGGTTACAACTTAAAAACTGCCTGAGATGGAACGAGTTGGTTTTGGTTTAAAGGACTATCTTCATTGCACACAGACAGCTCCATCAGTGCTCCGATCTCCTCCCTTACATCACACAAGGAGGATCTCAGCACAGTGTTTGAACTCCATAGCACTGGGGAGAATCCCAATGTGTGTATGTAGGAATCACTCATTCCATAAATATTTTTGTGGTGGGTAGGTTTCTAAGTTTTTTATTTTACCAGGGCAGTGACCTTATGGCCTGCTCTTGATGATTTCCAACTGCCGTGGGATTTTAAACGTGCGCAACTTGCACACAGGATCCCTTATTTTTTTTACCCTTATCCAAGAAGGCTTGGCATCCAATCATATTACCCAGGAGACCAGGGGGGAGTATGACATCATTATGATGCATGACAAAAAATTCCATAAATTATATTCACTCTACTGGGAATTGAACCCGGTATCTTTAGAATTCGAGGCGAACGCCATACCTCTTAGCCACTCCGACCCCTCTGAAAGAGTTAAAAATGTGTAACATAATTTGTAGATTATTTCCACTCAGCATTTTATGTTTATACGAACTGTTTGCTATCAGCGTCAGGAACATTCACGTTATACGAACTGTTTGCTATCAGCGTCAGGAACATTCACATTAAGTGAGATCCATCTGGGGGCCTCAGAGGAGACAAAGGAAGAATAGGATTACTGCTATATTGGCGCTATCATCTTCTTTGATCCTTAGCCAAGGCGCTGTCATAAGGCGCTGTCATAAGGCGCTGTCATAAGTGATGCCTGATATGAGATGGGGCAGGCAACCTCATTCTGTAAAGGAAATGGCTACAAAAACTGCAGTGATGCTCCATAGGGAGCGAACATTGAAATCATCAATCGTAACACAAAGTTATTCTTTTGTAGGTAATCTGAGATAACCAGACACTATTCACAATTAAGGTCATCTTTTGTTGAAGTCCATTGCATTTGTGAACGTGAGATCATTTTATGAAAGTAGAAGAGTTTCTTAACAAATTATGAATGCTTAAGAAGAATATCCTATGAATGTTGTGTTCTGTAAAGTTTATAGTTTAATTGATCTTTGACAACTTTTCATTCATTTATTACTGTTTAACCCCCCTTTAAGGAGCATAGGCTTTCAACAAATGCATGCCAAGTCTTCCTATCCCTAGCCGTCAGTTGAAGGTGTTTCCATGTCTTCCTATTCCTAGCCATCAGTTGAAGGTGTTTCCATGCCTTCCTTATCCCTTTCATTGCATTCTCCAGTTCTCTTCTCCATGTGTTTTTTTTTATCTCCCTCTACCTCCCTCACCCTGGGGAATCCAGAACAAGGTGTCCTAAATATGTGTCATATCCATCGATGGCGTTTTCTTCTCATCTCTTGTTCCACTGCCACATGTCTCGTCTTTTCATTTAAATGTTCAGTCCGTGAGTTTTGACATTAGCGACTTACACTATATGATAGTTCAGAAGACTAATAATGTTATACCAGTACTGAAGTCTCAAAATAGGTACATTCACTGCATATCAAAAATTCTTTGTGATCTTTGTTAAGAGCAGCAAGCAGACATAAGCTAGATATTGTAGAGATATTGTCACATTTCCTCCTTGGGTATGAGAAGAAGAGGTAGACCAAAACATGGGGAAAAGAATTGGTTACAGAAAGGCAAGGGATAAAGAAGGCTTTGAAGGACTGAGCTCTTGACGCATGACAGGAAGAGTTGAAGGCCATGCTCCTCACGGAGCGTAGGGGTAATGACTGAAGGAATGGCACATGTCATGACATTTCTCATACATGTCTAATAGTTTGATAATGACTGAAGGAATGTCACATGTCATGTCATGTCTAATAGTTTGATTATTCTGAATTTTATTTCCAGTTCTTCCTTCAGTTTGCTTTCAAGGTGGACTCCAAGGTGGGACGAGCTCCCAGCCCTAAACCCTTGCAGCCAGCATCATCGCTTCCACCACCTATGGCTGCGCCTCCTCCTCCACCACCTCGTCTCCCACCTCCACCTATGCCCCCAATTGGTATGGGAATGATGTCCCTAAGATTCCCTCCACCCCCAGTACCACCTGTTGGGATACCTCCTCCTCCAGGAGTTCCAATACCACCCATGCCACCAGGAATTCTCCCTCCTCTGCTGGGCCGTCCTCCAGGTCCTCCAATGTCCATTGTCCCTCCACCACCTCCTGTGCCTCCGCCTTCTGCAATGAGTATTCCTCCGCATTCTGCAATGAGTATTCCTCCGCCTGTTGCCCCTCCACCACCTCCACCCCCACCATCTTAAAAAAGTATGATTTGTGACTTCATTCAAGCATGTCTGCTTAATAATATTTTAATCATATTTTATTTTAACATTACAGAAATCATTTGTTTTCCTTTAACATTGCAGAAATCATTTGTTTTCCTGTAACATTACATAAATCATTTGTTTTCCTGTAACGTTACAGAAATCATTTTTTCCCCTTTAACATTGCAGAAATTATTTGTTTTCCTTTAACATTGCAGAAATCATTTGTTTTCCTTTAACATTACAGAAATCATTTGTTTTCCTTTAACATTGCAGAAATCATTTGTTTTCCTGTAACATTACAGAAATCATTTGTTTTCCTTTAACATTGCAGAAATCATTTGTTTTCCTGTAACATTGCAGAAATTATTTGTTTTCCTTTAACATTGCAGAAATCATTTGTTTTCCTGTAACATTACAGAAATCATTTGTTTTCCTGTAACATTACAGAAATCATTTGTTTTCCTTTAACATTGCAGAAATCATTTGTTTTCCTGTAACATTGCAGAAATCATTTGTTTTCCTGTAACATTGCAGAAATCATTTGTTTTCCTGTAACATTGCAGAAATCATTTGTTTTCCTGTAACATTGCAGAAATCATTTGTTTTCCTGTAACATTGCAGAAATCATTTGTTTTCCTGTAACGTTACAGAAATCATTTTTTTTCCTTTAACATTGCAGAAATCATTTGTTTTCCTGTAACATTACAGAAATCATTTGTTTTCCTTTAACATTGCAGAAATCATTTGTTTTCCTTTAACATTGCAGAAATCATTTGTTTTCCTGTAACATTGCAGAAATCATTTGTTTTCCTGTTGCAACATTTGTTTTCCTTTAACATTGCAGAAATCATTTGTTTTCCTGTAACATTGCAGAAATCATTTGTTTTCCTGTAACATTGCAGAAATCATTTGTTTTCCTGTAACATTGCAGAAATCATTTGTTTTCCTGTAACATTGCAGAAATCATTTGTTTTCCTGTAACATTGCAGAAATCATTTGTTTTCCTTTAACATTGCAGAAATCATTTGTTTTCCTGTAACATTGCAGAAATCATTTGTTTTCCTGTAACATTGCAGAAATCATTTGTTTTCAGTAAATTGCAGAAATTTGTTTTCCTGTAACATTGCAGAAATCATTTGTTTTCCTGTAACATTGCAGAAATCATTTGTTTTCCTGTAACATTGCAGAAATCATTTGTTTTCCTTAACATTGTTTTCCTGTAACATTGCAGAAATCATTTGTTTTCCTGTAACATTGCAGAAATCATTTGTTTTCCTTTAACATTGCAGAAATCATTTGTTTTCCTGTAACATTGCAGAAATCATTTGTTTTCCTGTAACATTGCAGAAATCATTTGTTTTCCTGTAACATTGCAGAAATCATTTGTTTTCCTGTAACATTACAGAAATCATTTGTTTTCCTTTAACAATGCAGAAATCATTTGTTTTCCTGTAACATTGCAGAAATCATTTGTTTTCCTGTAACATTGCAGAAATCATTTGTTTTCCTTTAACATTGCATAAATCATTTGTTTTCCTGTAACATTGCAGAAATCATTTGTTTTCCTGTAACATTACAGAAATCATTTGTTTTCCTTTAACATTGCAGAAATCATTTGTTTTCCTGTAACATTACAGAAATCATTTGTTTTCCTTTAACATTGCAGAAATCATTTGTTTTCCTGTAACATTGCAGAAATCATTTGTTTTCCTTTGTGCTCCTTATGGAGCATGGAGCCACCTCTGCAGCTGGTCCTATTGCAGGAATCCTGCACCAAGCAGTCATGTTCTAACAGCTGTGGTTTCTATGGCAGTGTTACACATGATGACTTTGCCATCCCCACATGCACAACCTCATACTAGTCACCTTGTATGACCTGCCTGGGGGTGCAGTAGTCCTTTTCTTTGTTTGCTTCTTCAGAGACCTCCGGTAACTACGTACAACGAACATAGCAGACATATTTGCCAGACATTTGTTGTCTTGTGTCTTATAGTTTGTTTCATGTCCTGCAGAAAGTGTGCTTCACATTTAGAAAGATAATTATATGGCATTCGGTCCCCTAAGCCACTTGAAGAGCACCATCCTCAGCTGCCACCTCCACAACGAAGGTTGCCTGTTATGGATCTTCAAGGTCTTTTGTCTCTTGTTTTGATGTTACACTCTGATACGCTCTTTCCTGTACACCTCTTGATGTTATTTTCCCCACATCTAGCACTGCCTTCCTCTTGCACGCTTGCCTTCATCTCTTCCTTTTGTTGTAGCCTTAAGTAAGGTGTTATGTCTGTTTATATGGCCAAAATATTTTAGCTGTCTAATTTGGATTTCTTTAGTTAATGTCTAGGTTTTCTATTACCACTTTATCTGTTTTCTTCTTTTTCCATGAGATATGCCCCATATCCTGTAACATATTTGTGCCAATCTTTCTTGTACTTTGCCATCTGTTTGAGGTTTATCCATGACTTTTATGTCACTTAACTCTTTGACTCCATAATTATTTTCCACCCTGTGCCATAATTATTTTTTGAAGAATTCTAAACTGTGAAGTGTACTGTCGTTTAGTGTAAATTTTATGTTAATCTTTTTCTGTGAACATGTACTTATTATATACCAAACTGTAGGGAAATGGATAGAGAATTGTAATATATAACGTCTTTGGTAGTATTAACACAAGTGTGTTCGTTATACTTAAAACATTTAGCATGTTAAATTGAAAAACACTAAAAAGTTAACTGTATATTACGATCTTACCAAAGATAAATTACTGTTGTAGACAATAAAACTTTCTGTTTAGTCTTCAAACATCAAATTAATCCATGTACAAAGTAAAAAAAACATGCTTATGGCCACAATTAGTACATTTAGTGTTATTCACACCAGTTTTTACTGTGGTCTTTTGTAAGAAAAAAATAAATTATGCAATCGTGCATTACGTAATTTTCAAACAAATAAGAATAATGTCATATAAAAACTTTTTTACTCTTGTTTAATGTTTTAATAGTATTCCTAGCTTCATCTTCTACCAAGAACTAGTGATTAGATGTTACGGTAGGTCTACTTTTGTTGCTTTTTGATCGGCCAGAATATGACTACGCCCACTCATCAACTAAATCTAGTGTGTCTAGCTTTTCTGCACAGATTCCGTATTTTGACAACAAACTGTGACTACCAAACAATCATCAATGTCAGCAATGTTTCAAAGTAGTTTGACACAGTTATTTGCTCAGGAGACTTAGAAAATGTAAATATAAAGCGTGACATATTTCTCTAGCAATAACAACGAAAACGCAAACACGCGAATCTTCACAAAAATTGTGATAATAACATCAAAACATGCACATGTGCTGCTTAACTACAGTAAATTAGTTGTTTAAATAGCAGCGGAAGTCATTCTACGAGTTTTAAAATATGAACTGCATTAAACGGACGATTTTCAGGGTTTGTTCGTGATAAACTAAAAACCACGCTCTGAGCGTTACTCTGGCACGGTGCGTTGAATTTTGCAACGCTCAGAGCATTAGTCTGGAGTCAAAGAGTTAAGCCCATCTTCAGTCCCTTTCTCTGTCTTTCTTTTTGGTTTTTGGATCTCCTATTTCTTTTCTTGGGATATCAGCAGAAGGGTTATCGGCAGGTTTTATCCAGTCCAGTGCTTGACATCTTTTCTTTACCTTTTGTTCCACTAACATTTGTCTGGTTCCTTCCCATTAATTTCACATTGGTGATCTTGTAGTTTCATTTTAATACTTATATTATGTGCCAGCACTGATTTTTTTGTTTTGAAACTATGATTTCTGACGTGTTTTTTAATTTCTTTGTTAAATTGTGAGCAGTGAATTGAATGATCAAATGAAAACCTTAATTCAGTCAGGATGAAGCAGTCAGAATTTTAGACCTTGTTATCTCTGGTTGACAAAACTACTGGTGACTTAATGTACAAACAAATGCCTAATCGCAGATAAGTGAAATATGCACGTGTAATAACCATTACAGGTAAAGAACTTACTTTTTTTTAAAAACTTGATGAAGATGAAGAAAACTATTCCGTTCAACCTCTGATATGTAAAAGTATAACAAAAAAACTTACTGTACTATGGTATCATACAACCTGCAGTGGAGTTGAACAGTTGAGATTTTCACATGTTGTGTTTAGTGGAAGCATAAGCAATTTCAGTTTGGCCATGTTGACTGTCCTGGTTGTAACATTCCATGTGAAGTCATTCTCAAGGACTCTGAAAAGCTTCTGAATGTAGTATTCATCATCATCATTTTCCTTTTTGCTCCCAATGGAGCATGTAAGCACCACTGTAGCTGGTCACCTTGCAGGAAGCCTACACCAATCATTCATATAATTTTGCAGCGGTCATTTGTGTAGCAATTTTTTTTACATGATGAGACTACCAGCTTTGTGCACATAATGTATTACTGTGAGATTTACTAAGTGTAGGCAGTATTGAGTATTGATTGTTGGGTACTGGAATATATTAATGTTGATATGTCAGCTGTTGTTCTTGGAATTAAATAAAATTTACTGTTTTGATTTACAAGTTTTCTTCTTTGCTCTTTATATAGTAGTTGGTTTTCTCAACAGCAGTATACTGTGACAGCACCAAATTAAACCTGATGATTACAAGGAATGGCTCCCGTGCAGTTCCCGGGGGGTCTCGTGAGAAAGAAAAGGACCTCTGCTCCCTCAGGCATGCCGTACAAAGTGACTAATATGGGGCTAGCAACCTCAACATGGTAAACTAGTGGCTACAGAAATTATCACTGTATGAGCATGTGAATGCTTTTGGCAAGCTACCTGCAAGGGGCCCAGCTGCAGTGAGGGGTCATGTTCTGTAGGGAACGAAAAAGCAAATGATGACAAGGAATTATCACGGAGGTCATGCTGATGAGATAGCTCTGATCACTTACAAACTGCAGAAGTAATAGACTTTTTTAAATCATAGAACCAGACTGCAAGGTCTTTTATATTTGGACATGCACCCTAATATAACCGATGGTCCCTGTCTAGGTTGAATGGAGAGCGCCTCGCCAAAACTTTTATTTAAAAAAAAAATGAGATATGTTTTTTTTCCTGTAATCAATCATGGCCTTGCTTTCATAGTTCAATTCCGTGATGATGGAGCATGCAAAACAAGAGAAAGACACCTATATTACTACTTGGGTAGAGTATGAAACTGTTACATCATCCATCAATGAATCAGTACCTGCGAGCTTCCTGTGGAGCACAGGTTGTGAACAAAAACAAGCCAAGGCTTCTTATCCGTTGCCGTTTATTCAAGGTCTTCCATTCATCATCATCATTTTGCTTGTCTCTCCCTATGGAGCCAGCACTGTAGCTAGTCCCGTTACTGGAAGCCTCGTCTGAGAATTCACATGCTCTTGCAGCAATGGTTTCTTCAGCAATTTGTAATCAAGTGTTGAACAAACTGGAAGACATGTTGAGGTGTTGTTGTTGTTTAACTAGGGCTGTTGAGCTTTTTGCTCTTTTGCAGCCAGTAACAAGTCTAAGAGTCCTTGAGCTTTTTGCTCTTTTGCAGCCAGTAACAAGTCTAAGAGTCCTTGGTATTATCTACACTGTAAATCTAGACTTTTCCTGTGGCTTTTCTGCCATTCTGAAACATGTTGAGCTGAAGTCAGGAGCTCCAGTTTCTCCAACTTTGCTTGCATTTAAAGGATCATCACATCTGGTCCCAAGCTAGGAGGAAGAAGCATGCAGAGCTAAGATACTGTGCTCTGGTTCTGTGCTCTCTCAAGGCATTGTCACGTCCTGCACACAGCCACTTCTCAGCTCCTTGTGCCTATCATAGGTTCCATAGTGAGATCCTCCTGCATGCAGGCACCCAGGTAAAAGCCACAGTTCTGTCTGGGGCTCAAGTGACTCCACCAAGCTTATTGTGCAGTGCTGGGTTCTCAACATGTTTCACCGCAGGGGAAAACCCTGGAAATGAGTGGATGATTTCATGAGTCAATTTGGATGTAATTAGACTCACAGACAGAGACTCACATCCAAATCTACATACTATAGTAATTTTTCAATCACCCTGTAAAATGTAAATGGGCTTTGTGCAGTCAGAGGGGTCAGTAACAAGAATCTTTAAACAGATCAACAATCGACTTTACGAAACAAGGAGGCATTAAACAACTTCGCTTGCGTGTCACCGAGGCCTGAAAGTGGAGCAAAGAGTGGCAATACTGTAACCTACCAAGCATGTCATAAAAGGCAACTAAGGAAGATTGAGAAAGTGGTCGGCCACCCCGTTATGTCAAAAATTCATGCCAAAACAACTTCAATGAATGTGAAGAAGTGCAACACTAAAACCTGAATCTTCAACACAAATATCAAGTCGTATTGTATGGCTGTGAAACATGGATAACAGCAAAATCAAGCAAGAAATTAGAGTTTCATAAATGGGTGCTGGCCTAGAATATGAAGATAATAGAAATGGTGTGACAAGGTCACCAGTGTAGAACTGATGGAAGGAACCAGGCCAATACCAGAAGGAAAAAGGATCTATGCTTCAATAGGAACTGATAGCTAATGAATTAAAATACAAGGACACACAGAAAGATGTGGGGGGTGGGAAGAGAATATGACCTTGTTCATCATTAGTTCAAGGTCTTTCTTTGTCCTCCTCATCCCTTTAATGTCTGTCTGCAGTTGTCTTCTCTATGTGTTTGGTCTCCCTGTACCTCTCTTACCCTGGGGGTTCCAGAACAAAGACATACCTTGTAATGCTATCAACAGGTTTCCTCAGTGTGTGTCCTATCCACCTCCAGTGTCTTCTTCATCTTTTGATCCACTAGTTCTTGTAATCAGTTCCACAATGGTGACCTTGTACCATTTCAGTCCTTTTCTACACAAGCACCCATTTATGGCAGTATGCATGAATTCGCTATTCTGATTTTTAAATTATGAAAAACAAAATGTTTAAAAAAAACTTCAAATTATGAATTTATTTTTACAATTTGATATTGGAAACAACCAAACACTTCACCACACAAGCGAGTGTCTATAAGAGGAGTGCAACATGTGGCGCTGGCTTCAGACACTACCACCTGCAGTTATGCCTTTTATGTTATTTGAATTCGTTGCATTGTTTTAAAATATTCTCTTATTTTCTATTTCACTTAAAAGAAAATATTAATAAAATTATGTTGTATCTTGTTGGTTTCAGTTCTGTTGTATTATTTCGATCAGTTTTACAAGAGGCGAATTGGAATGGCCAAAGCTACAATAAACAACATGAGACAAATTCTAACATTTAAACAATTAACTCACAAATTTAAACTGAGAATGAATAAATGCTTTACATATTCTTCATTATTGTATGGTGTAGAACATGGACAATGAACAAGCAACTGGAAGAAAGAATTGAGGCCTTTGAGATATGGAAGAATGGAAAGATCAGAAAACAAAGATGCTAGTATACCAAGGAATGAAAAGAGAATTAAAGAAGAGATCAAAATTAGCTAAAATATTAGGGCCATGTTAAAAGACATAACACCGGACACTGACAATCGTAATAGAAAGAAGAGATGAGGGCTAATGTGCAAGAGGAAGACAGCACTATAAGTGAGATGATAACATCAAGAGATGGACAAGAGTCTTATCAGAGTGCACCACCAAGACAAGAGACAGGAAAGTCTTATCAGAGTGCACCACCAAGACAAGAATCAGAGTGCACCACCATGACAAGAGACAGGAAAGAGTCTTATCAGAGTGCACCACCAAGACAAGAGACAGGAAAGAGTCTTATCAGAGTGCACCACCAAGACAAGAGACAGGAAAGAGTCTTATCAGAGTGCACCACCAAGACAAGAGACAGGAAAGAGTCTTATCAGAGTGCACCACCAAGACAAGAGACAGGAAAGAGTCTTATCAGAGTGCACCACCATGACAAGAGACAGGAAAGAGTCTTATCAGAGTGCACCACCAAGACAAGAGACAGGAAAGAGTCTTATCAGAGTGCACCACCAAGACAAGAGACAGGAAAGAGTCTTATCAGAGTGCACCACCAAGACAAGAGACAGGAAAGAGTCTATCAGAGTTCACCATCAAGACAAGAGACAGAAGACGTTGGAGATCCATTGCAGCTGACCTTTGATATGAAGATGGCAGCTAATGATGATGATGTTGTGTACTCTCTAATCCAATGCACAACAGTACAAACATTTTCATCAAACAAAATTAAATTTATTTGAACCCATACTGTGTACAAAAACCCAGCAGTTTTATATCAATGTTAACAATACTTTAGGGGCTATCCATAAAAGACGTCCACAGGAGAGGGGGTATCTAAGTTCAAAGTGGACATCCAATTTACAAACCACATGGCAACTCTCACTCACATACAAATCTATCAAGAGTAACAAACCATCTCATCTTCGAAAGCTTCTTACTGTCCAGTTAAACCTACATAAACGTTCTTCAGGTTTGTCCCTCTTGCCAGGCCTTCCAATCCTTCTAGACTCAAAATCTCTAATATGAGGTTTTAACTTCGATTGTCCTGTTCTCTGGAACAAACGCCCTTAGTATATTAACTCTCTGGGAACCGATATCACAATTATTGTGATTTCATAATTAGATTCTTTTCTATGCGAATTTATGAACAGTAGAGCAGTGGAATTTGTTTTATTAACCTCCCATAGCCATTTTCCAAAGTGGTGGATTGTTTTTATTAACAGTTTGTCGTACACTTATTTTTTTATTAATTTTTTTCTAAGTCATGGTAGACACGGAATTTTGTTTCAGAAGCTAAAATGATCAAAAACAGGCTTTCAGATTTCAGAGTGCTTGATTATTTTATACCACTAAGGTCATAACAATAATCATTTTTCATGTTAGTATAAATTTAGTTTATTTTTACAACCACTGATTAATTATATTCTGAGTTTAAATAATCTCGACGCACTGTTTGTTGCCTGCAATGTGCCAGGCCATAGCGCATACATTGCTATTGAAAGGCGTATGGCACCATTATCTCATGACATATCTGACTTATTTTGCCACATGATCACTATGGATAACGTCTTGATTCCAATAGCAAAATTGTAGGCCAATTCCAAGAAAGCTGGAGAGACACTTGCTGAAGTTTGGAATCAAACAGTCATTGATGACTACAGTGTGCATGCCAAGTATGTGGAACCTGAAGTTAATAGCTATGCAGCTGACCTTCCCGTTCCAAGCCTGCAATGGTCCTGCGACCATGTTCAGCAGTCACAATACTGCCTACAAATTGTCAAGTGCAATATTCTCACATGCTGTGGACAGAGACGCACGAACTACAATGATGTATTTCGTAAATGATTCATTCCATCGCCGATGCCATTTTACAGAACATGTTCAGGCGTCAGCAGTGCATCATGTGCAGATGGCAGTTGCAAATATTTTTTCACAGAATTGCGTTAGATGGTCTTGAACCACATCATGGATTTAAAGTTATGCCATTTGACTTTTACTGCCCCTCAGTGACTGGACAAATTCACAAACGTGTATGCAGCTCATGTGACAATACCGTCCATCTCATGCAGCTGTCAATGTGCACAAATCTGTGCATCAGACAGTTACAATTTATTCAGATGACGATGATGTTGGTGATGCAGACATTGCACCAAAGCAACCAGAACAACAAAGCTCTGAAACTAGGGTCATTACTGTACGCAGCCTGTTCAACTGGTTGCAGTCTGAATTCATTGCTAAATGAACGGCAAACATTCACATTAATATTGTGGCAATTAAGAGTTACCCTTCAGAATATCGCTACAATACACTTTGTTTCAAAAGTTTAAGACATCCCAGAAATAGTAAGATAATCAGTTTCATTAAACAATTAATTTAAGATTTAAATTTATAAAATTATGCTTTGATGATCAAATTTCTTATTTTGTTTATAAAGTTTTGTCACATAATTGTTTTGCCTCATTAACTGTCAAAACTTTCATTTTTGGTTGACTGTTTCAATATTGAAAATAATTACTGTGCCGGTTTAGGAGGTGTCTTGAACTTAGGAAACCCACTGTATTATGATGTGCATAGTTTTTGCATATTTAAATTTTTACATAGCTTTAGTGTTTTTGTTTTGTGTTACTTACTGTAAGATATTAAATTAAAACTGTTTCAGTTATACGGAACACTGAGATGAGACATGTATGTTACTGTGTAATGTGCAATATTTAGTAACTCATGTTTCACATTATTAAACTGAGTTATCTGTATACAAATGATGTATTGTATAGAACTAAACTAAGTTGTAAGTATAGGTAGGTGATTATAAATGTAAGCTTATGTGTTTACTCAAGACCATGTGGAGTGGACGTCCACAAGGGGGTAGGGGTCAATCAGAGGTGGACATGGGGGAGGGGAGGGTAAAAAAAATGCCAGAATTTTGTGGACGTCTTTTATGGATGGCCCCTTAAAACAACAATTTTACAAATTTATTCGTTATGTAGAATTTTTGACAGCACTAATGGAGCAGGAATAAACCTAAGAAAATCTAGGATATTTTGCTCCAGGAAAAAAAAAAACTCGAAGGCAAATGTAACGTCGCCACAAAACTGGCATTACTGAACACTAGTGATAACACAATCTAGTTATGTGGTTCCCAGGGTAATGACAAAGACAATGTGATTTATATATTATATACATAGCATTTTAAAATGGCTGGCAAAGAAGGATTCTAAACTTTTAATGGACCTGAAAAAACCTGAAATTGTGATTACAGGCTGTCAGTGATGGAAAGAGAACTTGAGATGATGTCACATGACAGGAGGACTTGACATGTGTGTTGAAGGCCTATGCTCCTTGGGGAGCGGAGGGTTAATAATGAATGAATGATGGAAAGGAATGAAAACGGACCATGTTTGCAGCAAGACATCTGGTCAATCAATACCCTTTAGCTCCCCGAGGAGCATAGGCCTTCAACAAACACATGCCAAGTCTTCCTGTCCTGTGCCATCCGCTCAAGTTCTTTCCATGTTTTCCTCATTTTCACCTCTGTATCCAGTTCTCTTCTCCATGTGTTTTTTTGTCTACCTCTGCCTCTCTGGAGAATGTTTAAGTAACAGTAACAAAAGATGAGCAAGAGGAAGGAAGAATGCAAAGGGGACTGTGCCCGATTTTCAACCCTTGGCAAGTTAATTGCTTTCGTATATGTCTATCTAGCTATCTACCTAGTCTGATTCTGGTCTTGGGTTTGGGACGGCAAAGACAGCAAGGAAAGTAACTGTTTACCCCACCTCATCTTGATGAACTATCATTGCACTCATTGCAGCCAGTATCTGCTATGAGACTCAAAGCTGCTCACCCCTCGTAAAGTCTTTCGCGTGCGCTGGAAAAAACACAGAGTCCCTAGTCATTCAGTAGCAGACCATTTGAATTTTTCACGAGTTCTTATAACACACCTCTGAATGTCTCAAATCACTAATTTACTGTATGAGGAATTCGATTTTTATCAGTCTTGTTGTTTGTTTTTTTCATTTTCATTAATTTTTTTATTTATTTTTTTAATTCATTATTTTTCATATTTTTTCCTTTAATTTACTTTTAAAACGTACTTTAATTATAATGATTATTGCAAATGTATGATGTTTTATTACGTTTATAATGATAAATGCCTTAAATAATGCTTAAAGTAAATGTGAGGATGAAAGGATACAGTATACATGATGAGAGAGAGAGAGAATGTCAGACGGGCCTGCGTGCCCAATTCTTAACCCTTTGAAAATAAAGTTCGTTCATTCTCTTTCCCTGTGGATTCCAGAACAAGGACTGCTTTGTAATGCTATCAACAGGTCTCCTCAATGTGTGTCCTATCCATCGCCAGCGTCTTCTTCTCCACTCTTGTTTCACTGGCACTTGTCTGGTTCTTGTCATCAATTCCACATTTGTGACTTTGTCATACCATTTCAGTCCTTCTATTCTACGCAAGCACCTGTTTATAAAAGTCTGTAGCTTTTTTGGTTGTTTTTTTTTGTTGTTGCTCTCCATGTCTCAGAAATGCAGGGCAGAAATGTAAAAAGGCAATTATGCCTATTTCTTTACCCTGATGAAATAAAGATTTTGTTCGTTCAGAAGAAGTGTGATAGTAAAAGAAAAAGAAGAAAAAGCAAACATGCTTAAAAAATCTTTGACAGTGGGGAACACCCAGTTCAACCTCATGCATGTGTTATTCGGATATAAATATATATATAGTGTTCTTACACGTTGAGGAAACCTGTTGATAGCATTTCAATGCAGTACTTGTTCTGGAAACCCCAGAGTAAAAGAAATAGAGGAAGACTGAAAAAAAAACATGGAGAAGAGAACTGTAATGAGAGGATGAAGAAGACATGGAAGAACCATGAGTGAACGGCACTGAACAGAGCTTAGAGTACATTTATTGAAGACCCGTGCTCCCCAGGAAACAGAAAGGCAATGATGGCAGTATTAGTAAAGAATACATGCGAAATGAAGATATCTGGAAATAGGCAACACAGAAAAATGCAGATCTACATATAAAGAAAAGATCAGTGGCACTTTAAGATCATATAGCACGAAAGTCACAGACATGGAAGGGGATACATTTAAGCACTACAGAATTTAGGCACCACCACAACAAAGGACAGAGACATTTCAGCATGAAGGAACCAATGGAAGAAAAACAACCACTGTAATATGCTACATAGACTAGAGAACACTAAATACCCAAATTATAACCCACAGGAGGTTGAAGCGGGTATCCCATGCAAAAGACATACTCCAGTTTTCCTGTGCATGGATCAAAAACTAAACCACTGACAGGGAAGTATTAAAAAAAAAAAAAAAGAAAGAAAGACCTAAAGAACATGGTGGAAGGCGTCAGAGAAATTGAATTCCACTCAGTAAGAATAAAATCCAATGTATGACATGCTTGGAAAACATGTCTGTGGTCTGTGCAACACAAAGATTGGTCGAAATGAAGATAAGTGGGACGTGTGTTCGATACGGCGTTAAAAAAGAATTCAGAGACGAAGTAATAAGGGGTTAAGTTTAGGAATCTTATCCTAGTCCTAACCCTAACGACGTGGACAACTCTTTTTGTATGCCATCGAATACACGTTCCACTATTCTTCATTTCAACCTAAAGATGTAGCCTACAGAAGTATAACTAGCAACTGATTGATTAAACACGTCATCCTGCGTGATGGTTACCGATTGCTTCTTTAGTCAGCAGCCAAGGACCAAAGACGACTGATTGATTGACTGAATAACAGATATTCCTAAAGACAAAACAGACTCGATAAGCTTTCAAAAAACCTTCTGTAGTTTATGAAACATCTAAATATATGTTAAAACGTTTTACAAAGAAAGACTAATATGATGATGAAAGCCAAATGTATAATTAATGACAAAGCAATAACATTTATAATGTACTCAGTACTTTACATTACCGTATATAGTATCACAAACTCGCTACAATATACAACAATAACATTAGCACTTATAAAATGCTACCATTTGTAACAACTGTTTTCCATGTCTGGATTTCGATGGTCATAGAAAAGCTGTAAAACTTTAGCATGAGCAATACAAAAAATGGGAGTACTAGAGTAAGTGAATGATAGACGGTGGAATTAACGAAAAAAAACCGAAAGTGTAAATCTTACTAGGATAAATACATGGTCAACGTTACAATGACAATGACAAACCAACGAAAACAGCCGAAAAAGAACGAGGGAACTAGACTAATCTAAATGGATTTTAAAAAAAAAATGCGAAACGGCTGTTGCCAGTTAAACAAAGTGAGAAAAATGCCACGGGTACATGATGGTTAAATCTTAAAACTAAAGAATACAAAGCGTCCGGCGTTGTTTCTGGTGTGTCTGAACAGACAAATAAAGAATATGCCTACTGTACCCGCAGGTATATCGTACAAGACGATTAATATGAGATTGTACATGTGGCTGGCAACTTCATATTGTAAAACTAATTGCCACAGAAATCACAGCTGCAACAGCAAGTAACGGCTTGGTGCAGGCTTTCCAGCCAGGGGGGACAATTATAACGTGGCCCCCATGGTCCACAAGCAGCGCAAAGGAAAAAAATTACGTAATGCAAAAAAAAGGGGGGGGGGGGGGTTTGCCGAGATGTTACGCTTGGGGGGGGGGGGGGGGGGGGGGGGGGGGGGGGGGGGGGGGGGTCTGAAATGTTGTGGGGTTTTTGTTACGCATGCATTACGGGGGGGGGGGGGGGGGGGGGGGGAGGGGGGGTAACATGTCAAAAATTGCGTTACATAATTTGTTGACGGCCCCTATTGACGAAAGCATACAGCGTAGATTTTTACCACAAGATGAAACTGTCTTCATACAATACTGTACATCTTATTCTGAATACAATCTTACTCCTACACTTTTTTCCAGCTAGCTCTGCACATTCATCAATGTTAACATTTTTTTTTGGCGTAGATTTAATTTTAAGAAGACATTTAATAAATCTTTTAGCAACACCTCTTTTGCGTTTGAGTAAATAAAACAATCAAATTAATTTAAAACTTCATTTAAATATTATAGAATTGCGGCGAGTTCCCATACTTTCAAGGTTATGTCGTTTAGCAACTTCCAATAAAATCTCGGCGAATGGTGGTTTGGGTTAGAAGTATCTTACTTAATTGTTCCACTTCTACCATGAGGTGTAGTGGTTTGGAAAAGAGAGCGCCATACTATCTAGAAATATCAATATTCATTTTCTACGAGTAGTACCGGTACACGAAAAATTTCAGCTACTCTGTCATCGAATTGAGCTGATAATAACTCCACCCCCCCCCCCCCCCAAAAAAAAAGAAAGAATAAATAAAAAACAAGCAAAACAAAACAAACGACGCATTATAATGTGCTTGAGATGCAGAATTGCTCATTTTTGAAAGGTACTTTTTTAACTTTGATTTTCTTAGAATTTTGCTTTACAGTTTTCGCAACCGTACTCAAGCAGGCATAACAGATCACCAAATTGTCTGATTTACCGATGCAAAAAAGGTAACAGATTCCATAACTGCCAGATTGACTGGTGCACACATAATGCAGATTAGCTAATTATCATATTTACTCATGCATAAAACATAACAGATCACAGGAGTATCAGATTACTGATGTACAAAACATAACTTATAACCTAACGGTCAGATTTACCGATGCACAAAACATAACAGATCACAAGATTATCAGATTACTGATGCACAAAACATAACTTATAACCTGTCAGATTTACCGATGCACAAAACATAACAGATCACCTAATTATCATCTTGTAATAACAATTTCACAAGTGTGAACCCAGAACGACCTTTCTTATGGTACCAGTAGAAATAAGCCTAAAGTAACTCAGTGTAGCTTTCCTTATTTTCCCGAAGAGCTGGCTGGATTATTTTCATTGTTCATTATATGAAGTTTTACTTAGACGATTAGTAAAAGGGGGACGTGTATCCTATATACATTAAGATAGTTACAGCTGTGGCCAAAATGGCTGCTGCATTGTATAAATTAAAAAATAAAATGGTATAAAATCAGTTTTACGAGTTAATGGTACACAGGAAACACTGGACGTTTACCCTTCGGCAGCCACAGTTACGAACAGGTGACAAGGACAAGAATTACATATAGGTACTACAAAAATATATGATGATGAAGAACACACCAAATGAGCGATACAAGCAGATGGAACAGCGGTGCTGAGCGAAACGAGAACAATAAAAATGCAAGAGAATCGTAAAACCAGAAAGACATTTCGAAACAAGAAAGTAAATAATCAACGAAACGAAGACAGGAATGAACAACACTATAAAAAAGTAAAAAGTCACTTAGCTGGATCCAAGACTGAAACACTTAAGATGGCTGTGAAAACAAGCGTCATGCGGAAGTGACGTATGAGCGAGCTAGTGACGGCTAAAAAGATACAAAAGGATACAAAACAAACCAAAGCAAAAACAAAGATAGATCAGAAAAACAATGACAGAAGAAATAAAGAAGTATGTAACAGAGAGAGAAGCCACCAGAATTTATGCAAAATGATGCTGGACATTAAGGCCCGCAGGAGATAAAATGTCCATTTGAAAAATGAGACGATTCTCCAACAAAAAGCGAGTTCGATCATCACCGACACATGAAAGGAGGGCAGTGACATGAATATCGGAATTACCTGAATGGTCAGGCCTATTGAAATGAAGGGCCACCGGTAAAGGTTTGCCATGATAGATGTCTATCAAACGTCTGCCAGTTTCACCAATATAGGTAATGTCACACCTCTTGCAGATGATAGCATAAATCAGGTTTCTGGATTCGCACGTGAAAGACTCTGTAATGACAAATTTACCGTTTGGAAAAGAAACTGACTGAGTTTGGAGTACAAAAGGACAGGTCTTACATATACGGCATTGCCACGGTTTAGTACCAAAGTGAGAAGGACTGGTTCGTCTCGACTGTGTACAAGAATATCCCTAAAATTCTTATCCCTACGATATGCCACCAAAGGGGCATCACGAAACAGCTCTCTGGTATCAGGATTAGCGTGGAGAATAGGCAGATGACGGAACAGAATTTTGTTCACCGCCAGACAGTGGGGGTGGAAAGTTAAGACAAGTTTGAGTCTTGTCAGATGTAGTAGTAGGTTTGGCAGTAAGTGCCACCTGGCGAGTCACGTGACTAATGCGATTAAAAGAGCATCAGATAATACTCTATCGGGATAGTGACGTCGGCGAAAAAACTCGAGCATTTCTTGAGCTCGTTCACGGAAATCATCTTCATCGTGACATATCCGACATAAGCGTAGAAGTTGAGAAAAGGGAATAGAATCTTTACAGCTGAGAAGGTGAGAAGAGGTGTAAAGAAGAAAACCATGAACGTCAGTTGATTTATAAAAGACAGAAGTAGTAAGGCCAGTAGGAGTAATATTGACATTAAGGCCAAGAAAGTTAACTGAAATGGTGGATATTTGAGAAGTGAATTTGATGGCAGGATGGAAATTGCCAACATAGTCAATGAATCTACGGAGGTTAACTGCATTGTAACAGCGTGACCACATACTTTTTTTAAAAGGCAGCATTTTCTGATTTTGTGCCTAAAAAGGACAAAAGAGGATATTTTTTAAGACAGGGAGGACACATTGATTTCACTAATTTAATATATTTATGTGAAAAAAAAAATCATCATAAAATATATAGAAATGCTTCAACAAACTATAAAATGTTTAAAAAAATTTTCATAAAATGCATGTTTTAATAATTTTCCCATCAAGTATTATTTTTTCAAAATCACTAAATATTCACTCTTTAACATTTCACTTGACATTATTTTTCTCAGAAAGTCAGAATTTCCAACAAAATATTCATGGGGCTCTGTACAACTACAAGAAACATTCTTATAATTGTATTAAACTTTGTAACATCCCTTTAATAAATTCAACAGTGAATCGGTTTCTGTCTTGTGCCCACTGACTTTCCATTAAAGGAAAAGCCTGTCCACATTTATTATGTCTTGGAACCATAAAATAGTATTGAGCAATTAGCAGTAGTTCAGAATGTAACTCTACATTTCTTGATTGTTCAAAGAATTTGGTTCACTTTTCGTGTGCCAGTAATTCAATAAAAGTATTATCATTCAGATTTTAATATTACTAATCTCAAATGAACAACAAGAATAAAGCTAACAGTTCAGTCGACTGATGTAGAGTGAGGTTATTTTATTTATTTTTTTTTGGGGGGGAAATTATCCCGTTGAACCTTTGATGGTTAAATTAGGACAACATGGTGTACTAATTCAAGAAAAATAAAGTCAGATTTCCTATACTCAATATTAGTACCTTCTCCCCACGAGTCCAAATAGAGTAAATCAAAAAACAAATTGGTGTGTGATCAAAGTAGAATAAGTAATGATGGATAACCTTCTATCAAATCTGGGACGGATGTCAACATGGCCTGTATTTGACCAAAAATTTAGATTTTTTTTCACTGATGTATTTCTGAAAGCCGGACAAATCTGCGGTCACGAATGTCACCTTTGGTAACAGCACCACTAACTTATTTAATAATCACTTCACTGCTCTTTTTAGGTTATTAGCTCTTTAAGGAGAGCTGTTTTACCATGTTTGAGGGAAAAGAAATTTTCTGTTATTAGAGTTTTCATTAGTGTTCAAGATGAATGAATGGTACAATCTTTTCTCCTTTAAATAATAAAAGGATTGGTTTATTA
>JAMPIV010012199.1:0-173207 GCA_024509875.1 Oreohelix idahoensis | reverse complement strand
ACCCCAATCCCCCCCCCCCCCCCCCCCCCCCCCATATTAATCTTATCCCTCTCTTACTTCCACTCCAGCACCTAGGCTGTTGCTGGTAAGCTCGCCGTCATGCCCGTTGAACCAACAGGTGGTTTCTTCCGCGCAGTCTATCGAATCCAGTCTTCGCATGCATGGGTAGGCAGACCCTAACTCACCGAAGGTTTATAACCATTCGGCTACCCTCACCTAGTTTAGCCGGCCTGTCAAAGCCGTTGTCCGGGGGTGGCAGCTGTCGCATGCTGACAGCTACGAGGAGCCACAGGTGAGAGCTGGATGCCAGGTTTGGACCAAAGGTGGCTGAGCTGCCCTGAAAAGGGCATGACAGCTCCTTCACCAGAGGTACTACCAATACCTGACTTCCCAACACCCGCAAATGCTTTTGTAAACATGGTCTTATTGGCTAGACCATTTAATATAGTCAATTAGGAGCGTCAGTTCAGTGCCACTTTTTGAAAATCCAATTTGTAAAAGCAAGTGCGTTGAGATCCAGCTCATATTTTTTTCTAAATAAAATCCTGGGACAGAGGCAGATCGGAATTGTGCCATAACTCATCGCCAGTCAACGTATTTGTTTAATATTTCCATGAATTGTTTTAAGCTAGACCTATTTGATATCTTGTTGATGAAAACTGAATGTGAATTGATAATTTATGTCTATATGTGTGTGGTTCAGTAACAATAAACAGAGGCAAAACCTCGATATGGCTCCACCATGAATAAAACTTGTCGGAGAGGAATATATCTGCATGGGATGGCCAAATAGTACTATGACACCTATCTTATTGAATAGAAGGAATTAATGCTGGAATTGCAGAGGCGTTGTAACCATTAGGGAGAGGAATACTGGTGTATATTGTTTCATGAGAAGCTAGCAGTTGGACTACAGCGCTGAACTCGGTGTTTGTTATGTATTGTGCTTCAGTGTGGAAATAGATTATAAATTAGTTCTGAAGGGAGGTACAACCTTCTTGTTTCAGGGACCGTGGTACTAAACTATTAAAGCAGCACCTGGTCTGAGTTTTGCTGAATCCAGAGGCTGATAGCATACTCCTTGGTCAAGATAGTGACCAGTGTTGTTTCTCAAGAATACGGTGAAGCAAGCGAGGAGAGGAGACTGTTTCCTGCCGCCCACACAGAAGATAAGATTCGTTGGCCAGAGCAGCTCAATCTTGTGTACCCCCCCCCCCCCCTCTTCCCCCTCTAAAATTGACTGTATATTAAATAAAGAGGGACAATTATTTGTTTCAAATGACAGGAACTGTGAACTTTTCCAATACTATTACCACCAGAAACAAACACTTGAAGTCATGATGACAAACAACAACCTAGCTTGAAAAAGCCAGTATTACCTCATAGTACTACATCGCAACTTACACACATATTGTAATAATAATAATATATGTCAATACATAAATCCTATCTATAAATTGTGTACATACAACTTCATCCCACTTTACCACACAGACAGCAATCTCGTTATCTGTCGTATGAGTACGCAAAAACGCCGTGTCTGCCCATCTGGGTTACCAAACGAGTCGTCTTATCAGCGGTTCAATCTAAACACGCCAACGACTATCTTATCTCAGTTGCTCACCGCAAGCCAGGATGACCGGGTAACAAACAGGTGACAATACAGAGAGGAGTGTCAACAAATGTTTGCACCTACAAAAATATTGCCACACTAGCAGAAAAAGAAAGAAAGAAAGAAAAGTGCGACAACTGAGAGCAAATAATAAAATTCAGTACCACAAATGTACCGATACTGCTGGAGTGAAACAAAGATCGTGAAGAGGTCGTCCATTTCGTCACAGTCAATGAATCATGAAATAATTTTAAAGCATGAATTTTCTTTTAATGGGTGTTCAATTTAGTTTTTCATGGTGCAATGCATGCCTTTCCTTTTTTTCCTGAAAATCTGACGGTATTATTTCATTCTTGGTCATAGAAGTTTCAGTTATAGGGGATTCCCCATAGCGGCATGGCTGACTGTTTACGTAGTCTGTAATCTTCACTATAGGCAAAGGTAGAAGACGAGAGAAGAAAAAAACCTGACCCACACGGGAAAATAACACCGAATCTTCCGAGTCAAATATACACTGGATAAAGAACAATTAGTGGGATCGGTGAACAGCACAAGAGCCAACAGATGAACATTGGAAGGAAGAGGTAGTGGAGAAGGGAAAGACAGCGAGAAGTAGAGAATGATCATGATGATTTTGACAAGAATAAGAACATCGATATGTGACCGTGGAGCAGAGATGAGAAGGTGACGCTGGCGATAGACAAGATGCTGATTTAGGTAACCTGTTGATAAAAATACAAGGCAGTCCCAATTCTGGATACTGTTGATAAAAATATACAAGGCAGTCCTTGTTCCGGAAACCCAGGGGTAAGAGAAGGTGACCGTAAAACATATACGGAAGGGATGAAGAAGACTGAATAAACCTCGAGCTGATGGCACAGGACAGGAGGACTTTGCATGAATATATTGTGCCATCCGTTCAAAGTCTTCCCCTTTCATACGTGTCTCCAGCTCCTTTCCCGTGTATAGCTTCCCCTCTCTACCCCCAGGGATACCAGAAAAAAGAACTGCTTTATAATGATATCAGTAGGTTTGCTAATAATGATATCAGTAGGTTTGCTCACAATGATATCAGTAGGTTTGCTCATAATGATATCAGTAGGTTTGCTCATAATGATATCAGTAGGTTTGCTCATAATGATATCAGAAGGTTTGCTCATAATGATATCAGTTGGTTTGCTCATAATGATATCAGTAGGTTTGCTCATAATGATATCAGTAGGTATGCTCATAATGATATCAGTAGGTTTGCTCAATGTATGTCCTACTGAACATCAGCGACCTCTTCTCGTTTTTGACTGGCACTTGTCTGGTTCTTGACATTATTTTAGTAATATTGTACGCAAGTCCCGTTCATGAAAGTTTATAACTTCTTGTTTGTACTCGTAATGTTTCTTGTTATCTGCCTTTACTCTTGCGTTGACGATTCTGATTTTGTGTCTGTGTGTTCGACGTGATTTCTTTTGATGTCCATATATTCCTCAATGCAATGGTAGCTCCTCTTGTCTTTTCTATTCAGATTGGTTTATCACTCCTAGAAAAAGAAAGTGATGACCCGGCAGCCCAAACTGATTTCCCCTTTCTGTGGGCTGCGTCATGGACTTCCTTACGAAAGGACCTTCCTGTCATGAAATATTCTAATCCACATATATAAATTATTAGGTAAATATAAAGCCTAACAAATAAAATTAATAAAGAGAAGAGCAATGGGAAAATAACAGTGCTGTCACAAAGAATGTACTCGAAATCCCCCTTGTTTTCTGCTTCGTCTGCAAATTGTAACGCTTTCACGTTGATATAAAAGCTTACTGTATTATTACCCGCCTTCTTCAATGAAACGTGTGCTGCATTTCTAAGAAAAACATTGAGACGTACTGCGTAATGACCTAAATTAATCCTAACATTAATTATACTGCGTTACCAAAACGAACGAACAGTTGGACTAAAGGATAAAAAGAGAAGGGAGAGGCAGAAAGCCGAACACTAAACACGCTTCGCGCGATACATAAATGCTGCCATCACGCGTGTAAGACTACAAGCACTAACTTTTTTTCAGACGGACAGTGATAAAATACATTAACCATCCCAGAGTTAGGTTTATAAATCATAAAAAACTCTTATTAGAAAAGATAACATTAGATGCGTTTACGGTTGAGAACATAACAGTACCCAGACAGCACATCTTCGAAACAGGAGGTAGAAGAAATTGCATATTTTGAATGCAGCCACGTAGCTCCTTTAAATTTGTATTTTTGGGTTCCTTAGGGCTTGCTGACAAATAATATGTAAAACGTTACGCAAATAGTCCAGGAATTAATAAATTATACCCAAAATAAAATATTGGGGGTGCCTGACAGCATAAAATCATTTCTGCTCATAAGATTTTTTTTTTAACGTGTTTGAAAAAAATTTACGTTACAGAAATAGCCTACCATGTAAACTCCAAATTGATTGGAGCGCAACAAATGAAAGCCTAACCACGATTGGTCGGGCTATAAATACTATCTTGGTTGTTAGGGGAAACGGGGAAAGGTAACATTTTTTCAAACACTTGTCGAAACGGGGCTCATTGGTCAGACTCGCTGATATACACACTTGGGAGCGTTAGTTCGAAACCACTTGTTTAAAATAGCTTGATAAAGCATCAGTGCGTTGAAGCCAGCATATATTTGGCTAAATAAAAGCCTGGAAGATAAGCAGATGGGAATTTGTGCCAGTTTGTGCCAGAATTCATTGCTAATTAACGTATCTGTGTTTATTCGTATGAATTGTGGGACAGTGGTCTTGATGGTACTGAGCAGCACCTGGTCAGAGCTGTGCTGAATCCAGTGTAGGACAGCATACTCCTTGGTCCTTTTAGCTATCAGTGAGGTGTCTCCAGAGCCCGGAGGAGAATTCGAGCAGAGGAGTCCCTTCCTGCCGCCATCACGCCAGATAAGCTAACTTGGCCAGCTGAGCTCAACATTATGTCCCCTCATCTTGAACTGACTTTTTAAAATTAACATTAAGAGGGGAATTTACTTGTCTTAAAATCAGGAACTGTGAACATCTCCAATACTGGTCCCTAAAGACAAACTATTGAAGTCATGATGACAAATACCAACAGAGCTTGAACAAAACAAAACCAGTATTACCTCATTTTACTACTACACAACTGACACACATAGAACATTTGTAATAATATATGTCACTACCATATTCATATTAAATACATTCTGTACATAACTTGTAATTTAAATTGATTGTGATTCCTGGTTCCCTTGTAGTTGAATCAGGACACATATTCATTCATGCCAGTAATGAATACATATTGTTATTTGAAAGTTTATCAGTGACTCTTTTAAGATATCTTTGTAGAGTGTTATATGTATGTGAGTGTCACAGTGTTGTCAAGAGTAGTGGATTAAATTAAATTGTTTATCTGTCTGTTGTTGTGACTTACACTTCACCATACTCATACCCTAGACACATAACGTAGCATCACACTATTCCAGAATAATTCTGACTGAGATATATAGATATGTGGTAGCAAGTAAGGTTATCTATAATACACTACTCTTAATAGATATAGATACCTTCACAGCTGATCTCAGTCAGTACACTAAGTTCCCTATAAGTATTTATAACATCCCACTTCACCACATATATTGGGGGCTCGCTCTTGGGATTTTGAATCTTTAACTATTAAAAATATTGGGGGTAATTCACTTCAGGGAATATAAGAATTAAAAGGTATCCTTGGGTGGAATTAAATAAGGTTGAGCTCACGGTGCCTGTGTTGTCCATTAGATATATAGTTAGAAATTGAATTGTTGGGTAGACATTATAAAAATTTACCTGATAGACAATGGCGGACCTGGCCAAATTTCGATCTGCTGCGGTTCAGACTGCAAAAGAGTTAGGATTAGATGGGCAAGTTATGGTTGCCTATGTCACAACGGAATGTGACAAATTTATTGAACGCGAAGAAAGAAGATTAGAAAAAGAAGCCGAAGAAGGTTAGAGGCTGAAAGGGAAATTAAGAAGTTACAATTTGAAGCTGAGGCTGAGACTAAGAGGTTGCAGATTGAGGCTGACAAAGAGGCTAAAGCATTGGAAGCCGAGGAAAGAAGACAAGCTGCAGAAAGGGAAGAGAAGAAATTAGCTGCAGAAAGAGAAGAGAAGAAATTAGCTGCAGAAAGAGAAGAGAAGAAATTAGCTGCAGAAAGAGAAGAGAAGAGATTAGCTGCAGAGAGGGAAGCAGAAAAGGAGGAGAAGAGATTACAAAGGGAACACGAGTTACGACTAAGGGAGTTTGAGTTTCAAGGCCATGCTCCTGAAAATGGTGCCAGTCCCTTTGCCTCTGATGCTACGGTTACTCAGGGAGCCTCGACCTCAGCTATGAACTTTCATTTAGATCATTTTGTTGAGAAAGACGATGATATTGAGAGCTATATAAATAGGTATGAACTATTAGCCACCACGTATGGGTTAGAGAGAGAAAGGTGGAGCTTAAAGTTATCTCAGGGACTTCGTGGGGCAGCTTATGAAGTTTTTGCAAAAATGAGCAGAGGTGATCAGGAAAATTATGACATGCTAAAGCAGGCTCTTTTGTTAAGGTATGAAAAGAATGCAGAGTTTTACAGGAAAAAAATTTAGGAATGCTAAACTACTGTCAGGTGAAACCTATCACCAGTTCTCTGCACGAATCGAGACATACTTGGAGAAATGGACTTCTCTGGGGAAAACCCAAGATCTTAAGGAAATGGTCCTTATAGAGCAACTAAGAGAGTCCATGGCTCCAGACCTGAGAAAGTTTCTCATGGAACAAGGTGCAGAGAGGCTGGGTGAGTTGCTAAATGTTGCTGAAAGGTATCAAGCAGCTCAAGCAGAGGTAACAGGTAATAAAAAGAAACAGGTGGATAACTTTAGGGCACCACAGAACTTTAATAAATTTGATCCTAGGGATCAAAATAAAGGTAAGCACCAATTTGATAGGCCACGGTATGACAATAAAAATAAATTCCCACAATTCGATGAAAGGAAATATGATGAAAGAAAATCTTTCAACCAAGGAAAAAGGTGGTGTAAAAATTGTAAGATGAACAATCATGACACTGACCATTGTAGAAGGAAACCTCCTCATTTTGCTGCTATGACATCGGGGAAAAAGGAAAAGAAGGGCAAACCTGAAGAATTACAGGAACCATACCACCCCCCAGTGTGTGAAGATGTCATTTGTAATGGTGTCACTATAAGATGTTTATATGATACCGGTTTAGATTACGATTCCGTTGTGAGTTCTCACCTGGTGCAGGCCGATCAATACACCACAGAAACAGTGGAGATTCAAACTGCAACCAAGGATGTAGCTACCATGACACTTCCCGTCGCCCGAATAAAAGTGAAAACGCGATATGTGGAAGGAATCATAAAAGCAGCAGTGATAAATGAGCCAATCTACCCTCTAATATTGGGGTGTAGATATGTCTTCTTGGGGAATCCCAAGAGACCTGTGATATTGGCAACAGTGCAGACCAGATCACAGACAAAGAAGGAGGAGGATAATCCAATAAATACTCACCCAGATGAGATGAGGAAGGCACAGGCTGAGGACAAAACACTCAAGCCATGTTTCAAGAAGTTGCCCAAATCTCATACACCTCCAGGCAAGGGAGAGTTTTATATGAAGAACAAATTGATATATAGGAAGGCTGGATCTGAATCCAATGGTCACGGACAGCTGGTCCTTCCCACTTCATATAGGACTAAAGTGTTGGAACTAGGGCATGCGATTCCCTTCAGTGGTCATATGGGAATCAGCGCAACAGGACAGCGAATAGCTTGTCACTATTTCTGGCCAGGAATAACTGAAGATATCAAACGATATGTAAAATCCTGTCCAGAGTGCCAACGAGTAGCACCTAAACATTGGACTGCACCAGCAACTCTGGGGGAAATGCCCATAGTGGGAACACCCTTTGAGAGAGTTGCCGTGGATCTTGTGGGACCTCTCACCCGAACCAAGAGAAGGAACAGCTACATTCTGACTCTGGTGGACACTTGTTCTATGTGGGGAGAGGCAGTAGCCCTGTCATCGATTGATTCAAAACATGTGGCAGAGGCATTGCTCACAATTTTCACAAGGTTAGGCTTTCCCAATCAAATCTTGACTGATAATGGCTCTCAGTTCAAGGGGAAACTAACTGAAGAAGTTTTCAGGATCTTCCAGGCCAAACACTTCCATTGTAGTGTGTATCATCCCCAAGGGAACGGCCAAGTGGAAAGATTTAACGGCACATTAATGTCGATCCTGAGAAAGTTGGCACACGAAAAACCAGATACATGGGACCAGTACCTGCACGCCGCCCTCTTTGCTTATCGGGAGGTACCCCATAGTTCAACCGGTATGGCCCCGGCAACATTATTGTTTGGAAGGCCAATAAAAGGTCCACTTGAAGCTTTGTTAAGAACGTGGACTGATGAAAAGGCAGAGGAAAACATTACATCTTCATACCAATATGTGAATGAGCTGACCACTCGGTTGAAAACTGGCTGGAAACTTGCCAATGAAAATTTGAAACAAGCCAGGAAGAAACATGCTGCCTATTATAACAGGAAGGCGAAAGACAGAAATTTGGCTGTGGGAGAGAAAGTACTGCTTCTTTTGCCTGGGAGTCAGAATAAGTTACAAATTGGATGGCAGGGTCCATATACAGTTTTAGAGAAGGTGTCTAGAACAAATTATAAGATAGATAAGAAGGGGAAAGAAAAAATCTATCATGTGAATCTCCTGAAGAAATATTTGGAAAGAGAACATCAGGAAGAGACACACTTGTTGACATTGTCCATCGCCATGGAGATGAAAAAGGAACCACTTTCATCATTTGAATATCCATTACACCCCTGTGAGACAGCAGCACAGGTGAAAATCAGTACACATTTAACGAAAACTCAGAAAGAGAGAGTGCAACAGGTTCTAAATAATCATGCAGAGGTGTTAACAGACCGACCAGGGCATACAAACCTATTGGAATATGATATGAAACTCATAGACTCCACACCTGTCTGTATGAAACCATATTCGATTCCGTTTGCTAAGGAAAAAGCTTTGAAGGAAGAGATAGACTATCTATTGAAGGAAGGAATTATTTCGCACAGTGAGTCTTCGTATAGTTCCGGTGTTGTACTCTTAAGGAAGCCCTCTGGAGAACATAGACTCTGTATAGATTACAGGAGACTGAACGCTATTACAGAAGGACAGGTGGATCCATTGCCGGATACAAATCAGCTGTTTGCCAGGCTAAATAAAGCTAAATATTTCTCAAAAGTGGATCTGAGTAAAGGATACTATCAGATTCCAGTAAAGCCTGAGGTTAGACCATACCTAGCTTTTAGTACCTCAGAAGGACACTATGAGTTTAATAGATTGCCATTTGGATTGAAGAATGCGCCTAGTGTCTTCTCTAGAATGATGAGAAAATTATTGGATCCTCTGAATAATCCCTGTATAACAAATTTTATGGATGATATCCTTATAGCAACAGAAACATTTGAGGAACACATTGACTCTCTGAACATGCTGTTTGATCGACTTAGGGAGGCAAATTTAACAGCCCGACCAACCAAATGTTGCGTTGGATGTAAAGAATTGGAATTTTTGGGACACACAGTTTATCAGGGAAACATGACCCCTGACCCAAAGAACTTAGAGAAACTACAGAAAGCCCCGAGACCACAAACCAAGAAGGACGTGAGATCCTTTGTCTCATTATGTGGTTTCTACCAGAAGTATATCAAAAACTTTAATTCCATATGTGCACCGTTAACTGAATTGACACGTAAAGGACATCCAGATCGCATTACATGGACTCCACAATGTGAAATGACTTACCAAGAGTTGAAGGAAAAGCTCACAAGTAAACCCATTTTGAAATTACCTGACTTAAGTCAAGAATTCATAGTAAGGACGGATGCAAGTAATATTGGGCTGGGTGCAACTCTTCTACAGAAATCAGATGCATTGGATGGGGAATTAAGCCCAGTGGCATATGCTAGCAGAAAGTTGAATAAAGCTGAAATCAACTACTCAACTAGCGAAAAAGAATGTCTTGCAGTAATATGGGCGATAAAGAAATTCAATATTTATCTATATGGGAAGGCATTTAAGTTGCAAACAGATCACAAACCTTTATCGTTTTTAGCACAGGCTAAGCATGAGAACTCTAGGTTACTCCGATGGTCTTTGCTTCTGGCTCCATATAATTTTAGCATTGAGTATATATCTGGAAAAACAAATCTGGGAGCGGATTTTTTAAGCCGCCATCCGTGTGATGAGAATCACCGTAAACCCCAGAAATAATAATAATTTTCTCTATGTGTATATAGAATAAAGGACTGACATATAATGTCTGTTTTAAGAGGGGAGGTGTCATGAAATATTCTAATCCACATATATAAATTATTAGGTAAATATAAAGCCTAACAAATAAAATTAATAAAGAGAAGAGCAATGGGAAAATAACAGTGCTGTCACAAAGAATGTACTCGAAATCCCCCTTGTTTTCTGCTTCGTCTGCAAATTGTAACGCTTTCACGTTGATATAAAAGCTTACTGTATTATTACCCGCCTTCTTCAATGAAACGTGTGCTGCATTTCTAAGAAAAACATTGAGACGTACTGCGTAATGACCTAAATTAATCCTAACATTAATTATACTGCGTTACCAAAACGAACGAACAGTTGGACTAAAGGATAAAAAGAGAAGGGAGAGGCAGAAAGCCGAACACTAAACACGCTTCGCGCGATACATAAATGCTGCCATCACGCGTGTAAGACTACAAGCACTAACTTTTTTTTCAGACGGACAGTGATAAAATACATTAACCATCCCAGAGTTAGGTTTATAAAAATCATAAAAAAACTCTTATTAGAAAAGATAACATTAGATGGGTTTACGGTTGAGAACATAACAGTACCCAGACAGCACATCTTCGAAACAGGAGGTAGAAGAAATTGCATATTTTGAATGCAGCCACGTAGCTCCTTTAAATTTGTATTTTTGGGTTCCTTAGGGCTTGCTGACAAATAATATGTAAAACGTTACGCAAATAGTCCAGGAATTAATAAATTATACCCAAAATAAAATATTGGGGGTGCCTGACAGCATAAAATCATTTCTGCTCATAAGATTTTTTTTTTTAACGTGTTTGAAAAAAATTTACGTTACAGAAATAGCCTACCATGTAAACTCCAAATTGATTGGAGCGCAACAAATGAAAGCCTAACCACGATTGGTCGGGCTATAAATACTATCTTGGTTGTTAGGGGAAACGGGGAAAGGTAACATTTTTTCAAACACTTGTCGAAACGGGGCTCATTGGTCAGACTCGCTGATATACACACTTGGGAGCGTTAGTTCGAAACCACTTGTTTAAAATAGCTTGATAAAGCATCAGTGCGTTGAAGCCAGCATATATTTGGCTAAATAAAAGCCTGGAAGATAAGCAGATGGGAATTTGTGCCAGTTTGTGCCAGAATTCATTGCTAATCAACGTATCTGTGTTTATTCGTATGAATTGTGGGACAGTGGTCTTGATGGTACTGAGCAGCACCTGGTCAGAGCTGTGCTGAATCCAGTGTAGGACAGCATACTCCTTGGTCCTTTTAGCTATCAGTGAGGTGTCTCCAGAGCCCGGAGGAGAATTCGAGCAGAGGAGTCCCTTCCTGCCGCCATCACGCCAGATAAGCTAACTTGGCCAGCTGAGCTCAACATTATGTCCCCTCATCTTGAACTGACTTTTTAAAATTAACATTAAGAGGGGAATTTACTTGTCTTAAAATCAGGAACTGTGAACATCTCCAATACTGGTCCCTAAAGACAAACTATTGAAGTCATGATGACAAATACCAACAGAGCTTGAACAAAACAAAACCAGTATTACCTCATTTTACTACTACACAACTGACACACATAGAACATTTGTAATAATATATGTCACTACCATATTCATATTAAATACATTCTGTACATAACTTGTAATTTAAATTGATTGTGATTCCTGGTTCCCTTGTAGTTGAATCAGGACACATATTCATTCATGCCAGTAATGAATACATATTGTTATTTGAAAGTTTATCAGTGACTCTTTTAAGATATCTTTGTAGAGTGTTATATGTATGTGAGTGTCACAGTGTTGTCAAGAGTAGTGGATTAAATTAAATTGTTTATCTGTCTGTTGTTGTGACTTACACTTCACCATACTCATACCCTAGACACATAACGTAGCATCACACTATTCCAGAATAATTCTGACTGAGATATATAGATATGTGGTAGCAAGTAAGGTTATCTATAATACACTACTCTTAATAGATATAGATACCTTCACAGCTGATCTCAGTCAGTACACTAAGTTCCCTATAAGTATTTATAACATCCCACTTCACCACACTTCCTTTATCTGGGATGGCTGATTTGAATTATTTAAATTAGCTTTGACTGACTTATCCGTGTTACTGTTAATGTGTATAGGTAAAGGATCCCGTTACACTCCCGTGTGACAGAATGGGGCGACCTCTCTCGATCTATGTTTCACTTCGGAGGTATCGGTTACATTTTGGTACTGATTTTTATTGCGAGCTTTTAATTGTTGCACTTTCTTTCTTTCTCTGCTATGTGTAGCATATATTTGGTATTTCATTCTTACACTCCTCTCAAGGATACGTTATTATGTCTGTTTTTTCCTGTCCCTTCGCTAAGCTTTGCAAGGAGCGGCAGAAATAATATTAACGACAAGCAGGTTGGTAAAATTCCTTTGTACCAAATCTTGGCCTCGACAGATTAGCCCCACGAAAATGCCAGCGTATTTGCTAATCGCTGATAAAGGCCAGAGTACTGGACAGATAAAGAGATTGCCCGTCTGCGAATAGATTACTTTCGGATAAAGTAATAATTTGTTATATCTGAAACACAGTTTACAGATGTGCCTGTGAGTTCGTCTGCCAGGCAATCGGATGTTTTCATACCATATACGTAAGAGATGACCTCTACATCACGCGCAAAACTTTTCCATGTCGAAAATGTTTTGAATTTCCCCACGGGACCTTTATGTTTGAAAACGATTGGCTTTTTACTTAGTAGCATAACAAACAGATGCGGGGGTAGGACAGGCATATAACCTGACACGTTTCAGTGTTATTTCACTGTGAAAATTTGCTGTGAAGATCGCTTGCCACGACGACACCAGACGTTGCCAGAGTTAGAATTCAGAATTCGTTTTATCAGGCCGGACCTTTTATTGGAGAATCGTGACGGACTTACAAAAACAGCCCAAGAAATCTCTATCATTTTAATAAGGAAACCGGGACTGAGGAAACTGAAAACACACGGAGTCATAGAAGGAATTATCTTAACTCTTTAACCCCCAAGAGCCAGTATACTGTACTTCCCGCTAGACCCATTTGGCCCAACCAACAGTATACTGGCTTTCGTATCTCTTGATCCTTTCTAGGGCGGTTTTCTAATTTTGACAACTCAAAAACGCTATTTTCTGAAAGTATAGCCATCCATTATGGACTTTTGTTATTTATGAATATGAACATTTAAAAAAATTATTTCCAAACAAAAACAATAAAAACATACTGGTATGGCCATTTTTGTTTGGGCCAAACCCACTTTTTTGCTTGGGACTGAAAGAGTTAAAGAAACGACACCCCAGACGCGTGTAAGAGGCCGATTCAAGTCTCTTTTATTCATGTGAGCAAAAATGCCTGTGAGCCAGGATTGGCGTAAGTTATCATTTTAAGTTTTATATTACTAACGTGTGAACTAACACACACACACACACACACACACACACACATATATATATATATATATATATATATATATATATATATATATATATATATATATATATATATATATATATATATATATTACCATGCGAATATTAATTTGTTAAAATCGCTAGTGGATGTCCAAGTTATTTGGCAACCTCAGCATATAGAATGATGATTTTATCAACCACCACAGCCAAGGGCTGGCAATTAATTTATTGATAGTTTCGTAAAAAGAACAAAAAGCATAAAGTAGTGCCAGGTTCCATATGGAGCAGGGAGGAAAAGGTGAAGAAATGATGTACATTCTTACAGTTTCAAATCAGCGTAAATGTCCATGTTAACATATGCACTTTAAAATTAATAGAAGTTTCAAACTTTTCAAATCAGTGTAAACATAAATGAAAACATTTTCAATTTATATTGTGAACACTTTTCAATCAGTGGAAATGTAAATGTAAACATATTCTATCTGTACTACTAACCTGTTAAATTAAATGTAATGTAAAGCTGAAGCTATCCAGTTTAAATGTAAAGAAAGTTTTATCCCGAGGGATTAAATTTAATTCTCATCGAGGGTAAATTCTGAGATAAAGGGGATGGTGAAATAGAAGAAAGGGGACACATAAGTATGTGTCGGGAAACGCAATACTCAGAAGAGCGTTTCGTTTCTATTCTTTATCATAGTTATTGGTGGTACCAGCAGAAAGTACTATCTCTGGAACAAGAAGGGAACAATGGCCTAAGCTTTAAGACGAGGGACAAACTTTGTAGACTCTCCTTGACATTTCTGGAAAACGAGCTACACCCGACAACCATGACCAGCGACGAGCGTGAGCAGTGTAAAAAGAACCAACCCATCAGCGGGAGCAGAAACTACTATTGGCAGCTAAGTGCAAAATATACGCTGCCAAAGTGAATTTTTTTCATCGACTCTACGATCAGTCAATGATGAAACTTTTCTTCTAAACTATTCAATTATTTTCGAACTGTTAAAACTTAAGTGAATATTAAATTTTGTTATTTGTAATTTTACAAATTTAATTTCTATTTAATCCTTTAAATGTACTGCACGTTTTTCTAACTCAACTTACTATACACACTCTAAACTGAGCTGTACCAGACTAATAAGAACTTCACTGAGTAAATCAGAGGTGGGAGCTTGAACGAGCTAAAAATAATCATTGCTTTATTCTTCACAAAAGTGGTCGGCAGATTCTAGAATTAACGTTCTCAGCCAAAGCAGCATTGTTTTCGCTTATCTGAATATCTTGTGGACATTCCCTTGTGATAGAAGTGTCATTACCCTTCTATTTACATCTCTGCCAAGAGTAATCTTATTCGAAAGTAGACACATTTGAAGGCCCATATTAGATACTCTTGAGTTTTGGCCACTGTTGGACCACTATTGCAAAGCAGGGGAGGCATTACCGTCACAGCCCGTTGAGGCATATTGGGAATATGGTGTTAGGCCCATATTTTCGTGACCATCGGCACACTAGGGGTGATGTGGTCAGTATCACGCCGGCCGCCTTAACCTTCCCAGATTTGCTCTGGTACCCAATTCATGAGGCTGGATCGACCCCAAAGCCGTTTGCGGTCTAAAAAATCACACAACTGGGGATCGAACCATGGACCACCGAGCTAGGAAGGCAGTGCACTAACCACTGCGCTTCCGCGGCTCGTTAATGTGTTTTGGATTAAAGGTTTTATAGAATGCTGTAAACGATACATGATCATGAATCAAACCATTTTTCTTGTACCATGGACAGCCAAAAAGAGTAATGAGGATGTCCTGAAAGAGGCCAACTCACAAAGGAAACTTATTTCACAAGTTAGACAGAAGCAATCCACTCTTTGTGGCATGTTATGAGAAGAGAAAAGTTGGAATATATCGTAACAACAGGTAAGGTTGAAGGAAAAAGATTTAGAGGAAGACAAAGCGAGCAAATACAGGACAGTTTGACATCGTGGCATGGAAAGAAGACAACAGCAGAATTGATAAATTGTACTGGTAACAGGATGTTGTAGGTAGAAGGATAATGATGCTTCTACCTCAAGGTAGTAGTCACAACATATTCAGAAAAGCGAGAACAATGCTGCATGAGGCTGAACAAATGTTAACTCTAGTATCTGCCGTCAATTTTTGTGAAGGGTAGGGTTTTGTTATAATTCGTTAGCTCGTTCAAGCCCCCAGGTGAATTCAGCGAAATTCCTCTTATTATTATTGCATAGCTCTGTTTAAGTGTATTTAAGAAATTGTCTGAGACATACGGTTGTAGTACTTTCAAAATGATTAAATCAACTTTAGATTTGTTTCTATACAAGTAACACATTTAATAATCAATTATGTTTTAACAGTTATAAAAATGAATAATTCCTTATAGAAAAAGTTATCATCACTGGGTGATGTTATGGGGTTAAAAATTGGATAGTTCACATGGCAGCTTTTATGTTTATACTTAGCTGCCAGTGAGTTATCTGTTCTGCTCCAAATGATGTTTGGTTCTTTGTAGATGGATGCCTGATTCACTCTCGTCACTGGTCAAGTTTGAAAGTTGTAGCACGTTCCCAGAAGTGTCATGGAGTAACTACTAATCTGGTCCCCCGTCTCTAAGGCCCGTCTGATGATGGTGTCTAGCGTCGACTTCAGGCCACTTATACCCTCACTTGTTCCAGAGATAGTACCCTCAATTGGTACGACTGACTAGTGTCACAAAAGAAGAGAACAAATACCCTCTTGAGACACACTCGTGTGCCCCACTCTTTTCATTTCACCATCTCATCTATCTCAGAACTGTTACGCTCGCTGAGAATTAATGTTAATCCCATTGAGCAGAAAAACATTCATTACATTTAGGTTGAATAAATTTATATTTACCTCTAAATTAGTTAAAAAGGTTGTCAATTTTCATTACTTTTAGAGTGTATATGTTTACATTTGCATCTACACTGGTTGAATATGTTAATAATATAATAAGTATGTACATCATTCTCTCATCATTCCCTCCCTGCACCATATCTAACTTGGGACTACCTCTGGCTCAGAGAAATAGCTAAGGCAACGTGTTGAAGATGCCTCTTACACGTGTTCTGGGGTTGTTACTTTATAATAAGCTCCAAATTTGACTCCGTGTTTCAGATTCCGGTTTCCCTTACTAATAATGTTAGAGTTTTCCTGGGCTCTTAAGTCCTCAAGAAGTTTAAATAAGTCCGGTCCGATAAATGAATTATGATTCTATTCTTAACTCTGGCAGGTTTCGTTGTCTCTTGTCGAGTTGAATTTCACAGTGTTTTACCCCAGCAATTGTCAGGTTATATTACAGCTTTCGTCCCACGCACGTTCTTGTTTACTATTAGACCAATCTCCAATAAGAAATGTTGTTATGTTTACATCTCGAATGCTGGCCAATAGTTACAATCATGCGTGGTTTGATGGCGTCTATTAAAAAAATTCCCTCATAGGAAAATTCTGCATGTTACTCGTATTTAAAAAGGTCATTTTCCGTAGAAGGAGTTGTTGTATCCGTCGATTCGCGGTAATTATTGAACTACAACTCCCTACATTATCACAAATAATGTCCTTGTAACACTTCCGTCTGGAAGTTATTACAACGTTCCGTCTTTCAGGTGCATGTTTGTAATATTTCCGCAGATGGGTAATTTATCTCACCGTCCTTGTGCAAACACCGACCCTCGTGTAACCATCTGGGCCGTGACTTTTCACTACAGTTCTTAGGGAATCCCAATCGCCATATCAGCGATAAATAAACATGCTGGGCGTACGTCGTGCTAACCCGGCGCGGCCAAGGTTTGATACACGAGAATTTCACCAACATGACTGTTGGTCAATATTGCATCATCTGTCTACTCTCTCAGCAGGGATGGTCACGAAAACAGACATGACTAATTATTACGGAGAAGAAGTGCAAGCAGTGACTCTAAAATAACAACTGCCGGAGAGGAAAAGAGAGGGAACCCAATTATGTCACAGGTGTGCATGATGATGAGAGCCTCATAATGTAAAACTAATTACAACAGAGACCACCACTACAAAAGCGCATGAATGCTTTGATGCGGGCTTCCTACAAGGGGACCCGTTATTGTGAGGGCTCTATGTTCCATATGATTCGAAAAAGGTGGTGATGATGATGATTTTAGTGATTTTTAGTTATTGAAGGTAACTTCTGCCGGTTGTCAATGAAAGCATCGAGGTGATTAAACTGCTGTAATAGTAATAAAAGCCCCTTCAGTTATAACTGACTATGGAAATGCGCACCTGGGTGACAGCCCTTTGCTGCTTATTTTCTTAGTGTACCTTTCGACGTTTTCTCATCCCTTCTGTTTGCTGTGAGAGCTTCTTTTCGTTCAATCATAGGTTGTCACGGGATTTACTTCCCTTTGCTCTGCAGTGATGGTTCAACAGTGGCCAAAATTCAGAGTATCTACTGAGGGTCTTCAAAGGTGTTTACCTTTAGCTCAAGATTAATCTAGGCAGAGATGTGAATTAAAGAATGGTGCTTCAATTCTTAAGAGCTTCATTGGAATTTAAAGAAATTAAGTACTACGCCTGACAGGATCCAGGTCGTGTAAACTTTTTATCTTTCTTGACCTTCTATGAGTTTTAATTTCGCTCGTTCTGATAAGCCGCCAACTGATTTCACTCAGTAAATTATTACTTTAATAACTCTGTTATAAGTATTTCAAATGACTGAGACACATGGGTGCAGTTCACTCAAAATGAGTAAGTCAACTATAAATTAGTATATATACAGAAAACAAATGTAATAGTCATATATCATTAACAATTGTAAAATAAATAAGGGTGGGGTGAATTTAGATAGTCTTTAAAATCTCCTCATTGGTAATGAACTGATTTGAAAAATGTTTTTCTGATTTGAAAATAGTGTTCACTTTGCAACTTTGAATGGGCACTGAGCTGCCAGTAAAATGTCGTTTGGTTTCTGCTCCAGCCGATGCTTGTTCTTTTTAGGTTATAGACTGGTTCACTCTCGTCACTGGTCGTCTGGTGCCTGCAACACTCCCTCGTAGTATCGTGGGTAATTGCGAAGATGGTCCAACGTCTATTAAGGCCGTCTGCTGTAGGTGTCTAGCTTTGACTTAAGGCCACTAATGCCACTGACTTGTTCCACAGATAGCACCACCAATTGGTACCACCGACTAGTATCATGAAATAAGAGAGAATCAAATACCTTCCTGAGTATTGGGTTTCCTGATACATTACAAAGTTCTCCCCCCTCCACCCCTTTTCATTCCACCATACCATCTGCCTCAGAACTTTACCCTCTCCGATTCTTCTTCTTTGATCCTTAGCCGCCGACCGTCAAAGCAGTCAGTGGCCATCACGCCTAGTGGCGTCTTGTAGGGCAACAACAAATTGATTCCACTTTGTTCGGTCGGTGGCCATCCTTCGTACAGAGCCCCAACTCTGGTTCATTCTTTGCATCTCAGCCTCCACAGTCCTCCGTCAGGTTGTTTTTGGTCGGCCTCTCTTTCGTTTTCCTTCAGGGGTCCAAAGCATAGCTGTTCTTGTGATGGCATCGGGGTCTCTTCTGAGGACATGGCCAACCCAACTCCAGCGTCTGCCAGCTATGATGGTGTGCATGTCCTCTTGCTTGCTCCGAGTAAGCAGATCTTGGTTGGTGATGGTATTCGGCTAAAAGATTCGGTGAATTTTTCTTAAGCATGTTGTGTGAAAAGAGGACACTTTCGACATTTCCTTCTCTGTAACTCTCCAACATTCTGCTCCATAGAGAAGCACAGAAAGCACACAGCTCTGATATAATCTCAATTTTGTGCTTGTGCTGTATTGAGAGGACTTCCAGATGTTGTTTAGGATAAAAAAGGCTGTTCTTGCCTTATTCATTCTGATGTTGATGTCTTTGCCTGCCCCGCCGTCTGGTGTTACTATGCATCCTAGGTATGTGAAGGTGTTTGTCTGTACCAGTTGCTGATTCCTTACTGATATGGGCCCAGGATTGTTTACATTGAGCGTCATGGCCTCTGACTTCTTCAAATTGATGTTCAAGCCCACCTGCTGGCTAAACTTATTAAGTCTATCCGTTTTTTCCTGGATGTGTTGATGTGAATGTGCTAGTAGTGCAATGTCATCTGCATATCCAGATCTTCCAATGTAGAAAATGTAGTCTACCTTATTCCTCTTGGACTGCCCTCTGTTGTCTGGCGCATCACCCAGTCTACGACTGTTAAAAATAGAGTGGTTGATAAGGGGCATCCCTGTCGTACTCCTGTCTTCACCTCAAAGGTTAGGTTGCTCTGTCCAACACTACACGTAAAGTTGGCATAGAGGCTTTTTATGATTGCCACTATACAGCTTGGAATTCCATAAGCCCTCAGTATTTTCCATAAACTGTCCCTATGTATGCTGTCAAAAGCCTTTTCAAAATCAACGAAATTTGTATGTACAGCTGTCTTTGCCATTCTGAACACTGCTCTATAATGTTCCTCAGAGTGAATATATGATCTACACATCTTCTGTTCTGTCTAAATCCTGCTTGTTCTTTTCTCAGTTTGTGGTCTACTGCTTTTGAAATACTCTGTATAATTATCCTGCCTAGTTATTTGCTGGGAACTGAGAGAAGAGTGATTCCTCTCCAATTATTGCAGTCTGCAAGATCTCCCTTCTTGGGCAATTTTACAATTATTCCTTTGTTCCACTCTGATGGTGTTGTCCCAGTTTTCCAGACTTGTGCAAATAGTGGTTCTAATAGTTCTGCTGCTAGCTCAGGGTCTGTCTTAAATAGCTCTGCATTTAAGTTATCTTGGCCAGGAGCTTTTCCGTTCTTTAACCCTTTGATTGCTGTGATGATTTCTTCTTTTCGTGGAATGTCTGTATTTACATCTAGATCGTTTTCAGCCTCAGGAACATTCAATTGTTTCTCTGGTGGTTCCTTGTTCAGAGTGTCTCTGAAGTGCTCTGTCCATCTTGTTTCCTGTCCCTCTGCTGTCGTGATGAGATTTCCTTGCTTATCTCTTACTAATGTAATATTGTTTGCCCCTCGTTTTCCGCTGATGGTTTTAGTTATTTTATATAGTGCTTTGTTCATTTCTCAGTGTAGTAAAATCTGTGAGAACAAACGCTAAATTCCAGGAAATTGTACTCCCAATGCTAAAATATAGAACCTGCCCGTTTGTGTCTGACTGGCTTCTTCCCATACGCCAGCAGCACGCTCAAATTGTATACCGAAGTAATGCCTAAACGATTTGCCGCAGTCTAACATTATACGCTTTGCTAGCGTTGGCTTTGTGACGTATTACAAGCGTCGTTCGGTCTGCATGCATGCGGTAGTTTAAAAATAAAAGGAAACAATTAAGGTTAACGTGAGATTTTTTGAATATGCAGTACTGAATGGGGGGATGAGACGGAGTATCGGAAGGAGTGTCACGGTTCGTGTTTACATATTTGAATAGGAGAGATAGGAAATGTTTTATTTGAAGCATTGTAGGAAATAAAACGATACTAGGCATTAGAAAGACATACAAGAATAAATATGTACTGACTGTGTAATAGATAACAGCAGGATTAATAAGTAGGTATGAGTATTTAAAACTATTAAGAAATAAAGAAGTTGGACAGAAGACAGATAGACAGATGGACTTGAAAATCTTTCTCAGTTTGCCCGTAGGTGGGGTTTAAGGGAAGGAGTCCTTATTTTGAATATTTGAGGTCAGTTTTATTTGAAAAGGAACGCTATTCACTAAACAGTCTCTGATTGGCTGTAGTATAATAGACTAACGGTTGTATAAAACCAATTAGTATTGGGTATAGGGGGCCACTAGATGAAAAATTTCTTACACTAAAGAAGTTGTTGTTATAGACAAGGCAAGAGTACTATCTTGTTTGCTAATTCTGCACGAGCAGCGATCTGGATTTGTTACCATATATCGCACTATTCAACTAATTGGTGTTTAAAATTTCTTTGATTGCGGTAAGAATGAAAACCTTTATATTAACATTTATATTGTCATTTTTATCATGTATGCATTGTCGACTCTGTATGAACCTTAAAGGGGAAGCATTTATCTAGAGGGTAGCCAACATCAAACTCTGTGTTGTTTCACAGCGTTGTTAGGAACTGTATTAACCTGGTGTAGAAAAGCCAGGCAGCCTTTCTGCCATATGGGGAGAAAAGAAAATTAAATATTTATGATGAGAAAAAAAATTGTGTTATGACATAAGACCAGGAAGATCACTGGCCGTCTTCTTCAGCAAGTCACCGTGATGGTACATGACTTGATAGTATTAATGTAAAAGGTTTCCTTTATCAAGGAAAAGTCACAAAAGATAGTGTATCAGACAGTGAGGAACAAAAACGTTCAATAAACTTGTACCCTTATCTAGGAGCAAGAAATACTTGACATTTTCCCAGCTTGAGACATATAAATAATTGTGGGATAACACAGACTCAATGACAGTGGTAAAATAATTGGTTGCAAATAATTTCATTATCATGTTGAGTTGATTATTCCTGTGTCAGAAGAATAACTAGATACAGGAAAATAAATTGAAAAAAAAATAAGTTACATTGAAAACTTAACCAGTGACTTGTTTAATCATTGTTTACTAGTAATAGGTGTAGTTGTTGTCCTGTTTCACACTTTATCACCTTGCATATACCCTAGACACTTGCTAGATAACATACTCACACCATTACACTTCAGTAGAGGAAATATATATCGGGTGAGAACATTGGTGGAAGAAGACAAGTTCCCTGTAACTTATCTGAATTTCATACACTTCAGGGGCTTGCACAGCTAACCTCACACCAGATACTATTAATATAATATTTAAATCATTAATAACACCCAATAAACTACATTAATTGGGACGCTCTTCCTGGATTTAAAGGTTCTTAGTACCCTACATTAAGTGAGTCACTAGTCCCAGTATTTGTAAAATCTAATAGTAAAAATAATTTGAGAGTGGTTTGAGATATCATTGCCCTTTGTCTTGTGTTTAGAGTTGGTTAATTAGTTAAGGTAGTGGATAGTATTTCATATTCTTAAACTATAAAATTTCGGATATGGCTAAATACAGATCTGCTGCTGTGCAGACTGCAAAGGAAATGAATTTAGATGGGCAAGCTCTGATTCAGTATGTGACATCAGAGTGCGATAAGTATATGGAAAGGGAAGATAAGAGATTAGCTGAGGAGAAGAGAATTATGTTAGAGGATGCTAGGGAACTTAAGAAGTTAGAGGCTGATAGAGAGGCTGAGATCAAGAGGCTGCAGTTAGAGGAGAGGAGACTTGAGGCTGAGGCCTAGAAAGAAGAAATGAGACTTGAGGCTGAGAAGGAGAAAGAAGAAAGGAAACTTGAGGCTGAGGCCAAGAAAGAAGAAATGAGACTTGACGCTGAGAAGGAGAAAGAAGCTAAGAGGTTGGAGGCTGAAGAAAAGAGATTGGAGGCTGAGAGAGAAGATAAAAGACTCCAAATGGAACATGAACTACGACTAAGGGAGTTGGAGTTACAAGGCCATGCTCCTGATAATGGAAGTAGCTCATCCACCTCCGACTCTGCTGCAAGCCAGGTTGCCTCAACATCAGCCATGGGGTTCCACTTGGACCCATTTGTAGAAAAAGATGATGATATTGAGTCATTTTTATCTAGATTTGAAAGGTTAGCTACTATGTATGGGCTATAGAAAGAGAGATGGAGTATGAAGGTATCTCAGGGGCTTAGGGGACCTCTTATGAGGTCTTCGCCAAACTGAGCAAGGATGATCAAGATGACTACGATATTCTTAAGAAAGCTCTTCTAGTTAGATATGAGAAAAACAGTGAATTTTACAGAAAGAAATTTAGGAATGCCAAACTGTTGAATGGAGAGACTTACCACCAGTTCTCTGCACTCCTGGAGACATACCTGGAGAAATGGACTGCTCTGGGGAAAACCCAAGATTTAAAGGAAATGATTATGACTGAGCAGTTAAGAGAGTCCATGGCTCCAGACCTGAGAAAATTTCTCACGGAACAGGGTGCTGAGAGGCTGGGGGATATCTTAAATGTGGCTGAGAGATATCAGGCAGCCCAGTCTGAGATAGCAAGTTTAAATAAGAAGCCTATAGACCATAATAAAGCTCCACAAAACCAAAATCAACCTAAATTTGAGCACAGAGATAAATTTAACAAGGGTAAGGCCTATTATGATAAAGCCAAGTTTGACCAACGAGACAGAAACTCGCAATTCAATGATAAGAAAAATTTTCCTCAGGGAAATAAATGGTGTAAGGGGTGCAAGAAAAATAATCATGACATCACAATGTGTACTCGAAAACCTCCTAACTTTGCTGCAATGAAAACGGGGAGAAAGGAACAAAAGGTTAAACCTATTGGACAGCAGGAACCTTACCACCCCCCAGTGTGTGAGGATGTTGTATGTAATGGTGTCACCATTAGGTGCCTTTACGATACGGGATTGGATTTTGATTCAGTTGTGAGTTCTCACCTGGTGCAAGCTGATCAATACACCACAGAAACAGTGGAGATCCAAGCGGCAACCAAGGACGTAGCAAGCATGACACTTCCCATCGCTAGGATACATGTGAAAACTCGCTATGTGGAAGGAGTAATCAAGGCAGCAGTGATAAACGAACCCATCTACCCTCTGATATATGGGTGTCGTTATGTATTCTTGGGGAATCCCAAGAGACCTGTGATCATGGCAACAGTGCAGACCAGGTCACAGTCAATGAAGGAGGAGGATGAACCTATAAATACTCATCCAGAGGAGATGAGGAAGGCACAGGCGGAAGATAAGTCACTCAACCCGTGCTTTAAGAAATTACCTAAGTGCCATACACCTCCTACGAAAGGGGACTACTATATGAAGAATAAACTGTTGTATAGGAAGGCCGGAACTGGATCCAATGGTCACGGCCAGCTGGTTCTTCCTACTTCATATAGGAAGAAAGTGTTGGAACTAGGGCACGCGATTCCTTTCAATGGTCATATGGGGATCAGTGCAACAGGACAGCGTATAGCTTGTCATTACTTATGGTCAGGGATAACTGAAGATATAAAAAGATATGTGAAATCCTGTCCAGAGTGTCAAAGGGTAGCTCCAAAGCATTGGACTGCTCCTGCAACTCTAGGGGAGATGCCCATAGTGGGAACCCCTTTTGAGAGGGTTGCAGTGGATATTGTGGGACCTCTCACTCGAACCAAGAGGAGGAACAGTTATATTCTCACTCTGGTGGACACTTGTTCGATGTGAGGAGAGGCAGTAGCCCTGTCATCTATAGATTCAAAGCATGTGGCAGAGGCATTACTCACCATATTCACAAGGTTAGGTTTCCCGCACCAAATCTTGACTGATAACGGCTCTCAGTTCAAGGGGAACTTAACGGAAGAAGTTTTCAGGCTCTTCCAGGCCAAGCATTTTCATTGTAGCCCGTACCATCCCCAAGGGAACGGCCAGGTGGAGAGGTTCAATGGGACTCTCATTTCTATCCTGAGAAAGCTGGCACATGCGAAACCTGATACATGGGACCAATTTTTGCCCGCTGCGTTGTTTGCGTATCGGGAAGTTCCACATAATTCAACCGGGATGGCACCCGCAACCCTGTTATTCGGGAGGCCAATAAAAGGTCCATTAGAAGCCTTGTTAAGGACATGGACTGATGAGAAGGCAGAGGAAACTGTTACCTCATGTTATAACTATGTGAACGAACTGACCACTCGTCTTAAAACTGGATGGAAAATGGCAAATGACAATCTCAGACAAGCCAGAAAGAAACATGCTGCTTACTTTAACAAGAAAGCTAATGATAGAGAGTTTCAGGTGGGAGAGAAGGTGCTCCTTCTTCTACCCAGCAGCAGTAACAAGTTACAAATTGGATGGAAAGGGCCATACACGGTTCTAGAAAGGATATCTAGAACAAATTATAAAATCGACAAAAAAGGTAAGGAGAAAATTTATCATGTGAATCTCCTAAAGAAATACCTGGGAAGAGAGATCCAGTATGAGACACATCTCATGACCTTGTCGATAGCCACAGGAATGAAAAAGGAACCACTCGCCTCTCACGAGTATCCCTTAAAAACAGAGGAAACACAGGCACAGGTGAAGATCAGTAGGCATCTGATTAAAGCCCAGAGGGAGCAGGTTCAAAAGGTTCTGGTGGAACATACAGAAGTGCTAACAGATAAGCCGGGGCATACAAATCTATTAGAGTATGACATGAAAGTAATAGACCCAACACCCATCTGTATGAGAGCCTATTCCATTCCTTTCGCTAAGGAGAAAGCTTTGAAGGAGGAAATTGAGTATCTGTTGAAGGAAGGAATCATTTCTCACAGTGAATCTCCTTACAGTTCCAGTGTGGTTTTACTGAGGACACCCTCTGGAGAACACCGTCTATGTATAGATTACAGAAAACTGAATGCTGTCACAGAAAATCAGGTTGATCCATTGCCGGATACCAATCAGCTGTTTGCCAGGCTGAGTAAGGCAAAATATTTTTCTAAGGTGGATCTTAGCAAAGGCTATTACCAAATTCCAGTGAAGCCTGAGGTTCGACCTTATCTGGCATTTAGCACCTCGGAAGGCCATTATGAATTCAACATGTTACCATTTGGCTTGAAAAACGCCCCGAGTGTGTTTTCCAGAATGATGCGCAAGTTATTGGATCCCCTGAATAACCCATGTATAACCAATTTCATGGACGACATTCTTATTGCTACTGAGACATTCGAAGAACACATAAACTCTCTGAATATGCTATTTAATAGGCTTAGGGAAGCAAATTTGACGGCTAGACCAACCAAATGTAGTGTGGGCTGTAAAGAACTCGAATTCTTGGGACACACAGTGTATCAGGGAAACATGACCCCTGACCCCAAGAACCTGGAGAAATTACAAAAAGCACCGAGGCCACAAACCAAAAAAGATGTGAGGTCTTTTGTATCTTTATGTGGATTTTATCAAAAATACATAAAGAACTTTAACTCTATTTGTGCAGCGCTAACAGACTTAACTAGAAAACGTCAACCTGAAAAAAATCATTTGGTCAGCGCAGTGTGAATTGGCATACCAAGAGTTAAAGGATAAACTCACTAGCAAGCCGATATTGAAATTACCTGATCTAAGTCAGGAATTTGTGGTGAGAACGGATGCGAGTAACATAGTATTAGGGGCCACTTCGTTGCAGAGGTCCACCTCACAGGATGGAGAACTAAACCCAGTTGCTTACGCTAGCCGCAAGTTAAACAAAGCGGAAAAAAGATACTCAACAAGTGAAAAAGAGTGTCTAGCATTGATCTGGGCCGTAAAAAAGTTCCGAATTTATCTTTATGGTAGGTCATTTGTGGTGCAAACAGATCACCAGCCTTTAGTGTTCTTATCTCAGGCCAAGCATGAAAATGCACGTTTATTAAGGTGGTCGTTATTGATTCAACCTTATCAATTTTCCATCGAATATATATCCGGCTCGAAAAACGTCGGAGCAGATTTCCTGAGTAGACACCCTTGTGAGGAAAATCAGGAAAAGCCTGGGGAATAGTACTTTATTTACGCTAATTGTCTCACAGATAATAACCTGCAATGATTGCAAGTTTTAGGAAAGGAGGTGTGTAATAAAATCTGTGAGAACAAACGCTAAATTCCAGGAAAGTGTACTCCCAATGCTAAAATATAGAACCTGCCCGTTTGTGTCTGACTGGCTTCTTCCCATACGCCAGCAGCACGCTCAAATTGTATACCGAAGTAATGCCTAAACGATTTGCCGCAGTCTAACATTATACGCTTTGCTAGCGTTGGCTTTGTGACGTATTACAAGCGCCGTTCGGTCTGCATGCATACGGTAGTTTAAAAATAAAAGGAAACAATTAAGATTATAATGATATTTTTTGAATATGCAGTACTGAATGGGGGGATGAGACGGAGTATCGGAAGGAGTGTCACGGTTCGTGTTTACATATTTGAATAGGAGAGATAGTAATGTTTTATTTGAAGCATTGTAGGAAATAAAACGATACTAGGCATTAGAAAGACATACAAGAATAAATATGTACTGACTGTGTAATAGATAACAGCAGGATTAATAAGTAGGTATGAGTATTTAAAACTATTAAGAAATAAAGAAGTTGGACAGAAGACAGATAGACAGATGGACTTAAAAATCTTTCTCAGTTTGCCCGTAGGTGGGGTTTAAGGGGAAGGAGTCCTTATTTTGAATATTTGAGGTCAGTTTTATTTGAAAAGGAACGCTATTCACTAAACAGTCTCTGATTGGCTGTAGTATAATAGACTAACGGTTGTATAAAACCAATTAGTATTGGGTATAGGGGGCCACTAGATGAAAAATTTCTTACACTAAAGAAGTTGTTGTTATAGACAAGGCAAGAGTACTGTCTTGTTTGCTAATTCTGCACGAGCAGCGATCTGGATTTGTAACCATATATCGCACTATTCAACTAATTGGTGTTTAAAATTTCTTTGATTGCGGTAAGAATGAAAACCTTTATTTTAACATTTATATTGTCATTTTTATCATGTATGCATTGTCGACTCTGTATGAACCTTAAAGGGGAAACATTTATCTAGTGGGTAGCCAACATCAAACTCTGTGTTGTTTCACAGCGTTGTTAGGAACTGTATTAACCTGGTGTAGAAAAGCCAGGCAGGCTTTCTGCCATATGGGGAGAAAAGAAAATTAATATTTATGATGAGAAAAAAAATTGTGTTATGACATAAGACCAGGAAGATCACTGGCCGTCTTCTTCAGCAAGTCACCGTGATGGTACATGACTTGATAGTATTAATGTAAAAGGTTTCCTTTATCAAGGAAAATGTCAAACGGTGGTTTGAAAGTTATTTATCCAGAAGGGGGTACCAACCAAATTGAGAACGTTAACTAATTGTTTAGTTACCATACTGATGTCTGATGATATTGCCATGTTAGAATAGTGAAAGAGAGAGATTATTAGATGCTGAGTGGGACACATTTGTATTGTTCCAGAGTTTCATCTACGAGTGAAAGTGAGCCCAGGTGATCCAACACCTGTCCTTAAGTTCTGCAGTGAGGCTTAACTACTGAGTGCCTACACAGTGATTTACCTATAGAAGCAGAATCGTGTCTTGGCAGTGGATGCTGGCGTTTTATACATACTTCAACCAGCCTGATTCCAGAGACCTCAGATAAGACTTGTCAGGGAAATTGATATCACAAACAATCCACTCTCTCAGTTTTTCACAAAAGATAGTGTATCAGACAGTGAGGAACAAAAACGTTCAATAAACTTGTACCCTTATCTAGGAGCAAGAAATACTTGACATTTTCCCAGCTTGAGACATATAAATAATTGTGGGATAACACAGACTCAATGACAGTGGTAAAATAATTGGTTGCAAATAATTTCATTATCATGTTGAGTTGATTATTCCTGTGTCAGAAGAATAACTAGATACAGGAAAATAAATTGAAAAAAAAATAAGTTACATTGAAAACTTAACCAGTGACTTGTTTAATCATTGTTTACTAGTAATAGGTGTAGTTGTTGTCCTGTTTCACACTTTATCACCTTGCATATACCCTAGACACTTGCTAGATAACATACTCACACCATTACACTTCAGTAGAGGAAATATATATCGGGTGAGAACATTGGTGGAAGAAGACAAGTTCCCTGTAACTTATCTGAATTTCATACACTTCAGGGGCTTGCACAGCTAACCTCACACCAGATACTATTAATATAATATTTAAATCATTAATAACACCTAATCCACCACACTCAGTGCTGCCTCTTCTGCCTGTCTTGCAAGATCGTCTAGGAATTTTCTTTTGTTGGCTTGGGTTTGGTGTTTAACTTCCTTGTCCAGCTGACTGTACTGTTCGCTATATAGTTGCCTTAACCTGGGGGACTTCGCTTCGGTTTTCTTTCTTTTCATTTCCTTTTTCAGTGTTATGGTGTTTAATGTTTCTAGTGTTATCCAGTCTTGCTTCTTCCTTTCCTGGAATCCCAAGCATGATTTGCTGCTTTCCTTATATATTGCTGAAATGGTGTTAAATTTCTGGTCTATATCATCAGTCAGTATCTTTTCCTGACTTTTGGCAAATTGATAACCCTCTCCGAGCATTAATATTATTCCCAGTAAGAGGAAAACATCAATTACATTTACATCCACTCCCTGCTCCATATGGAACTTGGTAATACCTCTGCTTTTGGTTATCCATGAGAAACCCGCATAAAGCAGTCGCCAGCTCTTTCAGTGTTGGTTTATGATACCATCATTCTATATGCTGAAGTTGCCAGCCTCGTATGATTTGGAGATCTACGAGCAATTTTCACATGTTAATAAATGCGAAATATAGAATTATAAAATGTACAACTTACCCCAAATTTCTTTGAGAATACAGACTGACTTCTGGCTTAGAGAAATAATTAAGGCAACTTGATTAAGATGCCACTTACACGTGGTCTGAGGTGTTACTATACATAGACTCCCACTGTGACTTAGTTAGTGTTCACGTTTTTAGGATTCCGGGCTTTCCGTGTTAATGAAAGTAAAGTTTTCCTGTGATGTAAGTCCACAAGATGCTCAACCACGTTGTCCGGTCCTTTAAAATGGAATTAGGATCCTATTCCTTACTCTGGCTTGTCTGGCTGTCTTCTTGACGAGTTCAAATTCACAGTGAGTAAACTCACAAGGCGCTAAATTATAAGGCAACATTCAGCCTACATTCAGATTGCTGTTATATGACAAGGCTCGAATCAGAAATGTTGTATAATTACATTTCAAATGCCAAGCAAATAGCATGCAAGATGCGTACATTTCCCTTTCTCTCACGAAAAATTCCTACATAACAAACGCGGAAATAAATGTGTAGTTTCCAGTAACATGGTATGCCAGCTTCCGTCTATTATCAATCATGTTTACACTCACGACTTCAAAAACTATCACTAGTAATCTCTTTCAAGATGGATAATTATTTTTCCGACGACAAGTCTTTCTGGACATGATTATCACAGGTACCCGGTTTACCCCCTCTCTCTCTCTCTCTCTCTCTCTCTCTCTCTCTCTCTCTCTCTCTCTCTCTCTTCTCTCTCTCTCTCTCCCCCTCTCCTACATCATCTAAATTTTTCTCCTTTTTTTCCCACATAAAAGTGTGCCCCTAAACTCCTTACATTTGGTTACTTCCTGTCATAATGCGATCGTGTCAGTTCACGGATAATAGACATGCCGGCAGATTAAAACTGTAATCGCCGAGTTTTGAACTCATACAGATAGATGACGGTCATGAAACGGTAAACATGAAAGTATTTGTTGACTTTCTACGTAATTCAGTTCCGCCAGACAAGAATATCCATCTGGGTGCGTGTTCATCGTACACGCGTTCAGACACTTTGGCGGAGAATACAAGGAAAGCCAGGTTGGGTGTGTCTGCATCAGCGACAAGTTTAAGATTACCTGACCTGTAAACGGGGGAGAGGCGAAGCATAATCACTCTCACCCAGAAGTTTCTGTAATAACTATTACAGAGAAACCCGTTTGGGGAGACAACTTAGCGGGGAAATTATCTTGCAGGGATGAGGTTACAAATCTGATTTGAAAGGTTACCTAAGAGAAACGGAAGGAGCCATGCTATATATGGAGATGAGGTCATGTGTTCAGATTTTAAAATGATATTTTAAAACACGAAGGTGAAGGTAAGAACTAACAGCCCGACCCACTTCATTCCATGCTCATGGATTGGATCAAATGAGAGCAAGATTTTTACATTCGTTCTGATTGAAAGCAGGGCAGAAAACCAGGTGGACGCGTGGACAGGAAAATGGCGATATAACGTAGCACATTCAAGATATACGACACTGCATTCCAAAACCGCCAGAGTAGACAACCAAGACACAGAGACAGGAAAGAATAGAGTCAGGATTCTGAACTTATAGGACTGGGCAGAACGAATTAGATCTTCTGAAACATCAGTAGAAAAACTCAACAATTTTAATACGAAAACCAGAATTCTACAGAACCTCCCACAAGTCAGAGAGGGATTCTAAATAGAAATAATACCCCAGCTGCAAAGACTATTCAACTGAGCAAGAAGTCTAGATTTCCCAATTTGTTGGGGTAAGCTGTAACATTTATTTAATACTTTGAATTTGATATGTTTGAACTGCTGGTGGCTATAGAGGTCCATACGAGGAAATGAAAAGAAAGAAAACAGAAGCGAAGTCCCACAGGTTAAAGCAACCATATAGCGAACAGTACAGTCAGCTGGACAAGGAAGTTAAACGCCAAACCCGAGCCAACAAAAGGAATTTCCTAGACGATCTTGAAAGACAGACAGAAGAGGCAGTACTGAGAAATGAACAAAGCACAGTATACAAAATAACTAAATTCATCAGCGGAAAACGAGGTGCAAAAAATATTACATTAGTAAGAGATAAGCAAGGAAATCTCATCACGACAGCAGAGGGACAGGAAACAAGATGGACAGAGCACTTCAGAGACACTCTGAACAAGGAACCACCAGAGACACAATTGAATGTTCCTGAGGCTGAAAACGATCTAGATGTAAATACAGACATTCCACGAAAAGAAGAAATCATCACAGCAATCAAAGGGTTAGAGAACGGAAAAGCTCCTGGCCATGATAACTTAAATGCAGAGCTATTTAAGACAGACCATGAGCTAGCAGCAGAACTATTAGAACCACTATTTGCACAAGTCTGGAAAACGGGGACAACACCATCAGAGTGGAACAAATGAATAATTGTCAAATTGCCCAAGAAGGGAGATCTTGCAGACTGCAATAATTGGAGAGGAATCACTCTTCTCTCAGTTCCCAGCTAAATACTAGGCAGGATAATTATACAGAGAATTTCAAAAGCAGTAGACCACAAAATGAGGAAAGAAAAAGCAGGATTTAGAAAGAACAGAAGATGTGTAGATCATACATTCACTCTCAGGAACATTATAGAGCAGTGTTCAGAATGGCAAAGACAGCTGTACATTAATTTCGTTGATTTTGAAAAGGCTTTTGACAGCATACATAGGGAAGGTTTATGGAAAATACTGAGGGCTTATGGAATTCCAAGCTGCATAGTGTCAATCATAAAAAGCCTCTATGCCAGCTTTACGTATAGTGTTGGGAAGAGCAACCTAACCCTCTGAGGTGAAGACTGGAGTGCGACAGGGATGCCCCTTATCAACCACTCTATTTTTAACAGTCGTAGACTGGGTGATGCGACAGACAACAGAGGGCAGTCTAAGAGGAATAAGATGGACTACATTTTCTACATTGGAAGATCTGGAATATGCAGATGACATTGCACTGCCAGCACATTCACATCAACACATCCAGGAAAAAACGGACAGACTTAATAAGTTTAGCCAGCAGGTGGGCTTTAACATCAATTTAAGGACGTCAGAGGTCATGACGCTCAATGTGAGCAACCCTGAGCCCATATCAGTAAGGAATCAGCAACTGGTACAGACAAACACCTTCACATACCTAGGATGCATAGTAACACCAGACGGCGGGGCAGGCAAAGACATCAACATCAGAATGAATAAGGCAAGAACAGCCTTTTTTATCCTAAACAACATCTGGAAGTCCTCTCAATACAGCACAAGCACAAATTGAGATTATATCAGAGCTGTGTGCTTTCTGTGCTTCTCTATGGTGCAGAATGCTGGAGAGTTACAGAGAAGGAAATGTCAAAATTGTCCTCTTTTCACACAAAATGCCTAAGAAAAATTCACCGAATCTTTTAGCCGAATACCATCACCAACCAAGATCTGCTTACTCGGAGCAAGCAAGAGGACATGCACACCATCATAGCTGGCAGACGCTGGAGCTGGGTTGGCCATGTCCTCAGAAGAGACCCCGATGCCATCACAAGAACAGCTATGCTTTGGACCCCTGAAGGAAAACGAAAGAGAGGCCGACCAAACACAACCTGGCGGAGGACTGTGGAGGCTGAGATGCAAAGAATGAACCAGAGTTGGGGCTCTGTACGAAGGATGGCCACCGACCGAACAAAGTGGAATCAATGTAGTGGGTTTGATGGTATTGTATGATGGTGATATTACTAAATGTAATGTATGAGGCCAGCTGTGAAGGCTCCTGAGATAAAATGTAGTTGTGAATTGTCAGAAGGCCTTTCTTGCTACCACTACGACCCCACACTCAATTTTTTTTCTTAATGAATGTAGCTATGTAAAATGTCTAGGGTAATGATATGTAATGTGGTGTGATAGTTATGGATACACCCACAGATATTTAAGCAGACTAATAATATTTAACAAATATTATAATACACTGAACTAACTCAAGAGTGTAAAATTTTTGATAGAATTATATTACATTTATTTGTTCTGGATCAAGTTTTATGTTGACCAGAATTTTTTTAAAAAAAAGGATTTAAAAATTATGAAAGAAATGCATGGAATGTTACATAATAAATGCAAGAGTGTACATATATAAGTACTAGACTAGTTAGTTTTATTAAAATGTTCTAGTAGTCATCTACTTGGGAGGATAGTTAATGCTTGTGCTGTTGGGGTGGCCTCATCACACCTGTCTATATTGACTACACAGTGTCCAGTAAATTACAGGAATTTTATGGGGTATTAGTAACTAAAAGGCGTTGGTGAACTTCCAGCAGACCAGAGGCTCACTCAACTTGCATATGTAGCTCTGGTGCTGAAATCTGGTGGTCCCACCTCTCCGTGCTGGCGGGCAATAATAGTGGTCTCTGTCACAACGTACGCACAGATACACTCGAGTAAAATCACCAACTGAATGGACACCGCCTTGTTGACAACTGAAACTCACAGCTCTGCAATCAAAGTATTGGCTATGTGTCAAAATTCTATTCTCTACCCACGTCTGGACACAACACGGACACAACAACCACATCATACAGACAGGTCAGATCTCTCTGACCAAACAGCACATTTACCATGGTGGTTTTACATCAGATAGGTCCTCCCAGACTATAGATTCTGAAAAATATTTATTAGTTTCCTTCCCTAAAAGTGGATAGGTAATATGTTTCATTATTCTCAACACTTGATCTGTCTTTCCTAACCCTTGCTGGAGTTTATGTATATTGTTGGTCCCTAGACCCTGACTTGGGCGGGGGGTCTAGAGCAAATCCCTACTTGTTTGTAAGGCTAGATTATGATATGGCAGTATCAAATCACTCGAACATTAAACAATATTCAAAATATACAAAGAAATAATTTCAATCTTACCAGATTATGAATAAAGAACACAGAAATGCTAGCAAAACTCAGCTGAGCTGCTGGCTATAGTATGGCGTCCCTGAACTTATTTCACTTTCTTTCATTTGGAAATCACCACACTTTAAAATACTGTGTCTATCATCGAACAACTATTGAGGAATGGCCCCACTTGCGCGTCTGAGCGCCGATAAAATGATTGTCTGTGGCCAATCACTGCCTAGGTTTATTTCAAATTCAAATTTCCTACCCTAAAGTCATTTCAGTCATGCTTCAGTCAAGTATGGATGTTTATCTGTTAGTCTGTCCGTCTCTACTTGTTTTTTTTCAAAAACGTACTTGATTTTTGAACCAACCTTTCTCTCCCCTCCAAAATTTTGTCGTTAAAAGTTATATTTAGACACAGCTCCCACCAATGTCCCTTCGCTTCCCTACTAAGTAGATTTGAACACCTGCGTCTCAAGGTCGTGTTTTTTTGTGCAAATAGCGACACTTTTTATTCCATACAGTCTGTCGCTGATGTGAACAACACTGTCTTTTGTCATTATCTTCAATATTATCTATCCGTCTGTAAAATTAAGAACATATTAGTTCACTGCTCAGAATGGGCCATCCGGCCAGCTAATTTTTATATTCCTAACATTAATATTACGAAAAAGTTACTTTTTAATTTTTGTAATATTCCAAACATCTGCGTTCTGCCGCTGAATTCAAATCAAAGGCTTGGTATCGCAAAAGCGACCAATAAATGACTGTGGCGTAACATATCCAAGGTCCCTTCTGTCGAGTTCCTTACTTTATGTCAACTTGGGAAACGTGACTTTTCTCCGTTTCCCCCCCAATTGCGTCTCCTTAGCCTTTCTAGTCTCACGCAATCTTTCCAGTCATATTTTTTCCTTTTTATCCGCCGTTCCCCTCCTGTCTAGCAAGTCAATTTTTATGGAGGGTGATGACCCGCGGTCTGGGCGATCATGTACTATCAGCAGCCTACGCATTATGTTTTTATCCTTACATGTTATCTTTGGAGGTATTTTACCGTTGTATCTCTGTCAATTTCACTACAATCAATTTGTTGTTTCCCTACAAGACGCCACTAGGCATGATGGCCACTGACTGCTTTGACGGTCGGCGGCTAATGATCAAAGAAGAAGAAGACGAGGCTGGCAACCTCAGCATGTGAAAATGATTTATTCATGAACCACCACAGCAAAGAGCTGGTGAATGCTTTGTGCGGGTTTCTCATAGAGAACCAAAAGCAGAGGTAGTCCAAAGTTCCAAGTGGAGCAAGGAATGGATGATGATGACATCATGTACATATATTTATTATCATTTGTAATAAGTTATATGTATAGTTAGACATGTTCACCCAGACACAAGCCATTGCATTATCCGCCGTCCAGACATACTTTTCGCTCAGACTAACTGAAAGTAATGGTGAATTTTTATCATATTCACTGAGCTATAATGTATACTCAGAGTGAATTAAATTGCTGAAAAAAAGAGACTTTAGAAGAGACAGCGGGAAGGCGCCTGATTAGTATCAGAGAACATGAACTTAGCAGAGGTCTTTGTTTTCCTCTAACGTTTGTGGTACGAGTCTACAAGACATTCTGTTGTACCAGTCTTCGATAGCAGTTTGGAAGACGAATCTGTGGTTCAGAGCTTGTAGTCAACACTAGACGCCTACCTTCAACGGCTTGTGAAGATACTCACATTGACCAGGAGCGGTTACCTTTTGCACTCACGTTTTGGGACGTGCCCTCGCCACAGAAATCGTAAATTGACGGAGCAGTCAGCATCAACAATAACACTTCGTCAATCTGGCAGTTAAGTCAAAACGTATCAGGTACATATTTATTTATGTGTAACAGCGCCATCTTGTCATCGCCATGGCGTCTGTCGTTTAACAGCGCCATCTTGTCATCTCCTTTGTGTCCGTGGTTTCCTACCTCTTTACCACAACATCTCGGCCACAATAAAGCATAAAAATAGTTGTGTTGTATATTTGTGTTCTCGCTCCTACAAGAGCATCCATCGCGTGTGTTATTTTCGTGGCTCAATTACTACGCGCGCGCACTACTCCGTCAGTGATTAGGCCTAGCGGCCTATATAAAGAGTGCGCTGGCTAGCAAAGACCCTTTTCTTCGCTAGTCGCCCCAAAGAAACCAGAGTCAAGATCTGAAGTTGCCTCGGACACGTGGGTTAAGTTAGATAGAATGTTATTCCTCAACATGTCGATCTATAGTGTTAGAAAGAATATAGGGCTGTAGATCTACCATCTATTTGGTATCATGTTTAATGAAATAGATAAATGTGTTTTCTGAGGAGATTTCTTTTAGGACATTAGAGTTAGTTTTGAAGTGATAGATTAGTGGATGGGTTTTATTAGGCACGCTGAGTCTAGATCACGGCTGTGAGAATTTAGTAGTAATCTATATCATTCGTGAGGCTGGGCAGAAAAGCAGTCTACTACTAGTATTAACTTTATGGCAAGATAGTAACCGGGAGCCACATGTTTAAGTATCATGTACTGTACATAAAGATGGCGCCTGTGAGTCGACAATATCACCCTTAGTTAACATGTGCTATAAGCCTAATGATGCTATGCTATTTTATATTTGGTAAATTGACACGTGGGTGAAGCCAGGTTAATGTAAATTTCTTCAGTAATGTGACCCGGCAAACAGCTCAAGAGTATGGTGTTTCTCATGGTTTAACTATTATGATTTTAACTAGTCAGTGCTTTGTTTTGCGTTTCAGATTAGCAGCGGAGCACTGGCTAGGTGTTTATTGGGTCTTTGTTTTATGTTTGTTTAATGTCGTGTATTTACTTGGTGTCACTGAGAGGGTTGTAATAATAAATACAGTCCTTGCCTTTGGACCAGAGTTTTATTGTTGTACGGGTCTGGTGCGAGCTTGAATTGGCAGCGAGAAAGCGATCACATATGACTCCACCATCAACATCCCTCGCCCACCCTATCATATATATATATATATATATATATATATATATATATATATATATATATATATATATATATATATATATATATATATATATATATATATATATATATATATATATATATATATATATATATATATACATATATATATATATACATATATATATACATATATATATACATATATATATACATATATATATATATATATATATATATATATATATATATATATAATTAGATTGCTCTGATCTCTAATGTTGTTAATTTCATGCTAGTGTGTGGAACGAAGAATTCAGAAACTAACGCTCAAGATGAAAGCTTACGATTCGGCTACTAGAATCTCTCGTCTGGCGCTGTTGACCGACATCAGAGGCTTTCGTTACGGCTAACGGGTTTCTCTTTTAAATGCCCGTGTCTCGAGATCAAAGAGCACAGGGGATTCTAAACTTTCCCTGAGTAAAAACTTCAAAAGGGTCAGTATTTCGTCTCTCTCACGTGCTGTCTGTCTGAGAGGTATTATGATTGACAGATGAGCTCGCCTGGGTGGACGAGGTAAACAAAGCCTGATTTGTTTTCCTGTTATGACCGACAGGTCACGAAGTTTGTAAACACTATGTTAGCTCGTGTTAAAAGAAAAAAGGCGGGGACAAAAGAGTAAGCTGTGTAAGTAAAGGCAAACAGTATAATGCATGTTTTTTAGCTAGCAAATCACACAGCAGCTATGAGGTTACAATAGGCTATCAGATTACTGTAGACTCTTTTACATTACACATCACAGTACACAACATTACAGCTACTATTGTTCTTTTCTTCGCGCAACACCATAGCTACTATTGTTCTTTTCTTTACACAACACCACAGCTGCAATTGCTGTTTTCTGTACACAACACTACAGCTACATTTGTTCTTTTCTTCACTCAACACAATAACTGCTATTGCTGTTTTATATACACAATACCACAGCTGCTACTCTTGTTTTATTTACGCAACATTACTCCTACTACTGTGGTTTTCTTTACCCAACATCACAGCTACAACTGTTACTTTCTTTACTCAACATCACAACTACTAATGTTACTTTCTTTACTCAACATCACATCTACTACTGTTACTTTCTTTACCCAGCATTACAGCTACTACTATTACTTTCTTTGGTGCAGCAGCATGCGAATCATCCAGAAGAGCAGCAGCGGAACAGCGGAGACAAGCTAGAAAGGACCGTGAAATAAAACCTTCACATGAAGCAAACATTCCCTGCCCACACTGTCCAAGATCTTTCCAGGCCCGCATCGGGCTCTTCAGTCACCTTCGTACCCATAGACTAACCTAACATATTCTTAAATAATTGGATGAACAGAGTGGTCTTCATCACCCGTGATGGACGAACAACATTACTTTCTTTACCCAACTTCTCTGCTACTACTGTTACTTTGTTTACTCAACAGCACAGCTACTACTGTTACCTTTTTACCCAGCATCACAGCAAATACTGTTACTTTCTTTACCAAACATCACAGCAACTACTGTTACTTTCTTTAACAAACATCACAGCTACTACTGGTACATTCTTTACCCAACATCACAGCTACTACTGTTACTTTCTTTAACCAACATCACAGCTACTTCTGTGGTTTTCTTTACCCAACATAACAGCCACTAGTGTGGTTTTCGTTACTCAACATCACAGCTACCACTTTTACTTGCTTTACCCAACATCTCAACTACTACTGTTACTTTCTTTACCCAACTTCTCTGCTACTACTGTTACTTTCTTTACTCAACAGCACAGCTACTACTGTTACCTTTTTACCCAGAATCACAGCAACTACTGTTACTTTCTTTACCAAACATCACAGCTACTACTGTTACATTCTTTACCCAACATCACAGCTACTACTGTTACTTTCTTTACTCAACATCACAGCTACTTCTGTGGTTTTCTTTACCAACGTAACAGCCACTAGTGTGGTTTTCTTTACTCAACATCACAGCTACAGCTATTACTTTCTTTACCCAACATCTCAACTACTACTGTTACTTTCTTTACCCAACATCACAGTTACTACTGTTACTTTCTTTAACAACACTAATCTACCACTGTTACTTCCTTTACACAACACCACTGCGACCACTGTTACTTTCTTTACCAAATACCACAGCTACAACTGTTACTTTCTTTACACAACATCACAGCTACAACTGTTACTTTCTTTACACAACACCACAGCTACAACTGCTACTTTCTTTATTCAACATCACAGCTACAACTGTTACATTCTTTACTCAACATACCAGCTACCACTGTTACTTTCTTTACCCAACATCACAGCTACAACTGTTACTTTCTTTACTCAACATCACAGCTACCACTATTATTTTCTGTCCTCAACATGGCAGCTACTACTGTTACTTTCTTTACACTTTATCACAGCTACAGCTGTTACTTTCTTTACTCAACATCACAGCTACCACTATTACTTTCTGTACTCATCATCACAGCTACTACTGTTATTTTCTTTACCCAAGCTGTGATAGCTACTACTGTTTATTTCTTTACCCAACATCACAGCTACTACTATTTATTTCTGTACAAAAATACCACAGGTCCTACTATTGTTATTTCTTCACACCACCATAGCTACTTATGTTTTGTTATTTTTCATAACACTGCTGCGACTTATGTTTTTTTTTCCTCTTCACAACACCACAGCGACATCCGTTATGATTTCTTCATAACACCTTAGCGAAATCTGTTATTATTTCTTCATAACACCACAGCGACATCTGTTGTTATTTCTTCATAACACCACAGCGAAATCTGTTTTTCTTTCTTCATACCTCCACATCGACATCTGTTTTTTTTTTCTTCATACATCTACATCGACATCTGTTGTTTTTTTTTTTTTCATACATCTACATCGACATCTGTTGTTTTTTTTTTTTTCATACCTCCACATCGACATCTGTTTTTTTTTTCTTCACACCTCCACATGGACATCTGTTTTTTTTTTTCTTCATATCTCCACATGGACATCTGTTGTTTTTTTTTCATACCTCCACATCGACATCTGTTTTTTTTTTCTTCACACCTCCACATGGACATCTGTTTTTTTTTTTTCTTCATATCTCCACATCGACATCTGTTGTTTTTTTTCATACCTCCACATCGACATCTGTTGTTTTTTGGGGGTTTTTTTTTTCTTCTTCATACCTCGACATCGGCATCTGTTGTTTTTTTTTTCTTCATAACTCCACATCGACATCTGTTTTTGATTTTTTTCATACCTCCACATCGACATCTGTTTTTTTTTCTTCATACCTCCACATCTGTTTTTTTTTTCTTCATACCTCCACATCGACATCTGTTGTTTTTTCTTTCTTCATACCTCCACATCGACATCTGTTTTTTTTTTCTTCACACCTCCACATGGACATCTGTTGTTTTATTCTACATACCACCATATCGACATCTTTTTTTTTCTTCGTAATACCACAGTGCCTACTGTTGTTTTCTTCACACAAAATCACACTTCTGTTGTTTTCTCTACACAACACCACATCTGTTAATATTGTTTTCTACATACTTTCACAACTGTTGTGGTTGATTTGTTTACACAGCCTCACAGCTGTTACTTTTGTTCTCTTTACAACACACTGCAGATACCACTGTTGTTTTCTCTGCACCTCTCCACTTCTACTATTGTTGTTTCCTACACATGATTCCTCCCCTTCTACTGTTGTTTTATCTACACAACACTACAGCCACGACTCTTGTTTTATTTTTACAACATCACAGCTGCAGCTGTCGTTTGGTTTGGTTTTTTTTACACAACATCACAGCTAATACTGTTGTTATCTCAAATTACTCTTGTTTTCTTTGCACAAAATCACAACTTCTGCTGCTGTTCTGTTTTTTTTTTTTTTTTACATAACTCTCCATCTTCTGCTGTTCTTTTCCTTACTCAACACAACATATGTTGTTGTTATTCCTCAGACTGTTTACTACTTCCCACTCCGACCACATTAACCACCTACATTACCCTCGCTTCCGTCTCTGACAGAGGACCACGAATGGTTGGAAACTGTCCGCCAGACCGCCACAAGCAGATGCAGCGCTTGCCACGAGGCCCACACGCTCTCTCTCCCTGTCCCTCGATTCTCTCCTTACATCTCAATGACAGTCTGCGACTAGAAACTGAAATACATAATTTCTTGAACATTTCTTATATACAAACTCAGTGTACATAGCGAATTCTCCCTAAGATCTGGAATGCAAACACTTAAAAGGCAACACGTTCCTTTTTGAATCTCGCTTTTCTGGAGACGAAATTTTTGTTGTCAGCAATGGATTATTTCTTCTTGGCAGGTAAAAATTATATTACTAATTTATTAATGTTTACTTTAGTTATAAATTTAACACGTCATGAAATTATCAGATGGTGTAACACGTTATTCATTTTATGTTACATTTATTCGTGGTATTATCATTTAGTTATTAAAGATGTCATTTAAGTGAAAGATAAAGGTAGTCCCAACGCAGACACTGCCATGTGGGGGGGGGGGGGGGGGGGGGGGGGGGGGGGGGGGGGGGGGGGGCTGGATTATCCATTACGTTAACTAGGCTGAAGTCTAGGGGCCTGGAGCTCTTCGGGGTCCCCGTGCATAAGTTAAAACAATTATGATAAGGGTTTTCAAAAAAATATTAAAATTGTTGCTTATTAGTTGAAGGTGGGCCCAAACACCAAAAAGCCTACAGGCCCTTCTTGGCTTAATCCGGCCCGGGTGAAGTGTAAAGTTTTAGAGGCTTCAGTATACTAAAAACAACCTGGCGCAGAACTGTGTAGGCCGAGATGCAAAGAATGAACCATAGCTGAGGCACTGTACGAAGGATGGCCGCCGACCGAATAAAGTGGCGGCAGTTTGTTGCTGCCCTACAAGACGCCACCATGCGTGATGGCCACTGACTGCTTTGACAGTCGGAGGCTAAGGATCAAAGAAGAAGAAGAATATACTAAGTTCAGCTCTATAACATGGGGTGATCAGTTCCCTTCCTTGCCGTCTTTGCCTTTTTAACTGAAGAGCAGAGTCAAGGATCCATTTACGGTTAGATAGACTGGAGCTTGACGCTTCCAGGATTTGAACGTAGAACCCGGTAACTTTGCCACAAGATGCAAGAGCTCTAACCACTATGCCATGTCACTTATTACTAATTAATGACTCATACGGGTTGTCTCTCCTGCTCTGTAGTAGTGGTCCACTAATTGTCAAAACGCGAGTAAAAGGATGAATTTTCAAAAGGTAGAAACCTTCGCTCAAGGTTACTCTTGGCAGATATGTAAATAGGTGGATATGCTCCTATATCAGGGTGTCTCACAGGGATTTTAGAATGGCAAGTACATCTGCGTCTTCTAAGTTTGTTGTAAATTTTGTATTCCTCGCCCTTTTCTGTTAGAAAGAAAGTAAGTATCTCGATGTAATATGTGACTAGTATTTCATGAGCCGCCAGCAGAAGGTAAAGCAGCAAAGTATTACCTGTAGTATTAGCTCTTTGTGGAAGTATTTAGTTTTAAAATGAATCGTACTGTTGCAACTATCAAATTCACTCAACCAAGTTATAAACTCCAACTAAGGATTTATATTTACATAGATAACAAGAGATTTATTTATTAAATAATTGATCAACAGGGTTAAAATAAATGCTGTTGATTTGTCAATAAAAACAGCTCCTTGATGGTGTATCTTCATTAGAATATTTTACTGTATGGTGAGGTTTAAAGGGTCTATATGCTGTGCCAGTACTTTGTACTTAACTGGCCATGTGTTGACAGCTGTTTGTCGTTGAATTCTTGTTCAGTCACTGCTGGTTCTCAGTGAAGTCTTTATATAAATATATATATATATATAAATAGAGTGAGGGAGAGAGAGAATGAGAGAGTAGGGCAAAATATTCCCACACTGTGTTTTGTTATTTGCAAACTAGTATTTAACCAAAAAAAGAAAGTTCTTCCCTATGATTTAATGTGATTAAATTTCTCTGTAGTGTATTTTTGGCGCCCCGAGCCAATGTTCCCATTGGCTTGTCACTAGGGCACCCCTGTATGAAATTCAATATTCCATATGTTCATCTTAACTATTTAGCTTCCTGTGGAGCATAGGCCTTCCGATCATATTTAGTTCTCCTGTCCTGTACCATCTATTCAAGTTCCTTCCATCTTCTTTCTATAATTCTTCTATCTGTCTCTACGTCTTTCTCCCTGTTAGTAAACTAAATTAATTGATGAATTATTCACCTGCCTTAAACGTCAAGTTTTTTTCAGTTTAATTAACATCAAGTTACGGACGTCAAGTTGATGCTTTGCTGAAAATACGTTCATTGTATTAGATGTGTATCAAGTGTATTGGTTTGGTTTGAAGGACTATCTTCATTGCACACGGACAACTCCGTCAGTGCACCGATCTCCTCCCTTAGATCCAGTGTAAAGTTGGTTTTATTGACTTAACTTTTGGTACCTTTCAAATGGAGATGATATACTTCTGTAGCTTTCATTAAGAATATTTCCGTTTTCGGTCTCTACGAAGCAAAAAGACACTCCTGTTGGTAGCCCCCCCCCCCCGCCCCCCCTTGCCGGAAACCTGCACCTAAGCAGTCATGTGATTTTGAAGCACTGGAGTCTGTAACGATGTGTATTGCATGATGAGTTTATCAGTCCCTGTTACGACATGCATGAGGAAGCAGGAGACCTTTTCTTGTAAGTACCTTTAAGTAATCTTAAATACGGGCAATGCTGTTCTTAGACCAGACGATCGCCTAAGGCCTCATTTTGTGGAATTTACAAAGTCCCTGCATTATACACTGGAAATATGTACGGAAATTCAGTATCGTGAAAGGGAGCTATAAATTATATCACATGCCCAAAAACTGGAATTGAATATGACATTAATATAATTTACTACCTGTATGAGCATCCGACTGACAGAGTGGTTAGAACACGGTTCGAAACACTGTGGCGTCACGCTCCAGTCTACCCAGCTGTAAATGGATACCTGAGTTCATCATCATGTGACGTATTCTTTCCAGAACGTTGTCTCCATTACAGCTGCTCTGAACGCATCACGATTCTGGGCAAGTCGACCTGCATCAGCCAAAGACAAGTTCAGACTCTCTCTGTGATGTCCTGGGTCCACCGTCGTCTAGGTCGACCCCTTCCCCTTTTTCCAGGGACCATGCCTTCCATCACTGTTTTTTTCCAGACTATTATGTCTTTTTATATGACCGAAAAATTTCAGCTTCCTTATTGCGATGGTATTTAGGAGCCAATGTTCCTGTACATTTAGTGAGTGCAGTACTTCTCTGTTGGTCTTTTTTTCTGTCCAGGGTATTCTCAACATCCTTCTGTAGCATTTCATTTCGAATGATGTAATCTTTTTTGCAACTGTTTTATTGAGTGTCCAAGTCTCGCAGCCGTATGTTGCTACTGGGAATATACATGCTCTGATCAGTTGTAACTTTGTTTCTTTGCTTGTGCCTTGCCATAGGTTTTTCATCTGTATTAGCTTATGTGAAGCAATTGCAAGTCTTCTTTTAATTTCTACTGCACAGTCGCCAGACTGTTAATGATTGATCCTAAGTATTCGAATTCATTGACACTTTCCAGTTCTTCGTTATCAATTTCAATTTCTGGTTTGGTCTTTACTTTGTCTGTTGTCAATACTTTGGTCTTCTTGGTGTTTAGGTATAGATTCTGGGCCTTGCTGTGTTTTTTGGTGGACAGAAGTAATTGTTCAAGTCCTTCTGGGTTGGTCGATAGGAGGACTGTGTCGTCAGCATATCTGATTTCCGGGATCTGGTACCCTCCGATGTTAAATGAGTCAAACTCTGTGTGTTCTTGGTCATCTCTTACGTTTCTCATGATATTCTCGGCATAAATGTTAAACAGGTAAGGGGAAAGGGTACAGCCTTGTCTTACTCCTTTCTGTACTTCAAACCATTCTGATGTTTCCCCCCTCTATTCTTACGGCTGCCTGTTGTTCTTGGTACAGCAGTGCGATGAGTTGTATAAGGTGGTTTGGAAATCCCATATTTTTCATAATAGCCCATAACTGCTGATGTTGTACACAATCGAAAGCTTTTGTGTAATCAATGAAACAAGTATGTAGGTCAACGTTGAATTCTCTACACTTTTCTATGATGATCCTCATGTTGAATATATGATCCCTAGTGCCTCTACCTGGTCGAAAACCCGCCTGTACTTCATTTATTTCTGTTTCTAGCTTTTGTTGCATCCTTTTCATTATGATTTGTAAAAGTATTTTGCTGGCATGGCTTATAAGAGCTAAAGTTCTGTAGTTTGTGCACAGTTTTAGGTTGTCCTTTTTTGGCAAGGGTATGTAAATTGATCTTTTCCATTCCTTGGGCCAAATTCCGCTTTGCCAGATCTTGCAGCATAATGCATGGTATATACGAGCGCTGCCTTCTCTTCCTGCCTGTATCATTTCAGCTATTATTTCATCACAACCAGGAGATTTTCCACTTTTTAAGTGTTTGATTGCATTCCGGACTTCCTCTATGGTAGGTTCTGGTTCACGTTCCGCTTCATTCATGACGTTGTTATCTGCCGCTTTGTTTATTTCCGTATACATTTCTTGACAGTACTCCTTCCATCTGTTCAGAATATCTTTACGTTCTGTTAGAGTGTCGCCTTTCTTGTCGTTATTGCTCGGGGTGATGATTTAAAGTTGCTGTTTTTCAATGTTCTTACTTCAGAAAACATATTCTTACTCAATCCCTGTTCGCGCATTTCCTCTATTTTCCTGCAGGTGTCGTTTATGTATTGTTGTTTGTCTTGTCTGACTCGTTTTTTAATCTGCTTTGTGTATTCCTTGTACAACTCCTGATTTTCTGTATACCTGAGTTAAGGAAGGAAAATACAGCGATGAAGGAAACTGGTGGCCTCAACTCTCCAAGTTGGACCTTGTATGATGAAGTCTTTAACACTTCAGGTGTCGTTTATGTATTGTTGTTTGTCTTGTCTGACTCGTTTTTTAATCTGCTTTGTGTATTCCTTGTACAACTCCTGATTTTCTGTATACCTGAGTTAAGGAAGGAAAATACAGCGATGAAGGAAACTGGTGGCCTCAACTCTCCAAGTTGGACCTCGTATGATGAAGTCTTTAACACTTCACTCGCCTTCGGCAGTATCTGCTACAGGACTATCTTTACTACCTGTCTGAATCTTCTGCTTCTTCTTTCACCCGCAGACGTCAACTTGAACATGTTCAAAAAAGCAGTTGTCAGTCTGAGGCTGTTGACATCTCCATAGATCTTATCTAGGAATGGTACTAGTGGTGGCCATAAGTGCTTTCGCTGTTCCTCATTTTTTGGAAGTAGATGTTCAGCTTTATCAGTGCCACAGCTAAACTCATCAGTAGTTATTTTATCAGTGTCACAGTTAAACTCATCAGCAGTTATTTTATCAGGGCCACAGTTAAACTCATCAGCAGTTATTTTATCTGTGCCATAGTTAAACTCATCAACAGTTATTTTATCAGTGCCACAGTTAAACTCATCAGTAGTTATTTTATCAGTGCCACAGTTAAACTCATCAGCAGTTATTTTATCAGTGCCACAGTTAAACTCATCAGTAGTTATTTTATCAGTGCCACAGTTAAACTCATCAGCAGTTATTTTATCAGTGCCACAGTTAAACTCATCAGCAGTTATTTTATCAGTGCCACAGTTAAACTCATCAGCAGTTATTTTATCAGTGCCACAGTTAAACTCATCAGCAGTTATTTTATCAGTGCCACAGTTAAACTCTTCAGCAGTTATTTTATCAGTGCCACAGTTAAACTCATCAGTAGTTTTTTTATCAGAGCCACAGTTAAACTCATCTGCAGTTATTTTATCAGTGCCACAGTTAAACTCATCAGTAGTTATTTTATCAGTGCCACAGTTAAACTCTTCAGCCGTCATTTTATCAGTGCCACAGTTAAACTATTCAGCAGTTATTTTATCAGTGCCACAGTTAAACTCATCAGCAGTTATTTTATCAGTGCCACAGTTAAACTCATCAGCAGTTATTTTATCAGCTCCACAGTTAAACTCTTCAGCAGTTATTTTATCAGTGCCACAGTTAAACTCATCAGTAGTTATTTTATCAGTGCCACAGTTAAACTCTTCAGCAGTTATTTTATCAGTGCCACAGTTAAACTCATCAGCAGTTATTTTATCAGTGCCACAGTTAAACTCTTCAGTAGTTCTTATCTTTAACTTCGGTGGTTTCAATACACTAGCAATATTGTGACGTCCTTCGAGTTTTACCGGGTTCAGAAAAGGGAGCAAAGAGTGGTAACTCTGTAACCTACCAAGCAGTCGTAAAAGGCGACTAAAGAAGGTTGGACAAGGGGTTGGATTCCCAATTCTGTAGAGATTTTAAGCCACGGAAACGTCAAGCACAATATGGACAAGTCAACTAAACAAAATCATCCAAGACTGATGAAGGTCCTCTAGTAAATGATCGGAGAACATGCAAAGACCTTCAGGTGATAAGGTAAAAGGAACCCGTTACACGCCCATTGAGGCATATTGGGAATATGGTGTTAGGCCCATATTATCTTGACCGTCGCCACACTAGGGGTGATGTGGTCGGCATCACGCCGGCCGCCTTAACTTTCCCAGAGTTGCTCTGGTACCCATTTGGGGCTGGGTCGATGTAGCGAAAGGTTTTCCTATTATGATAATAGTGGTAGAGCAGAAGTAGAGTCTCTCTCCAGAAAGTATGAAGTTCCAGTGCCCGAGAAGTACACTGGTATCACAAGTGAGTTACAGCTGTGAATACTCTGAGCTGGACAATAGATTTAGGCTTCAGAAGTATAAGTTGCTACTTTCGCTATCGTAACCCTATGTGATAATATAATTAAATTTGAAAAGGTAACTCAAAATTTAACCGTTAAAAATTTAACAAGTCAAATGAGTACAATTATCCAATTTATTATGTACATCTATATATTCTTGTAATGATAAATGGGTGTTGGAAGATGGTAAAATGTATGATTATTTACAGTTACAAATTAAAATAACTACCGTAATAGAAAAAGTCTTGGATTTATCTTCCACTGAATTTACAACAAAAGGATTGTCACATTATCTCTTACCATCTAGTTGTCATCATTAGACAGTCGTTTTAGAAACTGCTCACAGGATTTGTTGGATGGATACAAAGAAACTCAATTTTAGCCACGTCTGCTCGAGGTTCCGCCGACACACTGGAGTACGGAAGACTTTCCTTCAGCCCGCCCTATAACTACGGGGGACTAAGGTGTTGAAGTTTGGTTGACCTCTAGGCTTCAGTGAGCTGGATCAACTTCTTCAAGTCTTTAGTTTCTCGATCAGGAATGATCATAAACATTGATCATAAAAACCTGGAACAAGAAGTAATAGGGGGCCATGTTGTTCCAACAATCTCACCACCAACTACTGTTCATGATGCGACCATGTCTTCAGTGTTTGTATATAAATGAATGAATCATGGTAGTATGTTACAGAGATAGCATGATAAGATAATGTATACTGTGCAGAATTAACAAATTACATGAATAAATCATAGGTTATGATACATGGGTACGATATAACCTTTGCTTCCACTTATGGATGTCAAGTCACTTATGTACTTGCTGGTATGTCGTAAGCTTCCAGGCAAGAACTAGCCATGATATATGTGGCTAACCAATTAATGGTTATGCTTCCTGACAATGCCGGTGAAGGTTATCTCTGGTTAGCGTCATTCTCTTTTTTATTATATCTGATACAATCAATCAGAAATAAAATCTGAAATAAAATGATATTATTCATACATATATCTTTTATAAACTTACATACCCTCTTAGGATCTATAAGCTCACGGTGAGATTATTTTGGTTGAAGTTAATCTGCCCTGCATGCAGCGTGAAAAAAATAACTTTTCTTGCAGATACTGTCTTCCAGTTTCTCACTTTGGCTTCTGGATTTGGTGTGTGTGATTTTCAACGCGTCCCTCTGTCCTTATATTTCAGTCTCTCGCGCGTACGAGAAAGCACCTCTAAAAGTCCCAAAAGATTTTCGTTTCATCTCCTGGTTTGAGGCTATTTGAAGCAATCTGTGTTTTTCCTGTACTTGTTTTTTTCTTCTGTTCACTACACACTTATATTTTTCCGTCCTTTCTATGTATCATTTCCTTTTCCCCATATGAGGCTTTCATTACATATAAGTTTTATACAAATCCGTTGAGGCTTGTTAGTGTAATAAATTTTTAAAGATTATTAGCTAACTTTTAGCCGATGTGATGAAGGTGAAAAATATTAATTATCTTTAAAACTATTTATATTTGAATAATATCCTTTTGGATATAATTCCTAGTCTATCTCCTTTGTTGAATTATTTTTATTTAATATTATTCCAACCGGGCGTTCTCCGGTAGTTAATAATTTAATGTCCAGTAAATGCAAACTTTGAAAGTCCGCCATTCATTCTTATTAGCTATTTCATCATTCTTGGGTAATACTGTATGGCTTTTAACCGTAAGTCACATTTCCCGTCTACTACAAACTTCAAAGAAAGACCGCCGCGCTGACCTTGCGCTGGTGTGTGTGTGTGTGTGTGGAAGTCGCGCTACACATTTTTTTTTCCACAACAAAGTAAGAGGAACCAAATTTCGCTACAGTCGACCCAGGAGCCGTTTATGGCCTAAAAAATGCCCATCTCATTTGGGGATCGAACCATAGACCACTGCGCTAGGAAGCCAGTGCACTAACCACTATGCTACCGCGGCTCCTAGATGATAATCCGCAGACCACAAAGTCTTTTTTATTTGAACATGCGTCGTAATATAACCGACGGGCCCTGTGTCTAGGTTGAAAGAGGCGCGTCTCGTCACAACGAGGCATAATTGTAATTAATAATGAACAAACCTTGAGCTGCTGGCACGGAGCTGGAGGACTTTGTGTGTGTGTATGTTAAAGGCATATACACCTTAGGGAGTTGAAGTGTATTGAACGAATATTAGCGTACAGTGTGCTACATTTAATGTGAAATATACGTTAAGTGTGTTCTCGCATCCCTCTTCTTCAAGTATCATACCTAGTGGCGTTGGAGATCATGTCTCTTTACAACTTCCTGTCTCCAGTACAATTTTTCAATTCTGTTGTTGGCTTTTTTCCATGCCACGATGACAAACTGTCCAGTATTCTTTGTCTTCCTCTGTGTCTTTTTCCTTCAATCTTACCTGTTGTTACGATGTATTCCCGCTTTCCTCTTCTCATAACATGCCCAAAAAAAGTGGAATACTTCTTTCTAACTAGTGAAATAAGTTTTCTTTGCGCATTGGCCTCTTTCAGAACAGCCCCACTACTCTTTTTGGCTATTCGTGGTATTTTTAACATTCTTCTGTAAAACCACATCTCTGTGGCCTCTAGTGCCTTCCCTACTTGTTTACTAATTGTCCATGAATCGCTACCATATGTCAGGATTGGTTCTATGTAACACTGAAGAACTCTCTTTCTTACTTCCATTAACAAAGACCAGTTGCATAAAATACTCATTTTATAGAAAGCTGTTTTTGCCTGAGCTGTTCTGCTCTTCACTTTTGAGATGCATCTTCCATCCGTTGTTATTAATGTGCCCAGGTATATGATGTATTTATATACTTTTGTTTTATTGACTTTAATGTTGAGATGATATTCGTAAGATGTATTTACCTTCATCTGGTGTTAATGTAAAGGGGATATTTCAGTACCTTTTTGTGGGATTTCATGTAAGTGTCATGTATATAAGCATCATTTCTTATATTTAAATCTCTTTCTATCCAAAGAGCCGCATATTACGCCCTTTAAATTTTAGTAAAATTTCTTCACGTATGCGCTGTACTCGATATAACAACAGTCTTAACTGATGTATTCAAGACTTTTAAAAAAAAAAAAACTTCAATATGCTTAAGCGAATTTTTAACGAATATATTTAAATCTATAACGAAATATTTCCTCATAAACATGTGTAATTTCCAACTTGTTTTAAAACATAAAATAGCTATCTCCCATTGTGGTATCTGGTCAAAACCTAAAATACCCTCGGGACAGAAAGAGTTAATGTGCCAGTAGTATTTACGAACAGCGTGTTTTATTTAATGTGGAAGCAGCTTAAAATACATTCTCACTTCTCCAGTGTACCGTTGTTGCCTTTAACGTTGAGATTATATTTGTACGATATAAATACCTTTCATTGTTGAGGTGATAAATTTAATTAACTTTTGGCGGGCCTACATTTAAATATTATCTGTATAAGTATAATTTCTTGCCTTTATTACACATAAACAATTCAGGGAAATAAATGGAAATGAATAAATTATAACAATATGAAGATCAACGTGACCAAAACAGAGGCAAAAATTATACCAAAAAACTCACGTAATGCTTAAAAGGACAAAAAAAGAACAAAAACTCGCAACAATAGCCAACAGCTTTTGAGAAAAATGGGCGCATCATTATGCAAGTCGCACGAAGTGCTAATGAAAGACATTAGATCTTCTCATGACATCTAACTATTGCTAAAATAACAACAATAAAAAAGATAACAATATATCGCAGGAATAGCCAAAGCTTTTAAGAAAAGTGAACGCAATATTATACTGCCCACGAGAAGTGCTAATGAAGGACTTTGGATTTTCTCACAATGCCTAACTGTTGCAACAACAACAAAACAGCAACTCGAAGTCTATTTTACTTTGTTCGGATACATTATGAAAATTAAGCTACCCTCTATGAACACAACACACCAACTGATTCATTCACTTATATATTACTGTTGCGATACATTTTTGCACGTCAAATCGGAAATCACCTTGGAAAATATTTGTGGCGCAAAGATGTGTCGGTGTTGGTGAGTTAATGTGTTGTTATGTGACGATTTGTATTATTGACACAAGAAATGTGAGATAATTAGTGTCCTTTGTGTGACCGAGATGGGCATGATTCCAAGTGTCAGTAAATCGTATCACAGACTAAGGCGTATTTAAAGTATTTAGCACCTCCGGTGGATTCTGCCTTTGGCACCCGCGTCCCATATATATATATATATATATATATATATATATATATATATATATATATATATATATATATATTTTTTTTTTTTTTTTTTTTTTTAAACACTAACATACTTACCAATGTATGTTACGTCCGTCGGTCTCATCAAAATACTAATAATAATAATAATAATAAATTCTTTAAGCACCAAACACGGCGCATAAGGCAGAAACCAGTGCTCTCCAGGTTGTTCGTTGTGACGCCACTCCTCTTAGCTCTTGCACATTATTTAGGCCCAACGTTCTTCCTTCTCTTATTATTGTTCTTCTGAGTGTTTCTTTTGGTCTTCCTTTTTTCCTCTTACCCTCAGGAACCCAAGTGAGCGCCTGTAGTGGTATTCTGTTGTTTTGCATTCGTAGGACATGACCGATATATGACCATCGTCTTTTCCTTATATAGTCGGAGACATATTTCTGCCTAGAGTCTTCTCTTATTTGTCGATTAGTCTTGAATTCTTTCCAACTGATGTTCATGAGTTTTCTAAGACATTTGTTCTCGAATGTATTCAGCTTGTTCTCCAATGATTTTGTTATTTTCCAACTCTCACAGCCGTATGTTAACACTGAGATAACATTTGAATTAAACAGACGAAGCTTGGTATGTATATTCAATGATCGTAATTTCCAAATGTTAGATAATCTATTGAAGGCGCTAGCTGCCAAAGCAATTCTAGTATGGATTTCTCTTGTTGTGTCATCATCCTGAGTCATTTTACTGCCTAAATAATTGAAACTTTCAACTTTCTGTAGTTTTTCCCCGTTCAAGATGATATCAAAGGTCTCGTTAGAAAAGTTCATAGCTTTAGTTTTAGAGGCATTTATTTGGAGACCAATTTTAACCGAGAGATGACACAAATTATTTATTGCTTCTTGGGATTGTCTTGGTGTTGAACTTAAGAATGCTACATCATCTGCGAAATCCAGGTCCCCCAGGAATTTTCCATTTGTCCATTTTATACCCAATTGTTCATTGTGGGTATAGTTTCTCATAACCCAATCAATAGCTATTCCAAAAAGTAGTGGTGACATAATACAGCCTTGTTTAACCCCTGTTTCTACTGTAAACCATTCTGTATTCCCTTTATTTGTTCTAACACAACATCTTGCATTGTCATATAGCGCTTTGATTATATTCACATATTTTGTTGGAAAACCATAGATTGTAAGTATCTTCCACAATGATGGGCGGTGTAGACTATCAAAGGCTTTTTGAAAATCGACGAAGGTGATAATAAGTGGCGATTGCCTTTCTACTGATTCTTCTATAATTGTTCTTAGTGTGAATATTTGATCAATACATGATCGTTTCGGCCTGAACCCCGCTTGTTCTTCTCTGATCTTTTCGTCAGCATGCAATTTAAGTCTTTCTAACATCATGCAACATAATAATTTTCCAGGTACTGATAATAGAGATATACCACGCCAGTTATTACAGTCTGATAGATCACCTTTCTTCGGTAACTTTACAATAATACTGTCTTTCCATTGTTGTGGTGGTTGTTCTTCTCTCCATACTTCATTTATAATATCTAAAATTCTCAAGAGGTTGTTGTCATTAACTGCTTTAATCATTTCCCCTGAAATTTCGTCAACTCCAGCAGCTTTAAAATTTTTTAATCTTTTAACGGCTTGTTTGATCTCGTCCAGCGTGAATTCATCGCAAGTTATTGGCAAGGTGGTTGTGAGTGTTTCATTATTAAAATCAGGTGTTACTGTTGGTGGTGGTCTGTTTAGCACCTCCATGAAGTGCTCAGCCCATCTCTTCATTTGTTCTTTTTCTGTTGGTATTGAATTCCCTAATTTACCTTTAACAGGTGTTTCCATAGCAGTAGGCTGGTGACATAGTTGTTTTGTAATTTGATAAAGGCACCTACTATTACCAGTTCTTGCAGCATTTTCAGCTTCTACGACCAGTTCATTGATGAATACTAATAGCGCCAGAAAAAAAAAGTGCGCAACGCACGGTGTGCAACTTGCGCGGCGTGGGTGTTAAATAAAACAAATACTTTGGTTTTTTTTTTTTTTTTTTTTATTCTTTCACGAAATTAGTAGCGCTCGACGAAGAAAAGGTGCGTAGAAATTGGTGTGCATGAGCCAATAACATATCAAAGTGAATTGTATTTGAACGGTTTGACACGTAATGATCAAGATGATAAGACACGCACTTTCACACGAAATGTTGTCATCAAAGAACTTTTAAATTGAATCTAAAATAACATAATTCTCGCCGTGTGTACGTTGGTCACAACTGAGGAATGCAAAAATGTTGAAAAATTGTATTGTTTCCATTATATGTACTCTCCCAAAAATAGTTACAATCAACAAAGAAAAGCGTTCAAATGACAGTGTTCATGAACAGTTTGAATACACTGTTTAATGGAAAGACACAAGAAACACTCTAAGAATGTACTTCTCTCTGCTCATCCGGGAACGGAAACAGCACACTATAATTAATAAAAATCCAGTTATTTTGTCATGTTGATTTTACGTGAGTATCCCTTTATTTCTTGTACAGAGACAGGTGTCCCTCGCCATTCAGGCAAATACTCGCCGATTTCGGAGGTACACTATAATTAAAAACCCGTCATGTTTGACGGGTTATTGCTAGTTGTTACATAAACTACTATTGCATGAGCACATGAATTCTATGGTGCACGATTTCTGCCACAGAACCAGCTACCAAGATGTGCTGCACGCTCCACAAGCCGCCTAGAGATAACTTGATTATAATGTGCAAAAGGACACGCGTTAAAAACAAAAACTAGTATCAGTAAAGAAGGAACGAGGAAAAAAAAAAAAAAATATCTAAACAGAAACATAATGTGCGACGAAAGATGAAAAGAGAACGGGGAATAAAGAAATATCAATCACAAAAAAACTTGTTTGAGGGACAAAAATCTCAAAATGCGGTCAATATTCTATTGCAGCCCATAATTATTCTGGAACCCTCCTGCCCCCCCCCCCCCCCCCCCCCCCCCCCCCCCCCCCCCCCCCTTTTCTGCAAATAACAGCTTTCCCCAATGGACAGAAATAGATTCAATCACACCCAAGAATTTGGCCTTAGAGGGCGGTTATCCCTTCTGGAATCTTGCACCCGTTTCTTATGTTTGTCATCTAAATAATATTCCCCCTTTCATCAAATAACCCGTTTTTACCAAATTCGTGTTATCTGAGTTTTTTCTTTTTTTTTTAAATCTTACAAGATCATGCGCAGCTCGCTCAAGTTTCTGTTCCCATCATGTATTGCGTAAAGAAGCAAACAATTTTTTGTCGATAAATTACAAGTGTAAAACGTTTCCTTAAAATAATTGCAGAAACCAAACTGATTTTTTGGGAGCTCCATTTCAGGCAGTTTGATGCATTCAACAAAACAACGGAAGTGAGAATAAATAATAGTCTAACAGATGATAAAAGGCAGCACAAGAGTTGGAAAGACAGGAAGTGATATCAAAATAGAGCACATGCAAATTCTTTAACCGTGCACTGGCAGCGAGAGAGAGAGAGACAAGATCAGCAACTTCATCAACAACAAACAGCAACAATATCAAAATAAGGATACAAAGAGCTAGAGGAGCTTTCATTGCACTGGAAAATATATGGTGTCGTAAATTTAGATAGGTTTGAAAAATATTTATGGTCCCGGCCTGAGTAGAGGGATGGTGATAGTACGTGAGAAATAAAGGTGTGAGAATAGATTTCACAAGTGACTAGTTTAAGGAGAAGATCTGTCTCTGGAATGAGACGTTTCTCTAGTCCAGCCTATCTCCCCCCCCCCCCCCCTGTATGTACGAACATCATATTTTCCCTCGGGAAAATATTTTGCCCGTGCGGCTACTTCAAAAGAGGCCCGGTTTTTCCACGTGTGTCTGTCTGATATCTTGATGATTGACAGATCAGCTCGCGTGAGAAACTCAGGTAAACAAACCACAACTTAGTTTGTTTACGTCTCAGGGAAAAGAGGCGTGGATTAAAATGAGTAAACGCACGCAGGCTGTAAGTTGCATGGCTGTGCTAGCGAATCATAGACGCTGCGAGGTCACGAAAAACTGTCAGACACTGTAGGCTATTTTTCCATTATACGTCTGTTGCGCTAAACTTGTCGCAACTTATTCTGACTATATATTTAATTTTGTAATGCATGGGAAATAACTCATGTATTGTAGTCACTTTTTTGTTTCTACTAGTTGTCTAATCGTGTGACGATAGTTGCCGATAGTTTGTGTGAACGATTTTGAGTCATGTCCATATACGGAGCGCTCAGGTCGTCAGTTCTTATAAACAGTTGGCAATCGCAATGTTTCAAGATTCATTTCCTTATTAGGTTCGAATCTGTACGATTGTTCTCCAGAATATTCTTTGGTTCGTAAGTTGGCTGAACACCGGTCGAGTCGCGCTTGTCTGCGCATGTCTGGTCTTGATCGTTTTTTGCACGGGTTCCGCCCCGACATTCAGAGTGTGGCAGATGCGTGATAAGCAAGACGCGTTTGGTTTGCCAGCGTCTGTGCTTAAACTGTTCAGGAAATAATGTCCTATTCATATTGTTCCTTTGGAGATGATATATCTGTGGTGATTCTAAGTGCTTGGAAGCCTGTGAGTTATATGTTTATTTCCTGAAGTAAAGGTAATGACATTTTTGACACTTATCGATATCTTTCGAGATTGACATTTTGTTTGTAGCCCGATTATAGGAGGGTCTACGCTATGAGAAGTTTTCCGTCAGCTCACGAATCATGTTCGCTGTTACTGCATCGATGGATGCATGTCCTAAGAACTATCTGCCTGCTAAACTTTACTGCTTGTTCCAGATTTGATATCTTGGATAACTAAAGGAATTTGGAGGATCTTTGAAGACATTATTGATACACTTTCAGAAGACGTCCCTGTCTTGCTGAGGTTAGATTTAGGAGAGAGGATTTGATCTCCTATCATATTGATATCTTCCAGCTGTTATAGAAAGGGATGGAGATTTCCGCCTGAATACATTTACAGCCCTATGATGTACTGATATGCATGTGATTCATCTTTACTATGATGCTGTCTACCGTCCATTGCTGTACTGACTATGTTGCTGTAACAATGACTGTTTGATTGTACCTATGATGTACCTACCTTCGCGTATACATTTTGTCATTGTGGCGTCCACAATAAATTATACAAGAAAACGTCACTAGCTGTTGCAAATCTCATTGACTTTACCCATCGTGAGTTAATGTGACGTCCTTGTGTGGATTGCCCTGTTTGTGATGATAACTGTTTGAATACACATCTGCATCTTACACAAACCAGACCACAGACACCATACTACGTCTTCATCGCCATTCAACATCATGACGTTCAACAAAATGGTAGTCAACAACGTCACATATGGAAATACCAAGAAATCCCGTCCAAGACAGATATTAATCCTCAACTAAAAAGTCAAGTCAGTACTATTGCATGGCTCTAAAAACACGGAGAAGAAGAAAAACAGGAACCAATAAGTTACAACTTTCATAAACTGGTGCTTGCTAAAACTAGAAGAATTGAAATGATATTTCAAGTTAACCAATGTGACACTGATTGATAAGAACCAGATAAGTGCCAGTGGAATAAGAGATGAGAAGAGGACGCTGGTGATGGATTGGACACACATTGAGGAACTCTATTGATAACCTTACCAGGCAGTCATTGATCTGGGATCCACAGGGAAAGAGAGGCAGAGGTAGACTAAAACACGTGGAGAAGAGACATGGAGGCACAAATGGAAATAATAAAGAAGACATGGACAGACCTTGGGCTGATGGCACTCGACAGGAAGCTCCATGTAATATTAATCCTAGATCTATTGACGAGAGCCACACAAAAACAACAGTGTTAGAGATTCCAGAATGAAACTGGGGATGATTGGAAATACATAACAAAGATGGACACCAACGTTTTCCCCAGGAGGTGTACATCATTATCATTTAGCTACCATCTCTACATTGAAGGTCGGCTACAGTGGATCTCCGACATCTTCTGTCTCTTGTCTTGATGGTGCACTCTGATAGACTCTGTCCTGTCTCTTGTCTTGATGGTGCACTCTGATGGACTGTCCTGTCTCTTGTCTTGATGGTGCACTCTGATAGACTCTGTCCTGTCTCTTGTCTTGATGGTGCACTCTGATAGACTCTGTCCTGTCTCTTGTCTTGATGGTGCACTCTGATGGACTGTCCTGTCTCTTGTCTTGATGGTGCACTCTGATAGACTCTGTCCTGTCTCTTGTCTTGATGGTGCACTCTGATAGACTCTGTCCTGTCTCTTGTCTTGATGGTGCACTCTGATAGACTCTGTCCTGTCTCTTGTCTTGATGGTGCACTCTGATAGACTCTGTCCTGTCTCTTGTCTTGATGGTGCACTCTGATAGACTCTGTCCTGTCTCTTGTCTTGATGGTGCACTCTGATAGACTCTGTCCTGTCCATCTCATGATTGATGTTATCTTCCCACTTTTAGCGCTGTCTTCTTCTTGCACGTTTGCCTTCTTCCTTCTACTATGTTCCTCTGTAAGGTGTTATGTCTTTTTACATAGCCAAAGTATGTTAACTGCTTAATTTTGATTCCCTTCATAAATTCTCTTTTCATACCTAGGTTTTCTAGTACCTATTTCTTTGTTTTCTTCTTTGCATGAGACTCGCCCCATTCTTCTATATATCCACATCTCAAAGGCCTCGCTCTGTCTTCCAATGGCTTGTTAATTGTCCATGTTTCAACACCACACAATAATGAAGAATACCGTACATATAACAGTTGAGGTGTACAAATGTTTTATATTATTCTGCTTCATCATCATCCATCATCATTAGCGTCATCTTCATTTTCCATTTCGTTCCTTATTTAGCATATAGTAATATTTTCAGCTTGTCCTGCGCCAAGTTCTTGCAGCAGGAGTTTATGTAACAACTTGTTTTACATGATGATGTTGTCAGTTTCATAAAAAACCTGATTTTATTCCTCTTTTGCGACATTCCTGTGGGGTAACAATCCTGTTCTTTCTTTGTCTTCTCAGAGACCCACCGGAAACTACATGGGAACATTTTGCACATACTGTTATACGCATTTTTTTTTCATACATTTCTGAGTAAATCAATCTGATAATCTCTAGACATTTAACTTCCATTAATTTACCTTTCTTGTTCAGCTATTTAATTTTTAGACGGTTTTACGCTGCCAACATGGGTCACGTGATCACGTAAATCTAGAACATATTTTTCAAATCTGAAACCGAGACCCAAATAAGCAATTTGTTCTTCTTTCATTATTTTTAGCACGTTTGCAAATGAAAATTGAAACCAAAAAATCGCTACTCATTTCTTTTTACTGGTTCCGCGTGGTAAGAACCAACCACAGAATTACCAGACCAGTGTTTATATTTGACTTATATCTTACTTTAAACTTTGGCCGTTTTTAATGTCTCGCTAAAAATCGATGTCTCTCCGGCAAAACGAGATGTTCAACCAGGCATACTGATTTCGCTTGATTAGCCAGGAAATGAGAATCAGATCACAGTTCTGAGAGGAATGTGTTACAGTAAGGATAAGGGGAAGCGAAAGTGCATTGAGGAGGAGAGAAAAGTGTCTGTTAGAAGAAATAAGGAGAGGGAGGGGAAAAGATTTTTGTTAGGGAATTGAAGAGAGGGCAGTGAGAAAATGTCTGTTAGAGAATTAAGGAAAGGGCAGTGAGAAAATGTCTGTTATAGAAATAAGGAGGGGGCAGTGAGAAAATGTCTGTTAGAGAAATAAGGAGGGGGCAGTGAGAAAATGTCTGTTAAGAGAAATAAGGAGAGGGCGGTGACAAAATTTTTGTTAGGGAATTGAAGGGAGGGCAGTGAGAAAATGTTCTATAGAAATATAAGGAGAGGGCAGTGAGAAAAGTGTCTGTTCGAGAAATAAAGAGAGCACAGTGGTGAGCTCTCTGAAAAGGCTTTTATTTCAGACGATGGAGAACAGAACTGGACAAGCAAGTATTATAGCGTCTAATGTAGTATTGTGTAGCAGGACTTAAAGTAGGTTTGATTTGACTGTTGTAATTAGTTTGCTTTAGTTTTATTTACCACTGAATGTACTGTTCGTGTTTTTTGGTACGGTGCGGAATTAATTGTTAATGATAGTGCTTTGTTACGATTGTTGTGTGAATATATGGACTTTGCTTGGCGACATTTTTGTCTCTTAATCCTGTCGTTTGTTAAATTGTGGCTTTTTTGTGTGTGATAAATTGCTTTAATAATGTGTATAGTAGTTACGGGGGATTTGGTGTCTATCCATAAATTAAAAAAAAAACACATATAAAGGTATGAGAAAGAGTAAGCTTCAGAATTCTGGTAAATTTAAGGTTCTTTGGTTGCATACAGATGAATTAGGCACATGACAATTAAATATACTACCAAAACAAGATTTACTTTCTTATTCGCTCCTCTTCTACCTTGAAGTGAAGAGTTTTGCCAGAAAGAGCTCCATACTATCCTATCGGCTGTTTTTCTCCAGGCATGGTTCCAATCTAGTCCTCGGTCCTTCAGAGATTGTCTAATATTGTCCTCCCAGCAGACTCTGGGACCACAAAGATACATGATGCAAACCACACTACGTCAAAATCCACACCTGGGCCTAACTTTCTCTTCTCATGTCACATTGCGTTTTTTTTCTATCTGCTCCAACGGAGACTCTGAAGGTCGATTTTTCTAGAACAACAGATGTCTCATCTCTACCATGCTGAGTTAAAGTCTGCATAGAACTGTGTTGTTATCTTCCTTCTGTTAAATATTTATTGATAATTATCTTTATTTTAATGTTGATCTCCAACCAATAAGATCTGTGATATGTTCCGCTGCTTGATATAAAAACGATTACTCTTTTTTTTCTACACAAGCAAAAAGTTACAGACATTCATAAATGGGTGGTTGCGTAGAATAGAAGGATTGAAATGACACAAGGTCACCAATGTGGAACTGATAACAAGAACCAGACAAGTGCTAGTGGAACAAGAGATGAGAAGAAGACGAGGGCGAAGGATAGCACGCACACCGAGGACACCTGTTGATAGCATTACAAGGTAGTGCTTGTCTTGGAATTCCCAGGGAAAGAGAGGCAGAGGTAAACAAAAACACGCGGAGAAGAGAACGGGAGACTGAAGTGAAAATGATGAGGAGAACGTAGAAAGAACTTAAGCTGATGACACGTGACAGGAAGATTTGGCATGTATTCTCATACACGTGACAGGAAGATTTGGCATGTATTCTCATACGCGTGACAGGAAGATTTGGCATGTATTCTCATACAATAACCTTGTAAAGATGCTAAATGGTTTTAACGCAAGAAAACCTTGACAAAGAGACATGGTCCGCAACCAGACGATACGTCAAGGCCTAAAATCCCACCCGCTGCAGACCCAAATAGAACAGTCCCAACTAAGATGGTTTGGCCATGTCTGCAGAATGGGAGAAGATCGGCTACCACGACAAGATGGGAAACAAAGAGCCAGGGATCCAGACCTCCAGGACGACCCAGAGTCCGCTGGGAGGACAACATTAGACAATCTTTGAAGGACCGAGGACTAGAATGGAACCAGGCCAGGAAGAAGACAGCTGATAGAATAGTCTGGCGCTCTCTCTAACAAACCTCTACACCTCACGGTAGAAGAGGAACGACTAAGTAAGTAAGTAAGAAAACCTTGACAGTTGATTTAACAAGAGATGAATTCTCATTGTTGCAGGTTAGTCACAAAATGACCCACTCAACCCCCAGAAGTCGATTAATACTGCAGGGTTACTCCGTAGGGTCAGTTAACAAAACAAGAAAACTTCATTAGCTCTGACAGAAACAACTACAACATAGTGTTATATTGTCACTGACACGTACGTCCAAGACAAGACTGTCCATTGTTTTTACAGCATACCTGCTTGATTTATATTGACACCATCGTATTCTTTTTTCCGGTTTTTTTTTTGTTTGTTTCTTTGTTTGATCCGTGTCCACGTAACACGCACCTTTCAACTATTATCCGAATGCATGAAAGTGCCGTTTATATCAGAACGCCTTCTTTAAGTTTTGGGTGGTCTTACCGCAGTCCACCTCATCTTTCTATACCTACTTCTTTTAGTGTTTGTAGTGGTTTTGATGGTATTGTATGATGGTGATATTACTAAGTGTGATGTATGAGGTCAGCTGTGAAGGCTCCTGAGATAAAATGTAGCTGTGAATTTTCAGAAGGCCTTTCTTGCTACCACTACGACCTCACACCTATCTTTTTTTTCTAATGAATGTGGCTACGTTAAAATCTAGGGTACTGAATGTACTGTGTTGTATTGACATATACAAACACACACACACAGATATTAAATAATATAATATTATCAATAAAATTTAGAACACAATGAACTAAATTCAGCTGGTGAAATTTTAGAAAGTAAATCTTTTTTAAATTTATTTGTTCTGAACCAAGGTTTTATTTTGGCCAGAACATATGAAAGATTTTGGAATTTATGAGTGAATGGCATGAATAAATGGCATGATAAATAAAAGGTGTGTACGTATATAATTTTCACGAGTAGTTATTATTTCTACAGTTCATAGTTTTATTTTCCCTGGGAGAACGATGAATAGATGTGCTGTTGGGGTGGCTTCATCCCTCCCTGTCTAAGCCTACCAAACATTGTCCATTAATGATGGAAGAAAATGGGATGTTTTAGTAGTAATTCACTTTGGGTGCTATGTCTATGAAGTTGGTGTAAATCCAGCAGACCAGCCTGCTTACGTAACTTTGAAAGAGTAGTTCTGGTGCTGGAATCTGGTGGCCCCACCTCTCCGTGCTTGGGGGCAATATATCGGGTGGCCCCACCTCTCCGGGCTTGGGGGCAATACAAGGCTGTTCTGTCGAGATGCGACACTGCACGGGTCCTCACTGTCAATTATTTACCCAGCATTTGACACCACCTTTTGGTGTCAACATAAAAAACTCACAGCTCTGAAATAAAGTATTGGTTTAGGTTCAGAACCTTACCTAAGGAGCCACTTCTACACGTAACAATTTACAATAACACCATTTAGACAGGGTCAGATCTCTCTGACCATACAACACATCTTACCAAGTTGGTTTCACATAGGATAAGTTCTCCCAGACTACATATTCCGAAATATGTTTATTAGCTTCTTGCCCTAGGATAGGATAGGTGATATGTTCCACTGATCTCAACACTTGATCTGTCCTTCCTATTCCTTGCTGGAGTTTATATATATTGTTTGTCCCTAGACCCTGAACTAGGGCGGGGGGTCTAGAGCAAATCCTTACTTGCGTTTTCACAAAAAACGTACTTGGTTTTTGAACCAACCTATCCGTCCCCTCTACAAATTTGCCTGAAAAGTTATTTTTAGCCACAGCTCCCACCAATGTCCCTTCTCTTTCATTCTAACTAGATTTGAACACTTGCGTCTCAAGGTCGCGATTTTTGTGCAAATTAGTGACATGTTTGATTCAATGCAGTCTTTCGCTGATGTGAACAACACAGTCTTTTGTCATTATCTTCATTATTAGCTATCCGTCTGTATAAATAAAAGCATATTATTTCACTGCTCAGAATGGGCCATCCGGCCAGCTAATTTTTATATTCCTAACATTAATATTAAGAAAAGTTACTTTTTAAATTTTGTAATATTTCAAGCATCTGCGTTTGCCGCTGAATTCAAATAAAAGGCTTGGTATCGCAAAAGCGTCCAATAAATGACTGTGGCGTATCATATCCAAGGTCCCTTCTGTTGATTTCCTTACTTTATGTCAACTTGGGGAACGTGACTTTTTCCTTTTCCTCCCCCCCCCCCCCCCCACTCCCGCCCCCTCCCCCCCCCGCCCCCCCCCCCCCGCCCCCCGCCCCCCCCCCCCCCCCCCCCCCCCCCCCCCCCCCCCTCCCAATTGCGTCTCCTTAGCCTTGCTAGTCTCACGCAATTTTTCAGTCATATTTTTTTCCTTTTGATCCGCCGTTCTCATCCCGTTCAAATGGTAACCGTTTCAGCAATTTAATTTCCATGGCGGGTGATGACCCGCGGCGTGGGCGATCATGCCTTCTAGTAACTTACGCATTCTTTTTTATCCCTACATTTTATCCTTTGGAGATATTTTTACGTTGTATCACTTGTTAATTTTATGACAGTGTTATATTTCCTGATTTTGTATGCTTTGTACTGTGCTTGTTTTTTGGTACTGTGCGGAATTAATTGTTAATGATAGGGCTTTGTTACGATTGTTTGCGTTGTGTGAATATATGGACTTTGCTTAGCGACATTTTTGTCTCTTAATCCTGTCGTTTGTTAAAATGTGGCTTTTTTGTGTGTGATAAATTGTTTTAATAATGTGTATAGTTCGTTACGGGGATTTGGTGTCTATCCATAAATACAAAAAAAAAAAAACATATAAAGATATGAGAAAGAGTAAGCTTCAGAATTCTGGTAAATTTAAGGTTCTTTGGTTGCATACAGATGAATTAGGCACATGACAATTAAATATACTACCAAAACAAGATTTACTTTCTTAGTCACTCCTCTTCTACCTTGAAGTGTAGAGTTTTGCCAGAAAGAGCGCCATACTATCCTATCGGCTGTTTTTCTCCAGGCATGGTTCCAATCTAGTCCTTGGTCCTTCAGAGATTGTCTAATATTGTCCTCCCAGCAGACTCTGGGACCACAAAGATACCTGATGCAAACCACACTACGTCAAAATCTACACCTGGGCTTAACTTTCTCTTCTCATGTCACATTTTCTCTCTTCTTCCTATCTGGGCGTTTTCTACCTTTACTCTGTCCCTTCTCCTCCTTCACACAGGACATATGTCATATTGGGTTGATATGAAAAACAGTGTTCCGTCTGTTCGATACGGCTGTAAAAAAAAACAGAATTCCGAGGCACAGTAAAAAGGGGTACGGGTTAGTTAGTTTTAAATATCCTAAACCAAACTTAAACCCTAACCTTAATTCTAACGACGTTGGCGACTTACTAGGATGGCATCGAAGAACACTGCCCACTGTGCTTCATTGTTGCTAACGAAAAGATTCCACGAAATGTCACCTGTTTCCGGTGCATTGTTCATTTGTAAAACTTACTCTAACACAATTCTATATTACCAACTGTCTTAGTGAAACGTGCTGTAACGATCCCAGCAGCTTTTGAGGAAAATTTGAAAACGGTGTACATTGCACCGTGAAAGCTACATTGAACACCCTTTAAAACAATGTTCATTATTTGCATTCTTTTCATCGTGCATTGTCGTGAACAAACGGAAACTGTGCGCATTGCACCGAGAACGCTAACTTTAACACCCATTCAAGTAGCCCGCAGGTCTTTTTATTCTCTCATGTTGCATTGACCATAAGTCATGATAAGTTTGACAACACAGATCCAATGAAGTTGAAGTCAAACGGGAAGAGATGGAAATTACCACAGGATAATTATTGGTGGTATCAGGACATGCAGCAAACAGGGCTCAAAATATTTTTTTTACCTCATGCTTTGACTTACTGTTATCTCGTGTTTCATATTTTGTTCAACTTCTTCATTCCTGCATCATTGTTAGAAACTTCAGATCCTCCTGCCGTCATTACTGGAGGATCCGGGTTCAATTCTCTATAAAGCGGCTGCATTTTCGGACTTTTATGCCCGCGTATGTGTATGTATGTGTTTGCTTTTTTTCAAACTGCATTTTCCCATAACATTTTCATGCAAAGGACATGTTACACTTAACAGGCACACGGGCCCTAAATATATTAGCTCCTAATCTTGACACTTCATGCAGTGTTGTTCCACTTGTTTAGAACTGATGTCTCGGCCCTCTGTTTATAATTGATGTCACGTCCCTCTGTAAGACGTATCCTGTCCTCTGCATGACTTACTGTTGCACACCTGTGAAACCTTCTAGTTATGTAACGTGCGCTAAGAACAGTCTGGACCAGCATTTGTGTCACGGTTGACCACTTTTGTTTTACCTGCAGAGACGTTGACTTTACTTTACCTCTTCAGAGATGAGAAGATACGCTAACAACGGATAGGGAACACATACTAAGGAAACCTGTTGACAGAATTACAAGACATTTCTTGCTGTGGAGATCGCTGGATAAGAGATCAAGAGGTATACAAAAAGAAGAATACAGCTGCAGACATAATTGAGGAAGGATAAGGAAGACTTCCAACTGTCACCAACTGTGTTCCAACTGTCTCCAACTGTCACCAACTGTGTTCCAACTGTCACCAAGTGTGTTCCAACTGTCATCAACTGTGTTCCAACTGTCACCAACTGTGTTCCAACTGTCTCCATGTCATCAACTGTGTTCCAACTGTCACCAACTGTGTTCCAACTGTCGCCAACTGTGTTCCAACTGTCACCAACTGTGTTCCAACTGTCTCCATGTCACCAACTGTGTTCCAACTGTCACCAACTGTGTTTCACCTGTCTCAAACTGTCACCAACTGTGTTCCAACTGTCACCAACTGTGTTCCAACTGTCACCAACTGTGTTCCAACTGTCACCAACTGTGTTCCAACTGTCACCAACTGTGTTCCAACTGTGACCAACTGTCACCAACTGTGTGACGTTGTATAGGACATATAGTGGAGAATTTCTGCTGATGGCATTACTACACACTTGTTCTCGAATCCCGAATGCAAAAGAGGTAGAGAGAGAAGAGAGAGAGAGATAGGAAAAAAAATACACACGGAGAAGATAATTGGAGACTGGCATGAAAGGACAAAAGAAGACATAGAAAGACCCTTAGTGAACAAAGGACAAGAAAGTTTGGCTTGAATTTTTTGAAGACATATTCTCCTTAGGGGGATGAGTAGTAAAACATGAATAAATGAGTAGGTTTATTGTGTGTTTGGAGATTAGCTTAATTTTTATTATGTTCCCTGGGAACAACTACACGTGGTAAGTTAGTTTTTATGTTTCATTATTATGTAGATAGATTTCTTCAGTGTTACACAGAACCAATCCTGACACACGGAAGTGAGTCATTGGCAATTAGTAAACAAGTAGGAAAAGCACTCGAGATGTGTTTTTACAGAAGAATGTTAAAAATAGCATGGCGGCCTGCTAACATGAGAAATGTGGATGTCTTAAAAGAGGGCAATGCGCAAAGGAAGCTAATTCTTACGGTTAGAATGAAGCAATCCATTTTCTTTGGGTATGTTATGAGAAGAAGAAAACTGGAGTATATCGTGAACACAGGAAAGATAGAAGGAACAAGACACAGGGGATAAGAAAGAGCGAAGATTCTGGAAAGTTTTAAATCATGGCATGGAAAGAAGTCAACAACAGAATTGATCATAGTACTCTAAACAGGGTAGAAGAGGAACGACTAAGTAGGTAAGTACTCTAAACAGGAAGTTGTGGATAGACATGATCACCTATGCCACTAGGCATGGTACTTAAAGAAGAATATATATTACTAGACCTCACTATACCCGCTATTTTCCACCATACCACAACTAATTTTTATATATAAATTTTTGTTATTTATTGTTCTTTCCGGCTGCAGAGACAAAGACACGTAATACTATTGTACCCTCAGGCATGTCGTACAAGGCTAACCAATATGTCGTTGTGCATGGGACTGGCAACTTCATCACGTAAAACAAATTGCCACACAAACCTTCACTGTAAGGAAAGGTTTTCCTAGTATGATAGTAGTGGTAGAGCAGAAGTAGAATCTCTCTCCAGAAAGTATGAAGTTCCAGTGCCCGAGAAGTACACTGGTATCACAAGTGAGTTACAGCTGTGAATACTCTGAGCTGGACAATAGATTTAGGCTTCAGAAGTATAAGATGCTACTTCGCTATCGTAACCCTATGTGATATTATAATTAAATTAGAAAAAGTAACTCAAAATTTAACAGTTAAAAATTTAACAAGTCAAATGAGTACAATTATCCAATTTATTATGTACATCTATATATTCTTGTAATGATAAATGGGTGTTGGAAGATGGTAAAATGTATGATTATTTACAGTTACAAATTAAAATAACTAATAGAAAAAGTCTTGGATTTATCTTCCACTGAATTTATAAAACAAGTTTGTCACATTATCTCTTGCCATCTAGTTTTTCATCATTAGAAAGTCGTTTTAGAACTGCTCACAGGATTTGTTGGATGGAAATATATAAACTCAACTTTATCCACGTCTGCTCGAGGTTCCTCCGACACACTGGAGTACGGAAGACTTTCCTTCAGCCCGCCCTATAACTACGGGGGACTAAGGTGTTGAAGTTTGGTTGACCTCTAGGCTTCAGTGAGCTGGATCAACTTCTTCAAGTCTTTAGTTTCTCGATCAGGAATGATCATAAACATTGATCATAAAAAAACCTGGAACAAGAAGTAATAGGTGGCCATTGTTCTAACAATCTCACCACCCTCTGCTGTTCATGATGCGACCATGTCTTCAGTGTTTGTATGTAAATGAATGAATCATGGTAGTATATTACAGAGATAGCATGATAAGATAATGTATAAGGTGCAGAATTAACAATATACATGAATAAATCACATGTTATGATACATGGGTACGATATAACCTTTGCCTTCCACTTATGGATGTCAAGTCACTTATGTACTTGCTGGTATGTCGTAAGCTTCCAGGCAAGAATTAGCCATAATATATTTGGCTAACCAATTAATGGTTATGCTTCCTGACAATGCCGGTGAAGGTTATCTCTGGTTAGCGTCATTCCCTTTTTTATTATATCTGCTACAATCAATCAGAAATAAAATCTGAAATAAAATGATATTAGTAATACATATATTTTTAATAAACTTACATACCCTCTTAGGATTAATAAGCTCACGGTGAGACTGTATTGGCTTAACTTAATCTGCCCTGCATGCAGCGTGAAAATAGAACTTTTCTTGCAGAGGCTGTCCTCCAGTTTCTCACTCTGGCTTCTGGATTTGGTGTGTGATTTACAATGCGCCGCTCTGTCCTTATATTTCAGTCTCTCGCGCGTACGAGAAAGCAGCTCCCAAATTCCCCAAAAGATTTTAGTTTCATCTCCTGTTTTGAAGCTATTTGAAACAATCTGTGCTTTTCCTGTACTCGTTTTTCTCTTTCTGTCACTCACACACTTATCTCCTTCCTTCCTTCCTATATATCATTTCCTTTTCCCCATATGGGGCTTTCATTACATATAAGTTTTATACAATTCCGTTGAGGCTTGTTAGTGTAATAAATTTTTAAAGATTATTAGCTAACTTTTAGCCGATGTGATGAAGGTGAAAAATATTAATTATCTTTAAAACTATTTATATTTGAATAATATCCTTTTGGATATAATTCCTAGCCTATCTCCTTTGTTGAGTTATATTTATTTAATATTATTCCAACCATGCGTTCTCCTGTAGTGAATAATTTAATGTCCAGTAAATGCAAACTTTTAAAGTCGGCCATACATTCCTATATAGCTATTTCCTCATCTTCAGTAATACTGTATGGCTTTTAACCGTAAGTCACATTTCCGCTGTCTACCAACTTCAAAGAAAGACCGCAGCGCTGACCTTGCGCTGGTGTGTGTGGGTGTCGCGTGGGCGTGTCGCGCTACAACCAAGCAAGTGTTTACCAAATCTCGCTACAGAGCCCTCTTCTTTAAAACAGTGCCTGCACGGTTAACTTTTTGGTAACACATGCTGCAGTTCCTCCTTAATTTTCTGTTTCTCTATATCTCCTTTGATAGGATGCCTACTTAAAAAATCGGGTCCAAGATTGTCCCGTCCTGGTATGTATCTCACATTGAACGAATATGGAGATAACAGTAAACTCCACCTTAAAAGTCGTGAATTTAATTTTTTAGACACTGCTAAAAACATCAAAGGCTGGTGATCACTTTCCACAATGAAGTGTTTCCCGTAAAGAAAAGGGGCGAATTTGTTGATCGACCAGACCAAAGCGAGGCATTCACGTTCAACGGTAGAATAATTTCTCTCAGCTGTATTTAACTTTCTACTGGCAAAAGCTACTGGTAATAGCATATGTGGCGGTGTGTCTGCCCGCTGTAGTAATGTTGCTCCGATGCCTACATTGCTAGCATCCGTTCTTAGTACGAATTCTTGTGTGAGATCGGGAAGGGCAAGGATAGGTTTATTTGTCAGCTTATTTTTCAACTCTGTATAAGCCTGTTCACACTCCACAGTCCATTGTATTTTATCCGGCTGACCTTTTTTGGTTAAGTCGGTTAATGGCGCGCACAATGAGTTAAAATGGGGTATATATTTCTGATAAAACCCGCACAGTGACACAAAGGATCTTACATCCTTCTTAGTTTGTGGTCTTGGTGCTTTTCTCATTTTCTCTACATTCTTTGGGTCCGGAGACATTTGCCCTGTAGAGATAGTGTGACCTAAAAATTCCAATGTCTCACATCCAATATGACACTTAGTTGGGCGTGCTGTCAATCCCGTTTCTCTTAATCTACCTAACAACATGGAGAGTGCTACTACGTGTTCCTCGAATGTAGTGGTAGCAATCAGAATATCATCCATGAAGTTGGTGATATGAGGATTTTGTAATGGTTCCAACAATTTCCTCATCATTCTGGTGAAGATACTTGGAGCATTCTTTAAACCAAATGGGAGTACATTGAACTCGTAATGTCCATCCGGTGTACTAAAGGCTAACAGTTTCCTAACTTCTGGTTTCACTGGTATTTGGTAGTATCCCTTGCTTAGATCTACTTTTGAAAAATACCGAGCCTTACTCAATGTAGCAAACAACTGATTGGTGTCAGGTAATGGGTCTACCTGAGATTCAGTGATAGCATTTAGTTTCCTATAATCAATGCATAACCTGTGTTCACCACTAGGCTTCCTTAATAGCACCACACTTGAGCTGTAGGGAGATTCAGACTTTGAAATAATTTTCTCTTTTAAGAGATAATCAATCTCATCCTTGAGTGCCTGTCCTTTAGCATAAGGTATAGGGTATGTCCGCATACAAACTGGTGTAGGGTCAGTAATCGTCATGTCATACTCTAACAGATTAGTACACCCCGGCTTATCTGTGAGTACATCAGCATGGATTTCTAACACCTCCTGAACCTTTTTCCTCTGCTCAAGAGTTAAATGTTCACTCACATTAACCTGAGCATAGCTTTCCGTAGTTGATAGGGGGTATTCCATGGAGGAAATTGGTTCATCCTGCATTTCTGTTGCAATGGCCAGGGTCATGATATGGGCAACTTCTGATGCTTCCCTGTCATAATACTTTTTAAGAAGGTTGACATGATACACCTTCTCCTTTCCTTTCTTGTCAATCTTATAGTTGGTCCGGGAAAGTTTTTTCCAATATGACGTAGGGTCCCTGCCATCCAATTTGCAATTTATTATTGCTGCTGGGCAACAGTAACAGAACCTTTTCTCCCACCTCAAGTTCCCTATCTTTTGCTGTTTTATTGTAGTAAGCAGCCTGCTTCCTCCTGGCCTGTCTCAAGTTATCATTTGCCAGTTTCCAACTTGTTTTCAATCGAGATGTCAACTCGTTGACGTATTGGTATGAAGAAGTCACGGTTTCTTCTGCTTTTTCATCAGTCCATGTCCGCAACAATGCTTCCAGTGGACCTTTGATTGGTCGTCCAAACAACAATGTAGCTGGAGCCAATCCTGTGGAGTTATGTGGGACTTCCCTATAGGCAAATAGTGCTGAGGGTAAGTATGTGTCCCAAGTTTCAGGTTTCTCACTAGCCAACTTTCTAAGGATTGAAATGAGCGTGCCATTGAACCGCTCTACTTGACCATTCCCTTGGGCGTGGTACGGGCTACAGTGATAATGTCTAGCTTGAAATAACCTGAATACTTCTTGTGTTAGCTTTCCCCTAAACTGAGAACCATTGTCAGTCAATATTTGATGTGGGAAACCTAATCGGGTGAATATTGTTAACAGTGCCTCTGCCACATGTTTCGAATCTATCGATGACATTGCTACTGCCTCTCCCCACATAGAGCAAGTATCGACCAAGGTTAAGATATATGCATTTCTCTTCTTGGTCCTACTGAGGGGTCCAACAATATCCACGGCAACACGTTCGAAGGGCGTTCCCATGATGGGCATTTCTCCCAGTGTTGCTGGTGCAGTCCTATGTTTAGGAGCTACTCTTTGGCATTCTGGACAGGATCTCACATACCTCTTTATGTCCTCTGTGATCCCTGGCCAAAAGTAGTGACAGGCTATCCGTTGTCCAGTGGCCCCTATTCCCATATGTCCACTGAAGGGTATAGCATGTCCTAGCTTCATAACCTGCTCCCTGTATGATTTTGGCACTACAAGCTGTCCATGTCCTTTTGGTCCTGTTCCAGCTTTTCTATATAGTAGGCCTTTTTTCATATATAAGTCTCCTTTCTCTGGAGGGTTATGGCTTTTAGGTAATTTGCCAAAGCAAGGCTTCAATGTACTGTCAGCAGTTTGAGCCTTTCTCATCTCTTCTGGATGAGTATTGATGATAGTGTCCTCCTCTTTCTTAGAGCTTGCCCTGGTCTGGACTGTTGCCATCACTATGGGTCTTATAGGTTCTCCTAGAAAGACATATCTACATCCCAGTATTAATGGGTAGATAGGGTTGTCCATCACTGCTGCTTTGATCTCTCCTTCCACATAGCGAGATCTTATGTTGATTCGGGCTATGGGCAGTGTCATGGTTCCTGCTCCCTTGACTGGTCCTCTGATTTCCACTGTTTCTGTGGTTATCTGTTCCGGACTCACCAGAGAAGAGCACACTACTGAGTCAAAGTCCAAGCCTGTATCATATAAGCACAGTACTTGGGTGCCATTCAAGGTCACTTCCTCACAGACAGGGGGATGATGGAGGTCATTCTGACTATCTGCCAGGTCCTTCCTTCCCTTGTTCTCTGTTGTAAGGCATGCAGCGTGATGAGGAGGGTTTTTCCGTCTGCATTCCGCAGTATTGTGGTTACTCATTTGGCAAGATTTACACCACTTTCCTTCCTTTCTTGGAGGTTTCTTTTCTGATCCTAGAGGGTTTTTGTCTTTATAATCAGTTCTGTGTTTGTTCTTGTTGGAATTGTCCCTGTGTTCATAGTTGGTAAAGTTTTGTGAAGGTTTGAAGTTCTCACCCTGCTTCTTCTTATTTCCTGATACTTCTGACTGAGCTGCTTGATATCTTTCAGCCATGGTTAAAATATCTTCCAATCTCTCAGCTCCTTGTTCCATAAGAAATTTTCTCATTTCTTGAGGCATGGATTCTCTCAGTTGCTCCATCATGACCATTTCTTTTATATCTTGACACTTTCCTAAGCTAATCCATTTTGTCAGATAAGTTTCCAATCTGGCAGAAAACTGGTGATAGTTTTCTCCTGGAAGTAGCTTAGCAGTTCGGAATCTCTTTCTATAAGATTCAGAATTCTTTTCGTACCTGACCAGTAAAGCTTGTTTTAAGATTTCATAATCTTCCTGGTCTTCTTTTGAGAGTTTTAAATAAACATCGTATGAAACTCCCCTCAACCCCTGAGATAGCTTAAGGCTCCATTTTTCCTTTTCCAATCCATAGGTAGAGGCCAGTCTCTCATATCTATCCAGGTACGACTCAATGGCGTCCTCTTTTTCAATAAATGGATCCAGGTGGAAACTCATGGCTCCATTTGCCGCGCTATGGTTGGAGCTACTCTCAGAGTGAGGTGAGCTAGCACCATGATTGCTAGCTGCTCCCTGGAGTTCAAGTTCCTTTAAACTTAACTCATGCGCTCTTTGTAACCTTCTTTCTTCAGCTTCCAAAATTAGTCTCTTTTCTTCTCTTTCCAGTCTTTTGGCTTCTCTCTCTGCTTCTAATTTCTTAGCTTCAGTCTCAACTTCCATTCTTTTAGTCTCTCTTTCTGCCTCTAATTTCTTAGCTTCAGCCTCAACTTCCATTCTTTTGGTCTCTCTTTCTGCCTCTAATTTCTTAGCTTCAGCCTCAACTTCCATTCTTTTGGTCTCTCTATCTAAATATTTATCCACTTCAGTTGTGATATATCGAATTAGAGCATCTCCTGTCATACCCAAGTCTTTTCCTTCCTGCATAATCGCAGCTCTAAACTTCACCAATTCAGCCATGATGCTTACTTACCAGAGGGTATATAATTTTATCTTCACTAACAAACTAACTTAATTAAAATCAATTAATTACTTTGAACAAGACAAATCCTTAAAACCTTGTGAGCGTTTCCTATTTACTTCGTACTCAATGGTACTACTATTACAAACAAATTTCTAAGTTTTTAGAATTTTTTCCAAAAAAAAAAAAATTATTTTTACAAACTATTTGTGGCTCAAGATAGAAGAATACATAGATAGTGGCCCAGGATACAAAATAATATCCCGCGAAAGAGCCCCCAATGTAGCGAAAGGTTTTCCTAGTATGATAGTAGTGGTAGAGCAGAAGTAGAATCTCTCTCCAGAAAGTATGAAGTTCCAGTGCCCGAGAAGTACACTGGTATCACAAGTGAGTTACAGCTGTGAATACTCTGAGCTGGACAATAGATTTAGGCTTCAGAAGTATAAGATGCTACTTCGCTATCGTAACCCTATGTGATATTATAATTAAATTAGAAAAAGTAACTCAAAATTTAACAGTTAAAAATTTAACAAGTCAAATGAGTACAATTATCCAATTTATTATGTACATCTATATATTCTTGTAATGATAAATGGGTGTTGGAAGATGGTAAAATGTATGATTATTTACAGTTACAAATTAAAATAACTAATAGAAAAAGTCTTGGATTTATCTTCCACTGAATTTATAAAACAAGTTTGTCACATTATCTCTTGCCATCTAGTTTTCATCATTAGAAAGTCGTTTTAGAACTGCTCACAGGATTTGTTGGATGGAAATATATAAACTCAACTTTATCCACGTCTGCTCGAGGTTCCTCCGACACACTGGAGTACGGAAGACTTTCCTTCAGCCCGCCCTTAAACTACGGGGGACTAAGGTGTTGAAGTTTGGTTGACCTCTAGGCTTCAGTGAGCTGGATCAACTTCTTCAAGTCTTTAGTTTCTCGATCAGGAATGATCATAAACATTGATCATAAAAACCTGGAACAAGAAGTAATAGGTGGCCATTGTTCTAACAATCTCACCACCCTCTGCTGTTCATGATGCGACCATGTCTTCAGTGTTTGTATGTAAATGAATGAATCATGGTAGTATATTACAGAGATAGCATGATAAGATAATGTATAAGGTGCAGAATTAACAATATACATGAATAAATCACATGTTATGATACATGGGTACGATATAACCTTTGCCTTCCACTTATGGATGTCAAGTCACTTATGTACTTGCTGGTATGTCGTAAGCTTCCAGGCAAGAATTAGCCATAATATATTTGGCTAACCAATTAATGGTTATGCTTCCTGACAATGCCGGTGAAGGTTATCTCTGGTTAGCGTCATTCCCTTTTTTATTATATCTGCTACAATCAATCAGAAATAAAATCTGAAATAAAATGATATTAGTAATACATATATTTTTAATAAACTTACATACCCTCTTAGGATTAATAAGCTCACGGTGAGACTGTATTGGCTTAACTTAATCTGCCCTGCATGCAGCGTGAAAATAGAACTTTTCTTGCAGAGGCTGTCCTCCAGTTTCTCACTCTGGCTTCTGGATTTGGTGTGTGATTTACAATGCGCCGCTCTGTCCTTATATTTCAGTCTCTCGCGCGTACGAGAAAGCAGCTCCCAAATTCCCCAAAAGATTTTAGTTTCATCTCCTGTTTTGAAGCTATTTGAAACAATCTGTGCTTTTCCTGTACTCGTTTTTCTCTTCTGTCACTCACACACTTATCTCCTTCCTTCCTTCCTATATATCATTTCCTTTTCCCCATATGGGGCTTTCATTACATATAAGTTTTATACAATTCCGTTGAGGCTTGTTAGTGTAATAAATTTTTAAAGATTATTAGCTAACTTTTAGCCGATGTGATGAAGGTGAAAAATATTAATTATCTTTAAAACTATTTATATTTGAATAATATCCTTTTGGATATAATTCCTAGCCTATCTCCTTTGTTGAGTTATATTTATTTAATATTATTCCAACCATGCGTTCTCCTGTAGTGAATAATTTAATGTCCAGTAAATGCAAACTTTTAAAGTCGGCCATACATTCCTATATAGCTATTTCCTCATTCTTCAGTAATACTGTATGGCTTTTAACCGTAAGTCACATTTCCGCTGTCTACCAACTTCAAAGAAAGACCGCAGCGCTGACCTTGCGCTGGTGTGTGTGGGTGTCGCGTGGGCGTGTCGCGCTACAACCAAGCAAGTGTTTACCAAATCTCGCTACAATGATGATGATGATAAAGATGATGTACTGTTTGACAATATTGTGTAGTTCTCTTGGAGGCAAAGATTGGATATGTCATCAAGAAACAAACCTACAGCATACCAAGTCAAGCTCTGAGATCTATCCCGCTGGAAGTTATCTGGGTGACAAAAGTAATTTTCTTGCTCAACGTGTATCATTTGTTCTATCTTGTGAGCACTTAGGTTAGTTCTAGGAAATACAAGCAATGAAACCTCTGGAGATTAGTTCTAGGAAGAACGAGCATGGAAACCTCTGGGGGCATCAGAAATGAGGTTTTACAAAAGAATGTTACGAGTGACATGGACAGATAAAAGAAAGAGTAACGATTATGTCTTGAGAGAAGCCCAGAGCGTACAAGAAGATTATTGCTCGTATTTGAAGACATCGATCCATTATCTTCCAGTTTCAAGGCAGTCTGTATTCTGGAATCCCCAGGGTGACAGAGGTGGATGGTGACAAAAAAAAACACACGAAGAAGAGAACTAATCATAAATAAAAAGCATGAGGACGATATGAACAGACCTGGAGTTGATGTCACGGAACAGGGAGATTTGTCATGGGTTTATTTAAGGCCTATGTTCCTTGTGGGCTGAAGTGTTATGAATCAATAAACGACTCCATTCTCTTTGAACATGTTATGAGAAGAATAACTCTTGGATATATTGTGACGTCAGGAAAGACTCAAAAATAAAGAGATAGAGAATGGTCAAAAGAGAAGGTAGTGGATAGTTGAAGCATCGTAGAATATAAAAACAATTAATAGCACAATTGTAAACATTACTACGATCCAGAAGTTATGGAGAGACGTGTTCATATACACCAGCTGGTAAGATACTTGAAGAAGAAGAAGATGGTTATTTTTTACTATCCTTCCTCGACTGTTTTGGTTCTTATGTTCCTGTTATTGTTATTGTTCCTGTTATTGTTATTGTAGAATCGACATCATTGCACTCCGGGCAAACCCATAGGTACTCAGTCTCCCTCAGTATATGTCGAAGAGTGTGAATGCTAACTGTTCCTGTAGCTCGCTAGTTGTATACACGACGGATGCATCCTCTCATACATCCATCTCTACTAGCCTTACGTTTGGTGCCAAATTGCAACAGTCTTAACCTTGATGATTCATCTATTGCAGTTACATTCTCTAACAGGCGATCATTAATTGTTCTCAGTATCTCTCCCTTATCCATATCCATATCCATTGTTCCTGCTGTGGGTGATCTTGATGCTAGTCTGTTCTTGACGAACCTCTTATTGTTGGCCATTTATTTGCCTTGTGCGCTTGTAAGACGAAAACGATTTTTGTTCACCCCCCCGCCTCCCTTATATCCCACAGAGAAACGAAGTCTGTAAGAGAGAAAAAATGTAATTATGGAAAAGAAGGTTTGAGAAGACTGAGATAGTGATGGATAGAGCGATAGAGTGAAAAGATGAATAGAAGCGCGTGGTCCCTTATTATTACACACGGACATTCCACGTGCGTGGAAGGGCTAACTGACTGACTGATTGTTTTATTACTGATTGGTTGATTTATTCATTTCCTATTGATTGATTTACTATGACCCAAACATTCACAGATCTTAGTGATTGATTTATTATGACCCACACATTCACAGATCCTAACTCCTAGACCTGACACTGTTACCCATTACTACCATTAAATGTACGTTTTTATCGACGACAGAAAGTCTGCTTTCTTGATTGATAGCTCACAGGCCGTGTTTGTTTGTTTCTTGTTGTTGTTGGGGTTTTTTCCCCTGCTTTTTAAAAATCTAAGTACGAAAAAGACAACATAGATAATGGAGTCATTAATCAGCGGGATAGTTTTCTTCATAAAGCAACAAAAATGTTTATCCCTCCCTGTTTATTTTACCAGCCAGGGAGCATAATTTATTAAAGTCTCCATGTTTTGTTTGTGTGACTCGCTACATACATTTTTAATTTTACAGTATGATGTACAAAAACAGTAGAATCTATATTATTAATTATAAACGCAAATAACATTCATTCATTTATTACTTTCCCTTGTTCCATAACGAGCAGTGAACCACTGTTGACGCTGGGTCCATTTCAGAAAATCTTTATCAAAGATTACATGTGATTCTAAAACTATGTGGTCTGAAGCATTCAGTTTTACACGATGGGGTTGCCAGCCTCCTTAACAGCCTCACATTAGTCACCTTTTTACGACATTCCTGAGGAAACAGTGATCATATTATTTCATCGTCTTCTCTGAGACTCCTGGGAACTGCATCAGGAACACCGCATTCATTTCTCTTTATGCCCCCAATGGAGCATTGAACAATCACTGTAGCTGGCCTTCGTGCAGGAAGCGTGCACTAAAGCATACATGTACACTTACAGCAGTAGTGTATGTGCTCGTATTTTACGTGATGAGGTTACTGGCCACACGCACAACCTCATATTAGTCGCCTCTTACGACATGCCTGTGATGTCAGTAGCCTACTCTGTCTTCGTTTCCACGGAAACGCTCGGGAGCTATATGAGGCTAGCAAACCATAGAAGGAAACAAAACATAAATATCCTATATATAAAATCCCAGCTTTTTCTGTCAGTGCGTAACGCTAAGGGATGCAACTTTAGTTGAAGGTTAGACATTAATTGTATTGTTTCCCTTATATGTACTCTCCTGAAAATAGTAACACTTACCAAAGAAGAATGCGCAAATGAAGGTGTGCACACAAATATTTATAGAATGGGTGATCCCGTATACACACATTGGGATCCTCGCAGCTGCTACGTAGTTCGTGTACTGTGGTGATGCACAGTGGGGGTTTTTTTTAATACTTTTGAACAAGTAAAATTGCCGTTAGGTATTGATGCTTTTGAATGTAATGCCCGTCTAATGACGGGCTTTTACAATAGTAAATAAATAAAAACGTAGACTAAACCAAGGGTTCTCTTATCGGTAAATTATGTTTGCAATGTTTGAATCTAACTTCAGCTGTTATGTCACTCTGTAACTCAATGAGGCTTTTTTGTAATGTATAATCAGCGTCAACTGCATTTACCCCAAATTGATCCACCACCCAATCTGGTTGGTTTTTAACGAATATAAAATTTCATTTATTACATTCTGCCTTTTTCGTTAAGATATTTATTGTAGACTAGTAATTTTCAGTATTTGTGCTGCTGAAATAAGTACACAGAATGAGATGTGAAGATTATGACAAATTGATCATACACCTGGTAGTTAAGTTTATGTGGCGCCGTCTGAAACATATTGTGGCCCCTAGAAATATGGCACTTTCTGTAGCCCTCTAGAAATATGGCACTTTCTGTAGCCCTCTAGGAATATGGCACTTTCTGTAGCCCTCTAGGAATATGACATGGCCACGGCGGGTGGGGTATATTGCTCACGTTGAGAACTACTGAACTAAACTCTAATTGCTCTCCCATGAAATAAGTTGATATCAGTTTTCGAACTCTGAAAAGTTGGCATAAGATGCATGAATAAAATGTTGTGAGGAAACGCGTAACCCCAAAACCTGAATTTTGACAGTGGGTCCAAGTAGTCACTCTTTTGTGTGTGTTTTTCATGGGTTTTGTGTTGATTAGCAAGATTGAACAAAACTTCATTTGCCTTCCGCTTAAGTCATTAACTGCGTGTCTCTTAACTCTTTGATCCGCAATTATTTTCCACCCTGTGCCGTAATTTTAATTCGTGATAGACTAAAAACAACGCTCAGAGAGTTGTTTTGGCACGGGTGTCAAATCTGACCAACGCTCTGAGCTTTGTTCCGGAGTCAAAGAGTTAATATTGTATAAAGCATCATCATCGTCACTGTTCAGTTTCTCAAGGAACATACAAGGTCAACAAGGTTAAATAAGAAAGGTAATGGTAGTCCAATAGCAGATACTGCCGGAGGGGAGTGAAGTGTTAGAGACTTCACTATACAAGGTCCAGCATCGAGAGGTGGAGTGACCAGTTTCCTTCCTCGCTGCCTTATCCTTCCCTAACTGCAAAGTCCGGCACCCATTTACAGCTGGGTAGACTGAAGCGTGTCGGTACCGTGAATCGAACGTGGCCCTTTTTGCCGCGAGAGACCAGATCTCTAACCACTCTGTCAATCAAACGCACGCCTTCAACAAACTTATGCCCAATCTTCCTGTCTCGTCCCTTCAGGTCAAGATCTTTCCATGTCTCTTTCGCCCACTTAATGTCAGTCTGTAGTTCTCTTCTCCAAGTATAAATGCTAGCCCAAACATGGCTTCCAAGAAAAGTTCAGAACCCTTAATGCTAGCTAGGCGGACTTGAAAAGCTGAAAGAGTTGACGATTCTACACATTGCTTTAGTTTTAGTGCGCCCTGTATTTTGAAGGGGGAAAAGAAAAGCAAAGAAAAGAAAAAAGGAAAAAACCGATGTCGTGAGCTGTGATTAAAACAAGAAAGTATAGTAATTTTACAGAGCAATACGGAAACAAAATAATGACAAATGTATCTTCAAGAGAATGGTTTTTACAGTTAACATCGTTATAAACATTAGGAGGATGCATAATAAGTTGGTTTGATTCGGTTTTAAGGATTATCTTCATTGCATAAGGACAACCGAAATAGTGCTCCGATCTCCTCCCTTAGATTACACAAGGAGGATCTCAGCACAGTGCACGAACTCCGTAGTACCGGCGAGAATCCCAATGTGTGTATGTAGGAATCACACTTTCTATAAATATTTTTGTGGTAGGTAGGTGGTTTCTAATTTTTAAATTTTGCCTGGGCAGCGGCCTAATGGCCTACTCTTCACTATTTCCCTCAGCCGTGGGATTTTTAACGTGCGCATCTTGCACACGAGACCTCCTATTGTTTCGCCCTTATCCAAGAAGGCTAGCCATCCAAACTCACTACCCAGTAGATCAGTGGGGAGTATGACATCATTTAAAAAAACAATTTTGATAAATTATATTCCCCCTACTGGGAATCGAACCCCGTACCTTTAGAATTCGAGGCGGACGCCATACCACTTAACCTCTTAGCATAATAAGTTAACATTCTGTAATGACCCTTGTCGGTTTAAATTGTATTGAAAGGTAGTCCAATAGCGGATATAGCCGTAGGGGAGTAAAGTGTTAGAGACATCACTATAGTAGGTCCAGCATCGAGAGGAAGGGTGACCAGCTCCTTTCCGCGCTACCTTTTCCTTCTCTAACTCAAGAGCAGAGTCTGTCAAGATATTGGTGAGTGTCCTTTTACATTTTTTCTTTCTCTCCTATATTATCCATTTATGTCTTCACTTTTCGCACATGAATTTGTGCCATTGACACCCCTTAAATTGCCATACCTTTTCGCACACTACAAAAGTGTTATTTCACGGTATAATTGACTATCTTCAGAATCAATTGTACTCGCTTAAGTGGTCATGCCAGCTTGAATGCAGACGGTAAACGTAAAAGTATGGTTGACTGTGACGTAACTCATTTCCGACCCAGACAGAGCAGGCGAGTTACCTCCTGTGTTTCGCGGTTGGTCACTGCACCTTCCGACACCTCGGCAGGAGAGGACAAAGGAAGCCATATTGTCTGTTTGAGGGAGCCGGTTGTGGTCCTCGTACGTCAGGGATTATCTGTCTGGCGGAAGATTTGAGTACGCGTGATAATCACTTTATCATTTTGTCCATTAGGGATGAGACCACATGTTGACAAGTCTGTTTAATGGCAACGGAAGTAATCATGGAATATTTGAAAGATAGGCAATGTGTTTAAATTTTAACGTGATCATTTCAAACACGCGGCGAAGAATTAAAATTAACACCCCGACCCCCTAGCTCTAAGAGCAGGATTGGCTCAATCGAGAACAGGAAAATAACAATAGCTCTGATTGGTAAGGTTGTCGGAAACCACATGTGGAAGCTTGGAGGAAGAAATGAGAATATAACTTAGGTAATTCGGAGACTAATACAGACTGCATTATAACGTCAAAAGAGCAACTACAGGTGCCAGAGAAAAATCGGACGGAATTCCAAATTAAATTGAACAGGACCGAAGTATTTGGGCATCTTTGAAACTTAAAAGAAAACCTGCATTTTTTAAATACCAAGACTGTATACCTAGGAATCAAAGCACGCAGCATAAGAGGGATTCTAAATTTACCACCAGACCAAGTAACCGAAGCATCTAATATAAGCTGCTGTGTCCATTCATCTGTGCCAGGAGATTGTTGATCCCAAGTTGGGTTCGTGGTAGGAGGCTAGTTGGTAGTACGAGTTTCTATGCCACTAGTTTGTAATTCAAGAACTGGCATTCGACATTAACCACCTACACTGGACGAGTTGTGTAGGGAAGTGCCCTCATCACAAAAGAAATGACGAAACACCTTAATCATTTGAAGAGCCAATTGTGCTTATTAAAAGGCCAACGCAAAGGACTTTTATAATTTCTCTATCACGACTCTATGAAGACACATTTTATCTAAAATTAACCCATCATTCATATTTATTTATTTTAAACTGTTTAAGAATAATTGATTATTAAGTTTTTTACGTGCTATTTTACACATTCATAGTTGATTCAATTTATATAGTTATGAAAGCCTAGGTATATATCAGACTATTTAATATATATTTACATCTATAGCATCAAATACATAATAATAAGGGATTTCGCTGAATTAACTCACCTGGGGGCTTGAACGCGCTAATTATTGCATAATCCATTTTCACGAAAGGCAGTGGGTCAGATACTAAAGTTAATATTGCTCCGGCTCATGCAGCATTGTTCTTGACATCTGAAATATCTTGTGAAATCTCCCTTGAGGTAGAAGCATCATTATCCTTCTACCTGCAACTCTGCCAAGAATAATCGTGTGCGAAGGTAGACACCTTTGAAGACCCACATCAGATACTCTAAGTTTTGGCCACTGTTTGGACCACTACTGCAGAGCAAAGGGGAGGCAACTCGCGACAGAGTTAGGTATCCATTTACAGCTGTGCAGACTAGAGCGTGTCAATACTGTGAATCAGATCCTGCACCTTTGTCGCGAAAAACCAGCGCTTTAACCAATCGGACGCTCTAAATTGTAGTATCAGGTTTAAATATGCGGTTGATTTTGTACATTACTCACTGATACATGTCGAACAATTTGCATAGTTATTATTTTTTTTTTTTTGGTAAACTTCACATGCTAAAGCCCAGTTAGGCTATGTTGTGTTTTGTTATCTCTGTCTTTCTCCACTTCTCTTACCCTGACAATTCCCGATACAAGACTACATTGTAATGCTATTAATATGTTTCCTCAAGGTATGTCCAATCCGACGGCAGGGTCTTCTTTTCACCTGTTCTTCCACGCACGTTTCTGGTCCTTGTCATCAGCTCTACACTGTTGACCTTGTACTATTTCTACGCAGAGCAGTTCTTCTGGAAGACCTATGGTACGATAGGTGGAGGAAGTCCGAAAAACATGTAGTGAACGGACCTGGTGACAGACACGAGAGGGATGAAGAAGATGGTACTGGACATGAAGGTTTAACATGGATGTTCCTGGAGGCTTATGTTCCTTAGGGGACTAAAGAGTAACAATGGCGATGATACTAAAGCAATGTTTGTGTTAACTCTTTGTTATCATGCATGGTGACAATTTACAATACTGACACGAAGGAGGACTGAGACAAGCTGTTAATGTCATCAACAACGAGGATATCAAGAAATTATGGGAACATCAGCTTTATAGAAGCGGAAAATTGATGTTTTGTACTTCACGTTTAATTGCTCATGATCACGGGAATATACCAGTTCTTATGCCCTTATTTTTTAACGCCGCTTGATGAGCAGTTAGCTGATATACTGTAGTAGTCCTTCTCAAGATTTAGCATTTATCAACACTGTACTTGAGCTGACAAAGTCCACTTATGTTTTTTACTGCAAATGGAGCTCTGATATAACCGTCCAACTTCGGTCCAGGTTAAAAAGACTCGTGCCTCGCTGAAAGAAGGCAACAGCCTTTAAGAAAGAACGAATAAGCAATACAAACTAAATCCTGAAGAAATTTGGTCTGAAGCTAGCAAAAGTAACGGTGGAAGAAACGTACCGCATTTTACCTCTAATGCCGACCTGCGCATTGATTAATTCAATACCGCTCAACTCACACAGGATGATACGCCTTCAACAAACGTGTACCAGGTCCTCTTGTCGCGTGCCATCAGCTCAAGGTCTTTCCATATCTTCATTTATATCTCCAGCTCTCTTCTTGTTTTTCTGTCTGCCTCTACCTCTTGAGCGGCGGTAGCGCAGTGGTTAGTGCACTGGCTTCCTAACTCGGTGGTCCATGGTTCGATCCCCAGTTGAGGTGGGATTTTTTAGACCGCAGACGGCTCCCAGGGTCGACACAGCCTCATGAATTGGGTACCAGAACAACTCTGGAAAGGTTAAGGCGGCCGGCATGATGCTGACCACATCACCCCTAGTGTGCCGATGGTCAAGAAAATACGGGCCTAACACCGTATTCCCAATATGCCTCAATGGGTGTGTAACGGGATCCCCCCCTTTTCTACCTCTTTTACCCTGGGGAATTCAGAACAACGTCTGCCTTGTCTTTATATAAAAAGGTATCCTCAATGTGCATCAGCAGTGAACGGAGTGACATATGGCAACATCCCACTTCTCTCCACGAAAAACTGTTTGGAGATGTCATGGACTTCGAGCTGACTACTGTCTTTATTAGAGTCATTAATGTAGAAGTCTAATGGTGAATGAAGAAGAAGTTATCCTTATTCAGCGTGTTCTTCAAACCTGTTGCTCCAGTGGTATTTGTCTGATTCATGTCATCAGCTCCTGTACAGTCGAAGGCTCCCAAGAACGAAAGGTTGCAATGATAAGCATTCTTGCTTTGTTTTCGGTATGTGGCATAAACAACATGTAATTTAATCTGCGCCCCTAATGTTTTAGACGCTCTTAAAACTTAAAATAGTTTGGTAATCTCTGCTGTTGAGAACAAACGGGTCCTGTTTCCGGTTAATCTGTGTTTATGGAGCATGCAAGCAGTTCAGCTTTCAAAGAAATTGATATTTGTCAACTCTGACGTAATTTTTCTTTCGCAAGGCAAACAAAAGGCCAGTATGTGCATTTAATAGCAAGACATGTTACTCCCTGATTGTCCATTAATAGATGTAAGTTATTTATATTCTTTCGTTTTTGACTTCTTTCTTATTATTGGTTGAGATGTTGTTTTTTTTTTAATTTACTTCAGTGGTTGATCTCGCACAGCGAAATTCATTTCTTAAAATGTGAAGAATTTTTATTTATTTATTTTTTTTTTTTTTTTTTGAGAACAGCATTTTGTGGAAAGCTTTTCATGATCTATATATTTCTTTTACATTGGTGGCGAAGATTAAATGCTTTTATTTTTAAATATATACTGTGTTCAAATATGTTAGATTTGGCCAGTTTCCAATATGTTCCGTAAGGTTTAATTTACTATTTTTAAAAAAAAGTAAAAAGTTATGAAATGCTGGATGCAGTTGTTGTCATTGATAATATGTTCATTTTTATATCAACGTATCTGCTTAAGAAGGATTCAGGCTTTCGAGTATAAATGTTATAGAAGAATATTGCGCATTTGCTATAAAGAGCACAAAACAAACGTCTATGTTAGAGAGAAAATAAACACCTATGCAGGTGTCGTAGATTTTTGATAGGTGATTAAGATAGATGCTGGTCCCGTCTGATTAGAACTGGAAAAGGTGGTAACTCAGTGAGAGATAAGGTAAAGTAATAGATTTCACGAGTGAAATGGTGAAAAGGTAGAGTCTGTCCCTGGATTGAGAAAATATTCTAGTCCAGCCTATCTTACGACTGAAATTTGTTTATCAGACATTTACCCTTATGTAAATGTTAACATATACACTATTAACCACTCACACACGCACACACAGATAAGTGACGACAACTTGACGCTCAAACGTGAAACTATATTAATGGAGTAGGGATATTGGGCCGAGCTGACCAACACAGGTAATTAAGTTTTTATGTTGAGTTTATTTATCATAAAGAAAGAAAACTTCACAACAGTCAGTATCAAATAGCAAAATATTTAACAAAAATCATATGTTACAGAATTAATAATAAAGAAATAGACCCTTAGGTGCAATTCCCTCTATTGAGACAAGATCCCGTTAGTAGAAGATATTAACCCCCAAAAGGTCAAAAGATTAGCAGTATGGTATAGAATTTGACTCTACTGTAAAGAACAGAGTTTGTAATTAATCTATCCTGAAAAAAATAACAGTAGTAGTAGCAAACAAAAAAAGAAAGGCAAAACAAAGTGAGTACAATGATTATACAGTAAAAGAATTATTCATTCCTTTTTTCTCTTGCTTCGGACACCCTGTGGCCACATTCATTCGCTCTTACCTAATTGTTGATTAACAACGTCTGGAATATATCTTCGTGGTATAAGCAGCAAATCCAGTGTTGGGTTATTTTGGCAAAATAAGCCCCAGTTCCTCAAATACTGATTAATCCTCTTATTCGGGGAACGCTTACTTCGTTACTGTTACTAGGATTCTGTTTATGTCACATTAATTAGTCCAGGTAGGAAAATAATAATGTTCACAGTATCAGTAGCTTGTAATTCCAATACTTAAAGAGAATGTCAGGTATGTAACTCTCTCTGGATAAAATCCTCGTCACACCACAGTGGTCGATAGTCGGTAAATGGTAATGTTTGTTAATTTCGCCACTGCGGGATGAATGTATATGAAAATGGAAAAAAAATAAATCTGGATATCTATAGGTCCAGTAACAATGTATTCTTATACTCTTTTGTTGGTACTCTCTCTCTCTCTCTCTTTCTGGGTGAAACAAGAGGCCAAACAGGTCAACCTTGAAGACCCGATATTTATATAAGAATGTTTTTTTTTTTTTTAACTGTTGGACTTAGATCCGTTATTCTCAGATTCAGGCCGCTGGTAGGTTTAGGTTTGTGACCCGATCTAGATTTTAGGAAGAAAATACAAACATTTAACCACAATATAATATTCTATCCAAACCCACGCAACGGTATACTTTTTTTATCCACTCGGCTCTAAGGTTTGGTTAGAAAACACAAGTGTAACGCTTATCTTATCGTTCTTATTAACCCGTGAAATAAATTCTAGTCAATTACACAAATTTACACATGATAGATAGAAGATAAATATGTATATAAATATATATATATATATATATATATATATATATATATATATATATATATATATATATATATATATATATATATATTTATATATATATATATATATATTCGTCGGTCTTACATTGCCTAGAGCATTTACTAGTCAATTCAAATATCTCTTACTGGTTAATAGCAATTAATTAAATTTACGTTATCGCTGGAAGAATTAGCTATAAGTTATTTTAATCTGCTAGCCAATTAACACAGTAAATCCTTTTGAGATATAATGACGAATTTACCAATTAAATCACTCAGAATGCTAGTAAATATAATTACCGCAACACAGAAAAAGAAACAATCTCCAATCAAAAATACTAAGAACAGTGGTCTAGGATTCGAAGCTAGATGTACTGAAATTCTGCGGCTACTAGATAAAATGATTTTAAAAGCTGGGTATATATATATATATATATATATATATATATATATATATATATATATATATATATATATATATATATATATATATATATATATATATATATATATATATATATATATATATATATATATATATAATGGATATACAATTCGCTAGTACTTGCTAGATATAACGCCTTCGCAAAGATTTTGGGAAAATCTGCGGTCGAATCCTGAATCAAAGCTATTTTTCACACTTATGCCGACCGCAGACTCTGCGCTAGCGAACGGACGTGCTTTTGATCTGGCGTCTCTCACTGTAGCTAATTAGGTTCCGAACGAACGGATGTTGGGGGGGGGGAGGGGTGAACTGTGATTATCCCTTCTTTCCTCAGATTAATTCCCCCTGACAAATGTCTACCGAAAGTACATCTTAACTTATCGCCCTTTGATTTTACCATTAGGCGACTCATTCTCTGATCTGTCACTATTCCAGCGATTGCCCAATCGTTCGCGTGATAATACAGTTAACGGCTCTAAAATAGCTAATAGGTATTTTGTAAACATTCCTAGTGCCTGTCCGACATAGAGAAAAAGAAAATAGGCGTGGCTAAAATTAGAGTTCGACAGATATCGAAGCGCATGCCTTCTGCGTTAACGAAACGTGAATATTAAAAAAGCAAACAGAGGTGGGAAACAGGGGGAGGCAAAAAACGTGTTGATATCATGTAATATATTTACTAACTCTGTCACAGCAGGCCACCAAGAACCACATTTGTCAGTAGTGAAACGTCGAAAGCTTGCCTGGTTTGGGCATGTAACTTGTCATGACTCCCTTTCGAAAACGATCCTCCAGGGAACAGTCGAAGGTAAACGGAGAAGAGGAAGGCAAATAAAATCCTGGGCTGATAACATCAAAGAATGGGCAGGGCACGGTTTTTCCACACATGTACGCATTGCTGAGGATAGAGAGCAGTGGAGGATCCTGTCTGCTGATGCTTCCACCATGGCACCCTTACGACCCCTAACGGGTTACGGGTTGAGATGAGATGATGATCTGCTTAAATGTTTGTTATATTAATTAATGTTGTTATTGTTCAAATAATTTATTTTTATTAAATTTTGCGCCGTGTATTTAATATAATAATAATAATAGCCCCTTCAGTCGTAACTGACTATGGGAATGCGCCCCTGAGGTGACAGCCCTCAGCTGCTTATTTTCCTGGTGCTCCTTTCGACGTTTTCTCCCCTCCTCTGCTTGTTGTGTGAGCCTTGATCGAAATAGTGAAGAGTAGGACATTAGGTCGCTGTCCAGGCAAAATTTAAAAATTAGAAACCACCTACCTACCACAAAAATATTTATATTTGAGGTGGCGCCGTAAATAGCATCGCCACTTAATGCGATCGGCAGCTTCATCCTCCCATGTTGCTGGATCCATGTCCAGTGCCCTCATATCTCTCTTGCACACATCTTTGAACCTCAGCTGTGGTCGCCCAACTGTTCTCTTGCCATCTGCTAATTGTCCGTAGAAGATATCTTTTGGGATGCGACCATCTTTAATGCGGCGAACATGGCCAAGCCAGCCAGCGAAGTCTGCGCTGTCTAAGCAGTGTATACATATTTTGAAGGCCAGCACGTGACAACACATTTAATATAAACCGCTGCAGTTTGTGCTTAGAACAGCGAACTAACTTTACCTTTTGAGCTGAAATTAGCAGGCCTGTGTTCTTAAAGATTTGCCGTACCCCGATATATAACTGGAGACAGAAATTAATAGGATAAAAAATACATGGGAAGACCTGTTAAAATTGATCAAATCTTAAATTCTTCTTCTTCTTCTTCCTCGTTCGTCATGAAAAAGACGTTGGTTGCGTTGTGTCTGTTTACACGGGAGCTGCGATATCTGCGCCTTTCGGCCGACACATCCGACTTCAGCACGGCATTTTTTGAGACCGGGTTTGCCTTCCCTCTTCGATCCCTACTCTCTCAGTCAGACTGCAGTGATGCAGCCTGTTTCCAGGACCACCACGTGTAGGTGGAGTAGGGTCTTGGTCAGCTCTGGTTCGCTGACCCTGACACAAGCAGTCAAGCTGTGGGTCGCTGACTGCATTCTCTATTGCTGTATCTTTATCTAAGGTCAGATAAACTTCAGGATGGATCCAACAGCGTTCCAATTCCTATATACAAAATCTCAGCTTTTTCTGCCAGTGCGTAACGCTAAGGGATGTAACTGTGGTTGAAACTTAGACATTAACTGTATTTTTTCCCTTATATGTACTTTCCCGAAGATAATAACACTCGACAAAGAAAAGTGCGCAAATGATGGTGAGCATGAACAGTTTTATTATACTGTATGGACAGAAGCCAATAACGCAACTTATAAATAGTACATGAACTGGAGACAGGAAGATGCGGAGATTCATGATTTACTGTAAGTTGTACCAGATTAAAACAACAGAAAATCAAGATGCCTATCTGTCATGTTCAGAATTTTAAATTCAGATATAAAACAAATATTTTGGGTTTTTTTAAAATATTTTTGAATAAGTAAAATTGCTGTTAGGTATTGGTGCTTTTGAATTTAATTCCCGTCTTATGACGGGCTTTTACACTAGTAGTATCTATAAAATGTGATTGATAAAAAACTTAAACTTCGGGAAAATTTGGCAAACGTTTATGGGACAAGCAAAAGCAAGAAATGTTTCTTAATAAGTATGGTTTTGTTGTAACGTGATTATGCCAAAATATTGCTGATAAATATAAATATTGATTTATTTTTAACACACTATAATAACACAAATTCCTGATATATAACATGAAATAACCGTATGTCCAGGGGTCTCCACCAAAATCACCCATATATAGCCCCGTATAGAACATTCCTTGCTTCAGCTTACTCTGGAGGCTAGTACCGGTATACCTAAGAATGCCATCAGCGATCACCTTCAATGTTTAGACCAGATTCCATCAATACGTAATAAATATTATGTAATTTAAAATCGATGTTCATTTGTTCTTCATATACCATGCGGACTGGCGTGGGCGATCACTTGTCTGAATATCTTCTTTTCTTTAGTACTGTTTGTCAGTTCTGCTGTTGACTTATTTTCTTGCCACGATGTTAAATATGCCTACCTAAAATCTGTAGATTAAACAAACAGACAGGAAGAAATTTAAACGGACAGAAAAATATGACAGGAAAACTCATGCCTGGGAGATCTACAGTTAACCTTAGATATTCAGATAATATAGTTTTCATCATTAAAAGCTACAAAGAATTTCAAGAATTAGTGGAGCATGTAAATAAAAAAAAAATTGACAACAAGCCTGGGGCGCTGATTCTACATGACATTAACTTCTGCTTTATAGTTCATTACACACTTATGGATAAAATATATGATAATTGCTTAAGCACCCCAGTCTTTTTGGCAATTGATGTTACATTATTTGACTGCAAGCTAAAAATTCCTTGAAAAATTATTTGTGGCTTTTAAGTGCATTAAAAACCTGTGTTTAAAATATTTTTTTTATTTTTTTATTTTTAGTGTTTTTTGTTTGTTTTGTTTTTAAATTTAAGTCAAATGTAATCGATCCACTAATGACATTATCAGTTTGCGATAAACGAGTCCAGAGCACAGTAGGCGGATTTCATTATTCAGTATATTACACGGAAAGTTAATATTTTTCTTTTTATTTTATTTTTTTAATTTTGATAAGAATTGTAAATTACATTTTTTTAAATGTAGTTGTCAGTTGTGTGTATGTCTGTGCACGCGCGTGCAATAGTGTGTGTGCGGGGGGAAAAAAGTGGGGGGGAGGGGGGGAGGTTTCAAAATTTCTCTCAAGAGAGACAATCTTGTTGGAAAGAATACACCTTGATTATGTGCAGTTATCGCCCATTTCAGGGATGATACAATATAAACAAATAAAAATTAATATTAATTTTAATTTTATTCATTTCATTATTTTTATGACTGATTATTGTATTGTCATGGGGAATATACAACTATGCCTAGTTTCATAGCTATTGCTCATCTGGAAGTGATTGAAAAATCGATTGCAAGATTTGAAGGTGACAAGAGAAGGACAAGAGAGTGACATACGTTGCACGCTAAAGAAAAGCCTGTTTAAAAAGAAAAAAGGATAACAATGGCCAAAGCAACACATAGCAACATGACATAGATACTAACATTCAATCACATAATTAACAGCATGATAATTATCGCAAATTATATATAATCGTCATTACTGTACGGCGCAGATACATGAAAAATGAACAAGCAGCTAGAAGAAAGAATTAAGACCCTTGTAATGTGGATATAAATATGGATGTGGCTCGTGTCATGGAAATAGAAGACACATAAAGAAAGGAAAGGAAGGAAGGAAAGGATCCCGTTACACGTCTATTGAGGCATATTGGGAATACGGTGTTAGGTCCGTATTTTCTTGACCATCGGCACACTAGGGGTGATGTGGTCAGCATCACGCCGGCCGCCTTTACCTTCCCAGAGCTGTTCTGGTACCCAATTCATGAGGCTGGGTTGACCGCGGAGCCATTTGCGGTCTTAAAAAAATCACACCTCAACATGGACCACCGAGATAGGAAGCCAGTGCACAAACGAAAGGGAATGGATTAAAAACGATGAAAGTTAGACCAGTAAAATAGGTTGCATGTGTAAAGGAACAAAACACTGGTGTAATCCCTAATCGAAATAATATTTAAATCAAGTTAGCAAGAGGACTATCACTCTAAGTGGGAAAATAATTTCATGAGATGTCCAAGAAAGAAATATTTTACGATCAAGGTCAAGAGATAGAAAACATTGGAGATACCTTGCAACTGCCAGTTTGTGGAGATACCAGTTAATGTGACCTAAGCTTATAATTGACTTTTCTCTTGAATTAGGGAATGAAAATGCAGCGTTGAAGGGAAGTGGTCACCCCAACTCTCGATGTTGGACCTAGTACAGTGAAGGCTCTAACATTTCACTCCCCTACTGCAGTATCTGCTATGGGAGTACCTTTACTTCTAAGCTTATATTAATATTACATCTGCTCTGGTCCTGAACAGCTTACTACAGTAAACGGGGTGGCTAATGGCAAGAATCCTTTTCTGTGCACGAAAAACTGTTCGGAGATGTCAGGAACCTTGAGCTGATTACTACCTTTATTAGAGTCACCTCAAGGCCCGAGAGCTTCTACAATTCAACGCTAAATTTTATACTTAACTCATGTTTCTAAGACCGAATACGCGTTTTAGAATGTAACTTTCTATAAAAATCAGAAGGCCGTTCATTTGCTTATGAAATAAGCCATATTTGATCAAGTGGGAATTAATATGTGTTTTATTATCAAACTATTATAGAGTTATGTATGCTGGGTCATGCATGGACCGCTGGGCCTTAAGGGTGTAGAAGTCTGACGGTGAACGAAGAAGAAAAAGAATATTAAACTGTACATTATCTACTGTCTGAAAATCTTCTCCATAAACTTTGCCTATTTTCACGGCGTATTTCATCTCATCCCATGCCGAAACAAACACAGATGTCTTCTTTATGATGTGTGTAATAGGTTTTATGTTTGCATTTGTCACGTTCAAAAGCTATCATTAACAGTTCTCTGTAAAGGAGCACGTCTTTGTTATCCTAAGACGGTGATTCTCAACTTATAGATCATGACTCAAAATTATTATTCTTTTCTCCTTTTTCTTCCACTTGTCAACTCCACAAGAAGTAAAAGCCGTCAACAATTTCCTGTCACGTGCCATCAACTCAAGGTCTTTCCATCTCTTCTTCATCCCCTTCATGTCTGCTGCCATTTCTTTTTTTTTCCACGAGTTCTTTCGTCTTCCTTTACCTCTTTTACCGTGAGGATTTCAGAACAGTGATTGTCTTGTAAGGCTATCAACAAGTTTTCTCAGTGTCTGTCCTATCTATCTTCAGCGTCTTTTTCTCATGTCTTGTTCCACTGGCACTTGTCTAGTTCTTGTCATCAATTCCACATTAGTGACCTCGCCATACCACTTAAATCCCTATTATACGCAAGCATCAATTTATGAAAGTCTGTAGCTTTTTGGTTGTTGTTTTTGTTGTTCAAAATTGGGTGGCGGGAAATATTGCTATGGGTCACACCCCTAAAATTTCCCTTTCTTAAAGTTTTAAACGTCATGCCTTTGGCTGAATTCCTATCATTAATTTCTACTTCTCAATTCTGGTTCATGTGTCGCTAGCTTCACCAGTTGTGAAATTGGGGTCGTTGTCTTAAAAATGTTGAGAACTACTACCTTAAGGAATGTTCTTATTTGCGTACTGAGTGTTGGAGATTGATATCCTTGCATTATGATTGGCTGGCTCTATGTAACAGTGAAGAGCTTTCTTTCGTCCTTCCATTGACAAGAATTTATTGCACAAAGTACTTCTACTTTTCGGTTGTTACTCCATTATGATTCAGCGATGTTTTACGACAGAAAAAAAACTATGGTTTCATTTCTGACATCTTATGTATTAAACTATTCTTATTTCAAAGTTCCAAACCTCAGACATGAGGAATCTGAGGAAGGTCCTTGAAGTAACAAGAAGAGACATGGTCCGCAACCAGACGATACGTCAAGGCCTAAAATCCCACCCCCTGCAGACCCAAGTAGAACAGTCCCAACTATACTAGCCGCCATTAAAAACGCATCGCATTAGTTTATGAACCACAACTCGTTGTGCTAAATTTAAAATACATGAAACCACTGATTTTACATTTCTGATCCATTTACTAACCCAAATTTGCTGTATTATTAAACATGAGACAATTCAGAACCGGCTCCTAAGCAGTTGTCAACCCTAGGTGTAAAAACAAAAGTCGCACTCACTGTCATTCAGTCACAGCCATCATTAATACCGTGTAATACCGTTGCATTAAAGATAAGCGTAAATGGGAAAATCCTGGAACAAGTCAAGAGCTACGTATATCTTGGTCATATAATAACAGAAGATGGCAGATGTGAAACAGAAATCAAGAAGAGAATAGGAACGGCCAAAGCTACATTCAACAACATGAAACATATACTGACATCCAAACAGTTATCTCACAAATTAAAGCTGAGAATCATAAAGTGTTATATATATTCTGCATTTCTGTATGGTGCAGAAACATGGACGATGAATAAGCATTTGGAAGAAAGAATTGAGGCTCTTGAAATGTGGTTATATAGAAGAATGGGGCGTATCTCATGGAAAGAGATGAAAACAAATAAGGAGGTCCTAGAAAATCTAGGTATGAAAAGAGAACTAATGAGGGAGGTCAAAGTTCGGCAGCTAAAATACTTTGGCCACATAAAAAGGCATAACACCTTGCAGAAGACCATAACAGAATGGAGAGTGGAAGGCAAACGTGCAAGGGGAAGACAGCGCTATAAGTGGAAAGATAACATCAAGAGATGGACAGGAAAGAGTCTATCAGAGTGCACCACCAAGACAAGAGACAGAAGACGTTGGAGATCCATTACAGCCAACCTTCGTTGTGGAGATGGCAGCTGATTATGATGAATACCGTTGACCAAGCCTGGGACGGTCATTGGTGGTACCTGTAGCCCGAAATCGCTGGTTCAGCCTCACTATAGTGGACTGGTCACAATTGAAATGTCTGGCAACTTCTTTGGTCGCCATTCCCCTGCTGATCATACCAACAGCTTGCCATCGCTCGACAGTCGAGGCATGACAAAAACATTAACAGACTTTCTTTCGATGAAAACAGATAATGGCTTTTTACTAGCTGAAACTTGAGAAATGCGTGTGCCAAATTTCAATGTGATTCGACTTTTAATAAAGCCAGAATTGAAGCACGCAAAATTTGAAGTAAACATCATATCGACAGTAAAGTGGGAATACATGAACTTCATCACTTGCACACTTTCGGGGTTTGAAAATCGCTCACTTGCATAAACATTTCAACAGTGAAAACAAGTCACGATTTCGATGCGTTTTTAATGGCGGCTAGTTAAGATGGTTTGGCCATGTCTGTAGAATGGGAGAAGATCATCTACCATGGCAAGCATGGGAAACAAAGAGTCAGGGATCCAGACCCCCAGGACGACCCAGAGTCAGCTGCGAGGACAACATTAGACAATCTTTGAAGGACCGAGGACTAGAATGGAACCAGGCCAGGAGGAAGACAGCCGATAGGATAGTCTAGCGCGCTCTCTTCCAAACCTATACACCTCACGGTAGAAGGGGAACGACAAAGTAAATAAGTATTTCAAAGTTAATATTTTCCTTTTATATAAAATAACTTTTAAAAAACTGTAAAAAAATGTAATATCTTCTTTCAAATCTGAAACTTTCACTCGACCTACAGTACTATATAATGGTACAGCACAGTGTATGTGTGGCCGGGTAGGGTAGTTGGGGGTTGCTGTTTCTTTGCAGAGAGTGTTAGATTTAGATACTAGCTGGTCTGCTAGAGTTGGTAATTGCTCTCTTACAGTCTTACAGGAATTTACCAGGTTCGGGGATAATCCTCTATGATGTTTTATGTTAGAGCAGATGGGTTTTATTTATGTTGCACCTGTAGCGATTAGCTTTTATATGATACATTAATTAATTTGTATGATGGCCAACTGCAAGCATATGATTCTTCAACAGCATTGGGCTCTACAGCAATAACTTTTAATAGTCTTTACTTGCAAAACTGAACGTGGTCAAATACAACAATGTCTATGAAACAGGCATATGTACAGCAGTTAACAATTTGTGTAAAACATCTGGTACTGTTTCATTAATGCAAAGTTCCTTTTGCACCTTTTCTAAATCTTCATTTATTCATGAGACTGTCTCCTTGTTTCTACTGTATTCTTATGTTGAGTATTTAGATTCTGTCCTCGCAAATATCTTCTTCTTCTTCTTGCGATCGCATCTTTGATGATTACACCGTCAGACGAGTTCTCATGATGAATTCGACTGTTGTTTGAAGTTCCTCTTTAACTCCATATAGCTTTGAGTTTAGTGTTGAGTCATTGGGCCAGTATATCTTTCTTAACTGGTCATACAGAGGACAGTCCTGTAGAACATGCTCAGCAGTTTGTTCGTTTAATCCACATGTGCACAGTGGTGAAGCAGACAATCGTAGCTTGTGCATGTGTTTATTCAGTTTGTTATGCCATGTCCTGAGTCGAAAAATAGTTGTCTGTCCCTGCCGGTCGAGAGTGTGATAGTCGTCTTTGGGTTGGTTCTGTTCTCTTCTGATAGTCTGGATAGCTCTCTTTTTCTCAAAGTATGTGACTTCATTATCTTCTTGTTCACATTCTCCTCCCTTTTTTTGCAAGTTTATCTGCCTTTTCATTTCCGGGTACACCACAATGAGATGGTACCCACTGAAGTATGGTTCTCTTTTTGGCAGCTACCTTGTTTAGTTCATTTCTCAGATGCGGGAGTTTACCACCCTTGAGAGCTTGCAGGACAGACAGTGCATCTGTGAGGGTGACTACCTGGTGGCAGTCAGAGTTGGTGTTATAAATCATATTTGCAGCTTGCTCTAGAGCTTGAACCTCAGCTGTATAGTTGGAACAGAATTTACCAGTGGGAATGTGCCTAGTCTCATAGTGGTTGTCAGGATATGAGATAAAATACCGGCACCTCCATTCCTAACAGCATTAGTTGCAGCCTGAATCCATCTGTATAGGCATGTATCCATGATTGAAATCGGGGATAGCTTTCTTGGATCATACTCAATGTAGCAGTTCGTTTTTTGCAGATCATTATACTCACATCCACTTGTGAGACCACTGACTGTTGTATTAATTTGGAGGGCACTGCTGGCCTGCTCCCATGGTACAGGGTATAGGGTGGGCTTCAGTGGTGTTGTCTTCATGGATAGGTATTCTTGATGCTGTCTTATAAGTCTTTTCCCCCGATGCACAAAGCTGCTACGCTTTAGACGTCCCAATGCCAGATCATCTAGTCTTGCCTTCATTGGGTGCATTGGCATACTGTTGTACTTTTCCATCTGGATCATGGTTTTTGTGTCCTCTTCTATGGGACAATGTCCTGTAATCCAGCAACCTTCTGCATCTCTGTTAATTGGTGTAAATGGCTCCTGTAATGAGCCTGAGAGCTTGATTTTGCACCTTGTCCAAAGACTGCAGATGTGAGTTAGCAGCTGATGACCATGCTGCTGAGCTAAACTCTAAGTGTGGTCTTATTAATCCATTATAAATCTTCTTTAGATTTCGTTCATTTGCTCCCCAGTTGGTACCTGCTAATTTTCTGAGTATGCCTAGTCGTCTTCGGGCCTTTCCTTCTGCATTTTCAATATGCTTATTCCATGTAAGCCTTTGGTCAAATGTCACCCCAAGATAGGTGGGGTAGCTTTCTTCCTTGATCACGGTTGTCCCTAGGTGTATGTTAGCTGATTTGTCCTTGGGGGCGAGGGAGAACAGTGTTGTGGAGGTTTTGTCTGTGTTTATTGTGATAAGCCATTTCTCTGCCCATGACACTAGCATGTCTGCTGCCCGCTGCATTCTATAATTTGCTGTGGTGACATTTTCATCAGCGCACCAGAGTACTAGGTCATCTGCATATAAGGCAGCTTTAACTCCTGCAGGGCGATCTTTCACCAGGTCATTGATGTAAACAAGGAAGAGTGTTGGGGAAATTACTCCTCCTTGAGGTACCCCCTGATGGAGCAACACTTTTCTGCTCTGCAGACCGTCAAGAGTGACTCTAGTTCTCCTGTTATGCAAGTATGACTGGATCCATTTCATCATGTTGCCTTGGATTCCACTTCTCCTAAGTTTTGCAATGACGCCATCTTTCCACACCTTGTCAAAGGCCTGCTTGAAGTCGACCCAGATCGTTAGGACCTTTTTCTTCTCCTGGAAGGCATCTTCTATTGCTTGAGACAAGTAAGTAACTTGGTCTTCTATACTGTAGCATTCTCTAAATCCAGCTTGTTCCGGCACCAGGATCTGCTCAGACTCTAAATACCATTTCAATCTGTGGTTGACTATTCGCTCCATAGTCTTCCCAACACAGCTTGTGAGACTGATTGGCCGGTAACTTGCAGCCTCGGTCTTACATTTCCCTTTCTTTAGTATGGGTATTGTGATGGCTTCTCTCCATACTTGGGGTTACCGTTCCCTTTCAACCAGCTGTGGTTGTAATATCTCAAGCAGTTTTTTTTTGTCTTTGCTGATGAGCTCAGATTTTACTAGCATTTCGTTGCTGATTTTGTCTGGGCCGGGTGACTTTTGAAAACTTAAGCTTGGAAATAGCCTTCTGTAGTTCTCCTAGTGTGATGGGGTTTTACCCTCATTGGGGCAAGGAGTATCTGTCTGTCCCATGGTTTGCAGTATTTCCTTTTCTTATCTCTCTCTGATGGTCTATGTTAATGGGTAAGATTGCTTTCTGAACTGTATCTTCTAGCAAACAAGTCTGCAGCTTGTTTTCCTCTGAAAAGTTTGCCACCTTCATCCAATGTGATAGTCTGCCTTGGTGAGGAATGCTCTTCATTTAGAGACTTGACTAATCTCCAAAGTTTCCTGCCGTCTTTCTCAAGGTTCAGCGATGCCGTTTTAGTTCTCCAGCTTTTCCGCTTTTCTTCTAGCTTTGTTCTCTGAAACTCTGCTACAGCCTTTTTCCATTTGTTGTGAGTTTCAAGTGAAGGCTGAGACTCTGCGTCCTTTCTAGCCTTGTCCATAGCTTCCTGACGTTCTTGGAGTGTGCTGGACCAGTATGGTATGTAGTTACGCCGGCATCCTTTGGGAATGGTTTCTTTTGCAGCTTGTAGTATGCATCCGTTGAAGTCTTTTACCACTTCATTAATGTCTCTGTTCTGTACCTTGAGGGTAGGACAGCAGCGTGTTCACTGATTAAGCCTGAATAAAACCCCAGTTGGCTTTTTTGTAGTTCCATCTTGTAATGGCTGGGCCTGTACTGAGAGTTGCACTCTGGACAGTAAGAAAGATTGGGCGATGGTCGCTTCCCCCTAGTTGGTCTCCTACTTCTCTACTAATAGATTCAGCTATATCTGGTGTGGAGAAGGCAAGATCTGGTGTTGAGGTTGTGTGCCATCCTCTGGAGTAGAAGGTAGGAGTATCTGTGGCATTATTGACTAGGATTAGGGAGTGATCATCTTGCCAAGTTTCAACCTCTTCACCTCTGTGATCCAGATGGTTATAGCCCCAGCTCTGGGAGTGGCTATTAAAGTCTCCAACTGCTATAAAGTTGGTGGCTGGTACCTGTATAGAGCTGAGACTCAGGGGTTTGTTGTTCGGACAGTAATAGTTCAGGAGTTCTATTTCCATCTTGTCTACCTTTATCTGCAGCAGCTGATATTCTGCTCCATCCATGAAGGTTTTCCTTTCGTGTGCAGGAATGTTATTCCTTACAAGAGTAAGTACTCCTCCTTTTCGTCTATCTTGTCTGTCGTATCTGAAGCATTGATATCCCCTTATTTTAAAGGTTTGATCTGCTTTCAAGTGAGTCTCTTGGATACAGCAAACACTGACTTGCTTCTCATACAAGATGTTTTCCAGCTCTGTCTTTTTGCTGTATCCAGCCTGCTTGCTGTTCACTCCCTCTGCATTCCAGTGCATCATGACAAGTGGCACTCTGGGTTTCTCTTTTTTCTGTTTTGTTTTGGTCAGTAGTTCTCCTCCGCCGTCTGTTGACTCCACAAGACGGTCTAGAGGGTCCTCCAGTAGCTGAGGGTGGGCTCTGTCGAGGCTCAGAGCCCGGCACTGCACCTGCCTGGTGGAGCTCCACAGGGCGAGCACCAGAACGAGATTTATTTGACGGTGTACTCTCCATAGAAAAAAAAAAGCGAGTTGCATGATACTGTGGTTTCCGGTGCGCCTTCTGGCCCAGTATCTACGACTTTAGCACCTGTTCAACGGGAGAGTGGGCTCATCCCTAATCTGTTTATGTTCCCAGTAGTAGACTATTCGCAAGCAGCCTGGGGGTGTCACTGCTCTGCGCGGACCTTGTTTACCGAGGCGGCGTCCGAGCTCGTATGGTGAAAATATGGTTGCGTTATCTTCAAAATAGCCCTGTCTTTCCCGTGGCTTTTCTGCCATCCTGCAACTTTGAGTTAGGGAGTTCTGAGCTCCAGTCTCTTTCCCAGGCATTTTATCCTGGCCTGGCACGCTTACAGAGGACCCCACTTCTGGTTCTAAGTTAGCAGTTGGGGATAGGTGGGGTAGCACACTGTGCATTCCCCGTCATCCAGGGGGCTCTCCAACTATGCAGAGCTTGCACAATGCTGTGCTCTGGTTCGGGGCTCTCCCAAGGAATCCTCACGTCCTGCACAGAGCCACTTCCCGATACCCACCACCTGCCAACCCTCCATTGTAGAAATCTCCTGCATGCGGCCATCCAGTCAAGAGCCAGTATTAAGTCTGGTGCCCAAGTGATCCCCCCAAGCTCAGTGTGCAATGCTGGGTTCTCATCATGCAGCAACACAGGAGGGATTGTGATGCTCAGCCATCTCTCTCAATTCTGCACTGATAAGTGACATCGGGGACTTAACTTTGCCTCAGTACTGGGAGGCCCCGTTTCCGGGTACACCACACACAGCCAATTGAGGCAACGGTCGCCATGGGCGTGATAGACGACAAACAGTGAAGAATGAGGCAAGAAAGCATTTAACCCATGAAGTGGGGGTGGATTGGTGCAGACCAGAGCATGTACCACTCGCCGGTGGGTTCTGCATCTACACCTATAGGGTTCCACCCACTCCTCAGCCCATTTAGTCTGGCCCCTCACCCAGGACCTGTCCGGCTTGGGTGACCCTGCCAGGAGTAAAACTCCCGCCGGCATAGCTCCCGGGATCATTGAGGCGCTCAAGCTCTCCAACCACGGCAAGGTAGGCTTACATGTGGAGAGCTCGCAAATATACTACCGGCTCTTCAGTATAGTTCTTTATGCAAAAGCTTTCTTTTGTTTTGATGTGGGAATCCATAGGTTTACTTTTCTCCAATTTATAGAGCATTTCCTCTCCACAAGGTTTTAGGTTTTAATTTTTTTCATTTTAATCTTCGAACCGAAGTCTGCCGTAGACTTAGCCGTGTGATCTATTAACCAAGTGAAATCGTCTTAGGGTCAATACTTACAATATTCTGAAAACACAATATCACACAACATCCTAGAATGCACAATGGATGAAAAAGTCTAAAGTTGATCTCTTCAACTAATAATTTCACAGCGCTAGAGTAAAACACGTCTGCTAGGATTTGCTTTCCTTCTCTGACTGAATGGCGTCCTGTTCTACATTCCTGCCGGCAGAACAGTACTGAGCCTTACGATTGGTTGGGGATATCACATGACCAATGCTTTGGCATCTACAAGCGAAGCTAGCCTAATTAAACATCTGTGTCAAACCTTTTTTTAATATCTTCTGTTTCTCATAAGAATTTATTTTATGTTAATCTGTGCCTCTTTCTGTTTTTGTAGTGGGATATAGTCTGTATCTGAAGAAAATTACGGTATACGCGGCTACATAGTGCTGTAAAGCGTGAACTCATAATGGACAATACTGTATTGGCTTTCTTTACATATTAGCAAGTAACCCGTCAAAATATGATGGAAAATAATTACTATATGTTGTGACTGAGAACGGCACTAATTCCCCTGTGCTCAACTCATTCATTTCTATTCCATATCAATTTCATTTGATCTTTGTAGTCATGATTTATGGTCAATGGTCAATGCACCATTAAAGTAATTGAAAGGCCCGCTTGATCTTTTAATGGATGTTCAATCAAGCTTTCGTGATGTATATTTTCCCGAAAATGCACCACGAAAAGAGTGAAAAGCATGGACGTCTTTTAATGTGTGGTCAACTTAGTTTTCACAGTGCAGTGCGCGCTTTATCCACATTTTTCCAAAACGCTGATGGGACTGTTACATTGTTTGTTACAGACGTTTTACTTGGAAAATTGTATATATGTGTTATAAGATCATTTTACTGCAATGTTATTTATCCTTATGTGTTATCTTCGTGACTATTTAACAGCAACACTGCCACAAACAGGCCGTAAGTAATGTTAACAAAATTAATATGCGACACACTATGAAGAAGTTGTTAGCAACAATAACCACTGTGTAATTTGAAACCATCTAGTACGTGCCACTTGAATCGCTTCACCTTTTGATGTGCGCAGTCTGAAGGTAACATTAGCCCAGCTGCGGTCCAGATGGCGTTAAATTGCTCATTATCTAAGACCACCTGCAGAAACAGCTGTTCACTCTCATAAGTAGTTGTAAACTTTATCTTCTGTCTGTTACTCATTATCACTCTATGTAAACAAAAACAAAAAAAACAACAACAAAAACAGCTTTGCAACTGTTGAATAAACTCTCACTGATTTCTGAAGTAGGTCATCTTCTTGAGCTCTGCCCATTCTCGTTGGTCTTCCCATGCTTCGTTGTCTCTGTTGGTTTGAGCCAAGAACATGTATTGTTATGCAATGAATTTGCGTCAAATGAGTTTGGATCAATTAGCGGTACGAACACATAACTTCAAATTAAATCTTCCATGTTGTTGTTATTGTTTAACTAGGACTACTAAGCTTGTCGTTCTTTCACATCCAATGACAAGTTGAGTATTCCCTGGCATTATCTCCATTGAAGACCTAGGATTTTCTTGTGGCTTTTTTGCCATTGCGAAACCTGTTGAGTTGGAGTGATGAGCTCTAGTTACTGTCCCAGGTATTATCTCCTAACTTGCCAAGAATGTCAACATACGGTTTCAAACTATAATCTGGAGAGTGGGTGGCATGATGTGCACTTTCCGTCAACCGGGACAGGAGGAGGTGCTCTCTGGATATGCAAAGCTAAAATACTGTGCTCTGGTTCTGGACTCTCACAAGGAATCGTCGCGTCCTGTAAAGAGCTACGTCCCAGCTCCCTTCGCCTGTCATCTATCTATTATGATTTCTACGTGCACGAAAAGCTGTTGGGAATGTTTTAGGACGCGCACACGCAGTGATAAAACACAGGGGTTCTCATCCTTTTATGCTCATGCCCCCATTCCCCCCCCCCCCTTCTGAGCCTCATTTCACTCTGTAATAGTCATAGTCGTGGTTAGCTGGAAAAAGATACTTTACCATCTTACAGTGGTTATCTATAAATATGGCATGACTCCCTGGGGGCCATATGAACCATGTTTAGAACCACTGATATAACAGACGCGAAGACATTTTATACCTATCAAATCCTTATAACCAATATGGCCCAGTTTAACGTTGTGTTACTCCTTAAAACATATTTGTATTATATGTTAACATTTTCAAAGGCGGTGAATATAATGATCCTCATCGCCGTCTCCTTATTTCGCTCTTATAGAGCATGGATCCACCACAGCAGATGGCACCCTTGAGGACGCCTATGTCAAAGCACATGCTCTTGCAGTTGTGGCAACTATGGCAATCAGTTTTAAAAGATGAGGTTGCGAGTCCCGTGCACAACTTCATATTAGTTGCCTATTACGACTTGCCTTAAAGAACAGAAGGCGCATTCTTTCTTTGTCTCCTCAGAACTTTCAGAGACTACAAAGGGTAATTGACGTATTGTATATAAATTGTTTTACCCAACGGACGGCCAAGAGAAACAATTCACAAGACTCCACAGGGACGTAGAGAGAAATGTATACCTCAAAATATGCCCTAAATGTAGCACTTAGTGGAAACCATACTCGCACAATGAAAAAAGGGGAATTGGAAATATTACATTCCATGAGCAGATCGGATGGAGGATGGCTTTCTATATAAGCTTCTGTGGGCGTGACGAAGTTCGATAATTACATTATATTTAACTATAGCATATTATTCTTATATTATATGTATTAAATTTAACTCTTCAATTTCTTTCTTTCTTTACCTGCTTCTTTATTTTCTGGAACGTTGAACCATCTTCATGAACTAATACACTAAAGTCAATTTTAAAAAAAAACTGGGAAAATATATCGATGGCTTGGTTTCGTTTGGAGGCCCATCCTTATTGCGCGCGAACAACTCTAGCAGTGTTCCGATCTCCTCCCTTAGATCACACAAGGAGGATCTCAGCACAGTGCACGAACTCCGTAGCACCGGCGAGGATCCCAATGTGTGTATACAGGAATCACACACTCAAGAAATATTTATATAGTAGGTAGGTTTTAATTATTTTCCCAGGGCAGCGGCCGTATGGTCTACTCTTTACGATTTCCATCTGCTGAGGGATTTTCAACGTGCGCAACTTGCACACGGGACCTCCTATTTTTTCGCCCTTATCCGAGAAGACTAGGCATCCCAATCTCACTAGCATGAGATCAGGGGGGAAGTATGATATCATTAGGATCCACTGGTTCTGAAACAAAAATTCCATCAAGTGTATTCCCTATACTGGGAACCGAACCCGGTACCTTTAGAATTAGAGGCGGACGCCATACCTCTTAACCACTCCGAGCCCTAAATATATCGACAGAAATAGAGAAGTACCTACTATTCTGAATGTAACAGGTCAAGGTAGTCTCACAACAGATACTGCCCTAGAGGATTGTAGTGGTTTTGATGGTATTGTATGGTTGTTATGTTACCTAGTGTACTGTATGAGGTCAGCTGTGAAGGCTCCTGAGATAAAAGTTTATGTGAATTACAGGAGGCCTTTCCGCTACCATTTACGACCTCAAACAGACTTGTTTTACTATAATGAATGTTAGCTACGTTAAAAAGTCTAGGGTACTGAAATGTTATGTGTAGTAATATAATATACAGACACACACATGTAATTAATAAGTCTAATAATATTAATAAACTCTATAACACACTGAACTAACTCTCGTTGTTTTAGTTTAAATTTTAACAATTTTTTTTTTAAATTTATTAGTTCTGAACCAAGGTTTTAGTTTGGTCAGAACATATAAAATGATATGGGTTTATCAATGAAATGCATAAATATGTGGCATAATAAAATGTAATTTGTGTCCATAGGTATATTATAAGAATGGTTCTTATTAATGCTATCTATACTGTCTTTGGGAGAACTAGTACTGGATGTTTCGTTGGGGTGGCGTCATCACGCCCAATCTGTGACTACCAAAATCATTGTCCATTGACTTATGGAATGAGGTAAATGTTTATTTCTCAATAGTTATGTTTTTATTTGATGGTAGAATAGTTGTGAATCTCCAGCAGGCCAGAATTTCACTTATCTGACGATCTGATACAGGATTCTTGTGGCCCACTCCTCTCCGTAGCTGGAGTACAATGGTAGGCTGCACTGACACAAATGTTAGGCGGCACACACATCTGCTTGTGTACTCTTACATAAGCATTTGGCACCTCTTTAGTGCCAAAACAGAAACTCACAATTCTGAAACAAAAGTTTTGTGCCATGTGTCAGTACTCTATCCACTGCGCCACTCTTATACACAACACAACACAACAACAAATTCTCGCAACATCAGTTCTATCTGACCATATATAGCACATCTTACCGCAGTTGTTTTCAACAACTAGTTGAAATTTCCCCAAGTCTGCTTTTCATCGGTAAGCAGTTGTCTCCTCGCGTTGGTATTGAATGCAGTTAAGTTTGCTATGCTAGGCCGTTTTCTCAGAAAACGGTTGGCAACCTGTTGGGTTATCCTTTTAAGGTAATCATTCTTACGCTGGTTCGTAGTAAAGGTCCTTGCGTCTTAAGTTCTGAGCTGTGGTCATTTTGCGCTCACTGCGCATGACTAAAATAAACTTGATTCTTGCTCGATCGATTTCTTACCAGAATTCAGAATGAGCGATTTAATAGCTAGTAAGATGCCCCGCTGAGAGGGGATCTCCGCTATTTTTTGTTCTTCCTTGGAAAAAGTCCTCTTAATGGACTATGTCGTTTACTCGACAGATAATATCAAATGGCTAAAATGTGTATTTCCCGCAATATAAAAAATGGTTGGCCAGGCGATCAATATTTTTCTGTGTATTTCCTGAAGGCAAGGTAAATTAACTTTGATCCGCCTTCCATAGTCTTCGTTAGGTGTCCATATATTATTTGTTTGTCTCTAGACCCTGAACTGCGGCTGGGGACCTAGAGCGAGCACTTACTTGTCGTAATCATTTTTCATGATATGGCAGTATCAATCACTCAAAATATTAAAATAAACAAGATAAATGCTTTCATTCTTACCAGAATTCAGAATTGAGAACACAGTTAATACTAGTAAAACTCAGCTGAACTGCTGGCTAGAGTATGGCGTCCCACTAAATTTTATGTATTCTTCCTTGGAAAACACCACTAGCAGTTAATGACTGTGTTACTGGACAGACTTATATCAAATGGCAAAAATGTGTGTCTCCCTCCCGCTAATATAAAAATGCGTTGGCCAATCAGATCAGAAGACTAAGCTTTTCAATTTAAAATTTGAAAATAAAGTCAAAATTACATCTTAATTTCTCAAATGTACGTCGGTCACATTTTATCTTTTCCCAAAAAAAGTCAAAAAGTACATCTCAATTTTTAAAATGTACGTCGGTCACATTTTATCTTTTTCCCACAATTTCACTTGTTTTTTGGACTAACACATGTAAAAACTGCACGAACCTGCTTCCTAAGTTATTTTTAGCCACTATCTCCCGACTTTGCCCCGCTAGTCTATTACAGTTTGAAATTTGCCTTTTCTTGTCTCAAGGACGCAAAATTGAGACTTTAGTGAAAGTATGCACAACAATACTGTTCGCTAGTCTGATAGGAACAATACGGTCTTTTGTCAATATCTTCCGTGTTATCTGTCCGTCTGTATAATTAAAAGTATATTATTTCTCTGCTTAAGATGGGCTATCAAACTAGCTTGGTTTTATTTTCATAACATTATTATTAAGAAAAAACCTACTTTTCTCAAGTGTAGTTTTTGAAATCAGTTTTTGAACGTTCGTTCACGCGGTTGCCGCTATATTCAAACTATAACGTCAAAGTACCGTAAATCGTCAAAGAAACATCTGTCTCTGACAAGAGCTAAAGTCGTTTTCTGTCCATTTCCTTACATTGTGTCAACTAGTGGCGTGATTTTTTTTCTTTTAAACTACCAATTGCGTCTTTTGCCTTTCTAGATTCAAACACGTGTTCAGACCGTCATAATGATTTTTATCTCCGTTTCCCTCCCGTCTACAAGGGTACCGTTTCGTCTGCATGTTTAACTAGTTAGTTTCAATGGCGGTAGGAAATGCGGGCAGGGGCGAGCATGTCTCCTAGTATCTTACGCATCATTTTCATCCCTATATGTTATCTTTACAATTGGAGATATTTTAACGTTGTATCACGGTAAATTCATCACAAGGATTATAGTGTCAGAAACTTCAATACACTAGGTCCAGCATTATGATATTAGGGTGACCTGTTCCCTTCTTTACTGCTTTTACTTTCGCTGACTTAAGAACTCGGTCAACAGCAGCTGGGTAGACTAGAGTGTGTCGCTACTAGACTTCAGTCTTGGAACCCGATAACTTTGCGGCCGCCAGCCAAGCTCTCTCACCGCTTAGCCAATCTACAGACCTTGTGTAATATATCCTACGGATCAAATTTTCAGAACACCAGGAGTCTCGCGCTTCTAAGTGTTTTTTTTTTAAGTTTGATTTTGTTTTTTAATTTTGTTTTTCTCAAAGTAAAGCGGCGTGTGGTTATGCGCATGAAAGTGTCCCCGCTGTCTTGCCTGTATTCGTGTATACATCTACCCGGGGAAGGTATCTGTGTCTGTTTAAACACGTGAACCAATGAAAAGTTCTTAACGTTCAAACAAATGTTTTTTTTTTTTATGGCCGGGTTTTTCAGTAATGCCACGCACTGTTAAACTTTATCATTTTTTAAACTCAGTCAAATTTCCGGCCGTAAACATTTCTTCAAACGCCGACGCCCGGGTTTGAACCATGAACACCTGGTCGCCAGTACAACGCCGAAGCCATTACACCAGCGCGGCTCCCAATTTGGGGTGGTGTAAAAGTAGGTTATACAGTTTTCTGTACAGGTGTTTATTCGTTATTACAAAGTAATTAATGCTTACAATATAGAATAAGTACATATATTGAAAGAAATACGAAATATATATTAAGAAAGGTTGTATTTACGTGCTAAAAAATTATGAACAAAATAAAAGTGATAATAAATATTTAAATATGTTTTTAAAGTGTTCATTTACTTTTGCACAACCCTGTTTTATATTATTATATATAACAATCAAATGTACAATTATATATATAGGAAAATAATAAATTCCAAATATGTAAACTTGTATATATATTTCATCTGTTCCTGGATTATACAGGTATTTAATGTGCTTCATATATATATATATATAGATATAGAGAGAGAGAGATATATATATATAGAGAGATATAGATAATATAGAGATATAGATATAGAGAGAGAAGAGAGAGAGAAAGAGAGAGATAGAGATAGAGAGAGAGAGAGAGAGAGAGAGAGAGAGAGAGAGAGAGAGAGAGAGAGAGAGAGAGTACTCTTCCCAACTTATCACGACAGTTGGCTGCTGACAGTTTATGATTTGCATGTGTATATTTTTTTTTTTTTTTGCTCATGATTCCTCTTTCTTCAACGAATTAATTGTTGTTTTTTCCACTTTGTCCACCATTGTTAGAGCGACACGTTTTCTTTGAATTGACATTGTAAATTTTGTAGCGGCCATTAAAATTAGGATGGTCTTGAAAATGAAACTTTTCACATAACCCAAAGACGCAGCAACAGAGAATGCAGTCAGTAACCCATAGCTTGACTGCTTGCGTCAAGGTCAGCGAACCAGAGCTGACCAAGACCCTACTCCAAGTGGTGGTCCTGGAAACAGGCTGCATCACTGCAGTCTGGCTGAGAGAGTAGGGATCAAAGAGGGAAGGCAAACCCGGTCCCAAAAAATGCTGTGCTGAAGTCGGATGTGTCGGCCGAAAGGCGCAGATATCGCAGCTTCGCTGTAAACAGACACAACGCAACCAACGTCCTTTTCAGGACGAACGAGGAAGAAGAAGAACATAACTAAACCGACTACACTACAGTTGGGAACAGAATGAATAGAATGGAATAATGATAACTCGGGCTGACTCCGCGGGTGGAACCAGATTCCTTGGTTTTTGGTGATTCAGTTAATAGGCAATTCGGATAACTGGTGTTACGTTAATCGGAGTTCTATTATGTGTATGTCATGGATTAAAAGAATAGTGGAAGAAGGGCTGTACGTATCAAATGATACTCTTTGACGACAGTGTCTTAATGGATTGCTGTTTGTAAATTTTTAAGGAAATCCGCTCTAGCATTATTGCACATTCTAATTTTGAAAGTGTCAAATCCGTCTGCAACAAATTCCCACGGTCGTCCATTCTTTTCATGGCGCACTTTCGGGAAATTATAGAAAAGCCATGCATTACGGCCTGAAACTAAATTGCATGCGCTGTGAAATGACGCGCATTTCATCTCATCTCGTAATTGCGCGGGTTTTATTAGAATTATTCATACTTGTTTGTTTTTGACACAAATTGTTGCAATTTTCCCCGTTTATATTAAGCATTTCGGCTAAATATGAATAAGTATCTCCAACTTGTATTTATATCATTTAGGCAGGGAAGCATCACTGCTCATAATGGATGAAGTTTCTATGCTTACGTGCCACTCTTTGTATATCATTGATTTTGTTTCTGAAGTAAAACGGAAATGAATGAAATCACAATAGGAGAATTAGTGCCATCACGAGCACATGCAGCACAAAATGCACAACATACATATTTCCCTGTCTATGCTGTTGGCGGGTTACGGGCTCTTAAAGGTGTAAATCGTTACTAAATCCCTGACAGTCATTTCATTGAAAGAGAGAACAAAAAAAAAAAAAAAAATGTGGGTTAATGTTAAAAACGACCTTGACTCTCTTATTCCTTCAAAACGTTCGCTTGACATGCCGTGTGTTGAGCCCCCTGCTGTACCTTGTGTATTTACATCTTTTGTCCCGACCTATATTTCTATTTTCATATATCAACCATGCTCTAACGTCGTTGTCTGCACAGATGTAATACGATACAGCAGCGACAAAGTCAGCGAGATTTGTGACAGGTTTTTGTGTATGTATGCAGCAGGCGCATGTTCGCGTCTCAAGTTTGGAATAGTTTAGAAGTTCTGTGTTGTCGAGCAAGTGCACTGTTTCCCGAAGTGGACGGTACCGCGTTGGAAAGATAGAAGGGGTGATTAGAAAAAGGGGGCAACAGCGGGGTGTTCAATAGTGGACGGGTGTTGTTTAGGACTTTTCAGGCTAAATTCAACAATATTACTTAAAATAACGCCGCTTATATGCTTTGATTATACAGGTCCCAGACGTGAGGACTTAAATGGAGAACGCAGCCTGAACTAACTCTATCCCACCGCTCCACCATAACGTCGCTCGTCCCAGTTTCTCATACACCCAATAGCAGAGGTTCCCTACCTGGGATATGCATGCCAGGGGGTACGAGAAGCTTTTAAATGGGTACTTAGAATATTTGCTAATTGTATTATTCTTGTCAAATATTCCGTAGCAGTGTTAGTGGAAAAAAGGTTGTGGTTGGTTATTGATGTACTCTCTTGTACTGTAGGTGAAAGTTGGTTTTATTGGATTACTGTATGTAATTAAGTTTTATTTTTTTAAATTAATAAGTAAGCATATCTGTAACTTTATATAAGAATTTTTTTTTTAAACAGAGCAATTAGTTGTCACTGTTTTTAATTAGTATTTATGTTATCTTCCGCTCTGTACGGTTTAGTTTTTTTTTTTTTTTTTGGTAGTGCGGGGAAATGGAGGGGGTGCTGATGATGTGCTCTGGGAGCCAATGGGGTGGTGACCCTAAAATGTTTGAGAAACACTGAATCAGTAGGTCGTTTACGCAGAGTAGTTGTTGTTTAAGACCCAACAGTGTTTGGGCTGTCGACCTTCGGCCTAATGACATGTAGTGGTACCTGCATGTGTTCACAAGTTGTGGTTATAGATCCAACAGTGTTTGGGCTGTCGCCCTTCGGCCTAATGAGATGTAGTGGTAACGGGATGTGTTCACAAGTTGTTCTTTCGCACCATTTTATCTGCTCTCGGAGGAAGGAGCATTTTTCTAACATCATTGAGTGCTGGGCACTCAAAGAGGTGGTGGTCAATAGTTTTATAGGGGTAAGAAGTATACGCCTCGCAATCTAGAGTGTGTGGTGGTTGGATTCTGTTCAAGTGATTTGTGAGTGGTATTTGTTGTGTTCGGAGCTGAAAAATGGTGCGCTGATCCTTGAGACAGGTCTGTATTTCAGAGCTGGCATTTGCTGATGATGTTGCCCTGATTGCTAATTCAGAGGCACATCTCCAATCCAACCTGCAAGTCTGGAAAAAAGAGCTGGAGAAGAGAGGGATGGTCATAAGCAGCTCTAAAACAAAATTCACGGTGATATCACAGGAAGAAAGAAGACATCAGATTAAGCTGGGAGAAAAGGTCATGGAGCAGGTCGACCACTTTAAATACTTCGGAGCTATTATAGACCGAAAGGGAGGCATCAAAGAAGAGTTGGCCACTCGAAAAGCAGCAGCTGGGAGACTTTTTTCTGGCCATAAATCGAGGATTCCTCAGCAAGAGAGAGGTTGGTAAGAAAATGAAGATGGCTCTATACCGCTCCACCTATGTCCCAGTCTTGACATATGGATGCGAGTCATGGGCAATGACTACAACCCACAAAAGCCAGATCCAAACCTCAGAAATGAGGTATCTGAGGAAGGTGGTTGAAGTAACAAGAAGAGACATGGTCCGCAACCAGACGATACGTCAAGGCCTAAAATCCCACCCCCTGCAGACCCAAGTAGAACAGTCCCAACTAAGATGGTTTGGCCATGTCTGCAGAATGGGAGAAGATCGGCTACCCCGACAAGCATAGGAAACAATGAGCCAGTGATCCAGACCCCCAGGACGACCCAGAGTCCGCTGGGAGGACAACAATAGACAATCTTTGAAGGACCGAGGACTAGAATGGAACCAGGCCAGGAAGAAGACAGCCGATAGGATGGTCTGGCGCTCTCTTCCAAACCTCTACACCTCACGGTAGAAGGGGAACGACTAAGTAAGTAATCTAGAGTTTGTTGTGGTTGGATTCTGTTCAAGTGATTTGTGAGTGGTATTTGTTGTGTTCGTAGCTGAAAAATGGTGCGCTGACCCTTGTAGGGCAGTGATGTTGTCATTATAATCATGACCGGCCATATGTCTGTAAACCTCTCTCCCGGTGTGTTTGATTGCCCATCTGTTCAGCCAAGTTTCTTTATGTGTACCAGTTACGCTGAGAGAAAGCTAATCAGATGGAATGTGAGGTGGGTGGGTGTGTGAGGGGAGATAATACTCATGTTTCTTTGCGTTTTTAATAACCAGGTGTGTTTATGCATGTGTGCGTGTGTTGTTAGCAGTGGCAGACTGACAGAGAGCTGGGCCCCCGGGCAATAATGGGCTTTTACTTGACAATTTATTAAACTAGATGGAGGCTAGAAGTGATTCGGCCCCCATCTTCCGTGGGCCCTCTGACGCTCAGCTGTAACTATGTTCTTGAGTAAGGCCGCTTACACACGAGCGTTTCTTGACGCGCGTTTCTCACGCGTGACGAATGAAGGAGTAAGGGATTTACAGGCTGCTCAGCCGAGCGAGACTGTCTGTAAATCCGTACTCTTTCATTCGTCACGCGAGAGAAACGCGCGTCAAGAAACGCTCGTGTGTAAGCGGCCTAAGGGAAGCTAGAAGCAGCGACAAAAGGAACTAGGCATTCCACCCCGATAAGTTGAGACTTAGTATAGTGAAGTCTCTAATACTTCATTCCCTACGGCAGTACTTGCTATAGAACTACCTTTGTTGTGAGCGAGCATAATCGTTTACATATTTACGTTACAAGTACTCACACAGGATATTACGATTTTGTCCATGTTGTTGGATGAAGTTTTTGTAGCATTAAATTTCTACAGGATCGATAGTATTACAAGGCAATCATTGCTCTTGAACCCGCAGGGTAAGAGAGGTATAGAGAGGCCCAAGAACACCTGGAGAATAGAACTCCAGACAGGCATGAAAGGGTTGACAAAACATGGAAAGACCTTGACCTGATGGCACGGAACAGGAGAATTTGGCATTAGTTTGTTGAAGGCCTGTGCTTCTTGCAGATGATTGAAAGGGGATGGTGTTGATTGTGAGTCTACTTATGTGTCTATTAGAATGCATCCTTCTGTATACATATATGTATGTACAATGTCTATGCGTCTGTTGTCAGACACACACACACTTATATATATATATATATATATATATATATATATATATATATATATATATATATATATATATATATATATATATATATATATATATATATATATATATAAAAGAATGTTACAAATACCATGGACAGCTACAGTGAATAATGAGCATGTCCTGAGAGAGGCCAGTGCACAAAGGAAGCTTATTCCTTATGTTAGAACTAAGCAATCCACTTTCTTTGGATTTGTTATGAGAAGAAGAAAGCTGGAGAATATCGTGACAACAGGACAGATTGAAGGAAGAGGAAATAGAGGACGACAAAGAGAGAAGATGCTGCAAAGTTTGACGTCATAGCATGGAAAGAAATCAACAACAGAATTGATCAGTAGTATTGGAGACATGAAGGTGTGGAAGGACATGATAGCCTACGCCACAAGGCATTGTACGTGAATAAGATTATACAGGGTGTCCTAAAAGTTACTGTGCAGTAAAGTACCTCGTACAACGTTGCAGTACCACGCAGCAGTTTCTTCTACAGCAGATGTTGGAAATGTCCACCACGGGCCTCAAGACATGTCTGCAGGGTTGTCAGTGGGATCTGTTGAATGTGGGTGGTGATTGCTTCCTTCATCTCTTCCACTGTGTGCGGATTGTTCTCATAGACCTTTCCTTTCAGTGCACTCCGCAGATAATAATCCAGCGGAGTCAGGTCAGGAGAACGAGCAGGCCATAGTCCACGCGAGATTATGCTATTACAAAAGATGTCCAAAAAAATAGAGTGATGAGTATCACACAAGCCTTTATATACTAGGTAAGGTAGAGAGAGGAATAAGGTGCTAGCTACCTTCCCCTTCACTAAGGCTATACCAGTGTTGTCCTAAATAACTTATATCAAGAACTACACATAGTCTCGTATTGCTAGAGGCATGACACAACAACAGTGGGTGACATATGACTAACGCTCATGAAACAGCTTATATCCCGTTTATTCAATTAAACACATGACCACACATGACCTGATGAAAATACAACACTACGACTATATACGTGCCACAACAGGGAATGCATGTACTAATATCAATCTACAGACCGGGTAATCTGGCTACCACAATCATAAAATAGACATTGCGCCATCACGCGGGAAAAACCTACATAGTAACACTAACTATGAAAATGCACGACATTAACTTAGTATGTACCAAACTCAGCGCTAAGTAAATAACCACTTTCCTGGAATCCTTAATAGCAGAAATAGCTAACGTTAGGAATAGGGCTCAAATGGCGGGCACCGCGTCACTCTTAGATATCACAGACAGCCGGAGCTGGTATACAAAAAAACTGCGTCCACCATGGATCGCAGTCAAATCTCCACTGACTAAATTCGAGCCAGACTTGCGCATTCCGTTACTTCCGCTGATCACATGACTCTGCTGATCACATGACTATCAGGACGGTTTCCGACCGACTAACAATATAGAAATACGTCATAGACATACGCCGTGACAATGAGTAAGCTGTGTATGCAGTTGCACCATCTTGCTGGAACCAGGCTTCCTGAATTTCAAGCTCAGTAAGGTGGGTTAGGAATGTGTCATGAAATATTCTAATCCACATATATAAATTATTAGGTAAATATGAAGCCTAACAAATAAAATTAATAAAGAGAAGAGCAATGGTAAAATAACAGTGCTGTCACAAAGAATGTACTCGAAATCCCCCCTTGTTTTCTGCTTCGTCTGCAAATTGTAACGCTTTCACGTTGATATAAAAGCTTACTGTATTATTACCCGCCTTCTTCAATGAAACGTGTGCTGCATTTCTAAGAAAAAAACATTGAGACGTACTGCGTAATGACCTAAATTAATCCTAACATTAATTATACTGCGTTACCAAAACGAACGAACAGATGGACAAAAGGATAAAGAGAGAGGGGAGGGCTGGAAATCAGGAACGCATGCATCACGCGTGTAAGTCTACATGCACTAATTTTTTTTCAGACGGACAGTGATAAAATACACTACCCTTTCCCAGAGTTAGGTTTATAAATCATAAAAAACTCTTATTAGAAAAGATAACATTAGATGGGTTTACGGTTGAGAACATAACAGTACCCAGACAGCACATCTTCGAAACAGGAGGTAGAAGAAATTGCATATTTTGAATGCAGCCACGTAGCTCCTTTAAATTTGTATTTTTGGGTTCCTTAGGGCTTGCTGACAAATAATATGTAAAACGTTACGCAAATAGTCCAGGAATTAATAAATTATACCCAAAATAAAATATTGGGGGTGCCTGACAGCATAAAATCATTTCTGCTCATAAGATTTTTTTTTAACGTGTTTGAAAAAAATTTACGTTACAGAAATAGCCTACCATGTAAACTCCAAATTGATTGGAGCGCAACAAATGAAAGCCTAACCACGATTGGTCGGGCTATAAATACTATCTTGGTTGTTAGGGGAAACGGGGAAAGGTAACATTTTTTTCAAACACTTGTCGAAACGGGGCTCATTGGTCAGACTCGCTGATATACACACTTGGGAGCGTTAGTTCGAAACCACTTGTTTAAAATAGCTTGATAAAGCATCAGTGCGTTGAAGCCAGCATATATTTTGCTAAATAAAAGCCTGGAAGATAAGCAGATGGGAATTTGTGCCAGTTTGTGCCAGAATTCATTGCTAATCAACGTATCTGTGTTTATTCGTATGAATTGTGGTAAGCTTGAACCATTCAATATCTTTTAATGAAAATTGAATGTGAATTGTTGATTTATGCCTGTATATATATGTGTAGTTCAGTGGCCAACGTGAGGTAAAGCCTGTAATGCTCCAGCCTGAACAGAGGGTGTCGGAGAGAAGTAAAACGGCATGGAATGGCCAAACAGTACACTGACACCTGGATGATTGACTAGAAAGAAATAATGCTGGAAGTGCAGAGGCGTAGTAACCATTAAGAAGGGTAATACTGGAATAAAGTATTTCAAATGAAGCTGACAGTTGGCCTAATGCTCTGAACTCAATGTTTGTGCTGTGTTGTGATCAATGTAACAAGAGAGTTTAAGTTAGTTATGAAGTAGAAGGTACATCCTTCTTGATTTCAGGGACAGTGGTCTTGATGGTACTGAGCAGCACCTGGTCAGAGCTTTGCTGAATCCAGTGTCGGACAGCATACTCCTTGGTCTTTTTAGCTATCAGTGAGGTGTCTCCAGAGCCCAGAGGAGAATTCGAGCAGAGGAGTCCTTTCCTGCCGCCATCACGCCAGATAAGCTAACTTGGCCAGCTGAGCTCAACATTATGTCCCCTCATCTTGAACTGACTTTGTAAAATTAACATTAAGAGGGGAATTTACTTGTCTTAAAATCAGGAACTGTGAACATCTCCAATACTAGTCCCTAAAGACAAACTATTGAAGTCATGATGACAAATACCAACAGAGCTTGAACAAAACAAAACCAGTATTACCTCATTTTACTACTACACAACTGACACACATAGAACATTTGTAATAATATATGTCACTACAATATTCATATTAAATACATTCTGTACATAACTTGTAATTTAAATTGATTGTGATTCCTGGTTCCCTTGTAGTTGAATCAGGACACATATTCATTCATGCCAGTAATGAATACATATTGTTATTTGAAAGTTTATCAGTGACTCTTTTAAGATATCTTTGTAGAGTGTTATATGTATGTGAGTGTCACAGTGTTGTCAAGAGTAGTGGATTATATTAAATTGTTTATCTGTCTGTTGTTGTGACTTACACTTCACCATACTCATACCCTAGACACATAACGTAGCATCACACTATTCCAGAATAATTCTGACTGAGATATATAGATATGTGGTAGCAAGTAAGGTTATCTATAATACACTACTCTTAATAGATATAGATACCTTCACAGCTGATCTCAGTCAGTACACTAAGTTCCCTATAAATATTTATAACATCCCACTTCACCACATATATTGGGGTCTCGCTCTTGGGATTTTGAATCTTTAACTATTAAAAATATTGGGGGTAATTCACTTCAGGGAATATAAGAATTAAAAGGTATCCTTGGGTGGAATTAAATAAGGTTGAGCTCACGGTGCCTGTGTTGTCCATTAGATATATAGTTAGAAATTGAATTGTTGGGTAGACATTGTATAAATTTACATAATAGACAATGGCGGACCTGGCCAAATTTCGATCTGCTGCGGTTCAGACTGCAAAAGAGTTAGGATTAGATGGGCAAGTTATGGTTGCCTATGTCACAACGGAATGTGACAAATTTATTGAACGCGAAGAAAGAAGAAGAAAGAAGCCGAAAGAAGGGTAGCCGGCTGAAAGGGAAAATTTAGAGGCTGAAAGGGGGAAAATGTTGAGGCTGAAGAAAGGTTGGAAGCAAGAAAGAGGCTGACGTAAAGATGGGCTGAAAAAAAAAGTTTGAAGAGGCTGAAACTAAGATTAAAGAGATTGAAGGCTGACTAAAGATTAGGAATGCAAAAAAGGCGATTTGAGGCTGAGAAGAGAGGAAGGAAATTGGGGACTAAGGAAAGATGGAAGAGAACACAAGGGGGTTGGGTGGGGGGGGGTGTGAGGGGAAAGGGAAGGTTGGAATTACGGGGGAGTTTGAGAATTAGCTGCAGAAAGAAAGGGGGGAGAAAGGAAGGCTGCAGAAAGGAGAAGAAAAGAAATCATTAGCTGCAGAAAGAGGAAGAGAAGAGAGGAGAAAGAGGATTAAAATGGGGAACAAAGCAGGGGGTATTAAAGGAAGGGTTAAAGAGAGGGTTAAGGTGGGAGCTTTAAAGAAAGAGGGAGTTTCAGGGGGCAGCTTATGAAAAAAAAAAAAATGGTGGGAGTTTTGAAATTTGCCTCTGAAGCTACAACGGTTACTCAGAAAGGTTTGAGCCACGACCTCAGCTTGAAAAAGATTTTTTTTGCCAGTTTGCCCTTTAGATTATGCTTGAAAAGGGGGGTACTGTTTTAAAATTTGGAAAGGCCTGAGTTTTTGCCTCTGATGCTACGGTTACTCCGAGGGAGCCTCAATTTGCTATGAATTTTCATTTAGATCATTTTGTTGAAAAAGACGATGATATTGAGAGCTATATAAATAGGTACGAACTATTAGCTACCACGTATGGGTTAGAGAGAGAAAGGTGGAGCTTAAAGTTATCTCAGGGACTTCGTGGGGCAGCTTATGAAGTTTTTGCAAAAAAAAAAATGAGCAGAGGTGATCAGGAAAATTATGACATGCTAAAGCAGGCTCTTTTGTTAAGGTATGAAAAGAATGCAGAGTTTTACAGGAAAAAATTTAGGAATGCTAAACTACTGTCAGGTGAAACCTATCACCAGTTCTCTGCACGAATAGAGACATACTTGGAGAAATGGACTTCTCTGGGGAAAACCCAAGATCTTAAGGAAATGGTCCTTATAGAGCAAACTAAGAGAGTCCATGGCTCCAGACCTGAGAAAGTTTTTCTCATGGAACAAGGTGCAGAGAGGCTGGGTGAGTTGCTAAATGTTGCTGAAAGGTATCAAGCAGCTCAAGCAGAGGTAACAGGTAATAAAAAGAAACAGGTGGATAACTTTAGGGCACCACAGAACTTTAATAAATTTGATCCTAGGGATCAAAATAAAGGTAAGCACCAATTTGATAGGCCACGGTATGAAAATAAAAATAAATTCCCACAATTCGATGAAAGGAAATATAATGAAAGAAAATCTTTCAACCAAGGAAAAAGGTGGTGTAAGAATTGTCAGATGGACAATCATGACACTGACCGTTGCAGAAGGAAACCTGTGTATATGGCAACCCTTCAGGTCAGGTCGACCTCAAGACAGGAGGAGGATATTATGTTAGATACCACTCCAGAAGAGATGAGGAAGGCACAGGCTGGGGATAAAACACTCAAGCCTTGTTTCAGAAAATTGTCAACTTGTCATACAACTCCAGGCAAGGGAGATTTTTACATGAAAAACAAGTTGATGTATAGGAAGACTGGAGCTAGATCCAATGGTCACGGACAGCTGGTTCTTCCTAAAAGATATAGGGCAGACTTAATAAGGAGCCTACATGTGAAACCAGATGGGGACCATGAGAAAATAGGTACCATCATTCAAAAGGTGGCTCACAATTATTATTGGCCCAAAGCAAGATGGGACATTGAGAATTTTGTAGAAAGGTGTAGCATAGCACATGAGGGAACACCCACAAGTGGGAACATGGATCAGGACCTGGACACGCCACGGGGCAAAATTAGGCCTGATAATAAAAAGAAATATAGATTTGATAAAGTGGACCAAATGGAATGGGAAGCCCCTTTTCACGGACAAGCTTCACTTAACTGTTTTACAATGGCCACTATGCGGAGAGTGCAAAAAGATGTCTTACCCCAGGATAAGCCGAAAATCCCTCAATCGGACTTAAACAAACTGGAGGAAGAGGATGTAGGGAGGAAATCTCTCATCAAGAATTTTAAGTGGGGAGAAAGCCCCCAGAAAAGAAAAATTGGTAGCGGTCGTTTTGTGAATGATAATTCTGGGAGGAAAAATCATCACTATAAAGCTTCGAGTGGAACAGACCATACCGGTGCATGGACAAATATGGTCCACACAATTAAAGGTCCATATGTAGCTTTGTTAAGAACGTGGACTGATGAAAAGGCAGAGGAAAACATTACATCTTCATACCAATATGTGAATGAGCTGACCACTCGGTTGAAAACTGGCTGGAAACTTGCCAATGAAAATTTGAAACAAGCCAGGAAGAAACATGCTGCCTATTATAACAGGAAGGCGAAAGACAGAAATTTGGCTGTGGGAGAGAAAGTACTGCTTCTTTTGCCTGGGAGTCAGAATAAGTTACAAATTGGATGGCAGGGTCCATATACAGTTCTAGAGAAGGTGTCTAGAACAAATTATAAGATAGATAAGAAGGGGAAAGAAAAAATCTATCATGTGAATCTCCTGAAGAAATATTTGGAAAGAGAACATCAGGAAGAGACACACTTGTTGACCTTGTCCATCGCCATGGAGATGAAAAAGGAACCACTTTCATCATTTGAATATCCATTACACCCCTGTGAGACAGCAGCACAGGTGAAAATCAGTACACATTTAACGAAAACTCAGAAAGAGAGAGTGCAACAGGTTCTAAATAATCATGCAGAGGTGTTAACAGACCGACCAGGGCATACAAACCTAGTGGAATATGATATGAAACTCATAGACTCCACACCTGTCTGTATGAAACCATATTCGATTCCGTTTGCTAAGGAAAAAGCTTTGAAGGAAGAGATAGACTATCTGTTGAAGGAAGGAATTATTTCGCACAGTGAGTCTTCGTATAGTTCCGGGGTGGTACTCTTAAGGAAGCCCTCTGGAGAACATAGACTCTGTATAGATTACAGGAGACTGAATGCTATTACAGAAGGACAGGTGGATCCATTGCCGGATACAAATCAGCTGTTTGCCAGACTAAATAAAGCTAAATATTTCTCAAAAGTGGATCTGAGTAAAGGATACTATCAGATTCCAGTAAAGCCTGAGGTTAGACCATACCTAGCTTTTAGTACCTCAGAAGGACACTATGAGTTTAATAGATTGCCATTTGGATTGAAGAATGCGCCTAGTGTCTTCTCTAGAATGATGAGAAAATTATTGGATCCTCTGAATAATCCCTGTATAACAAATTTTATGGATGATATCCTTATAGCAACAGAAACATTTGAGGAACACATTGACTCTCTGAACATGCTGTTTATCGACTTAGGGAGGCAAATTTAACAGCCCGACCAACCAAATGTTGCGTTGGATGTAAAGAATTGGAATTTTTGGGACACACAGTTTATCAGGGAAACATGACCCCTGACCCAAAGAACTTAGAGAAACTACAGAAAGCCCCGAGACCACAAACCAAGAAGGACGTGAGATCCTTTGTCTCATTATGTGGTTTCTACCAGAAGTATATCAAGAACTTTAATTCCATATGTGCACCGTTAACTGAATTGACACGTAAAGGACTTCCAGATCGCATTACATGGACACCACAATGTGAAATGACTTACCAAGAATTGAAGGAAAAGCTCACAAGTAAACCCATTTTGAAATTACCTGACTTAAGTCAAGAATTCATAGTAAGGACGGATGCAAGTAATATTGGGCTGGGTGCAACTCTACTACAGAAATCAGATGCATTGGATGGGGAATTAAGCCCAGTGGCATATGCTAGCAGAAAGTTGAATAAAGCTGAAATCAACTACTCAACTAGCGAAAAAGAATGTCTTGCAGTAATATGGGCGATAAAGAAATTCAATATTTATCTATATGGGAAGGCATTTAAGTTGCAAACAGATCACAAACCTTTATCGTTTTTAGCACAGGCTAAGCATGAGAACTCTAGGTTACTCCGATGGTCTTTGCTTCTGGCTCCATATAATTTTAGCATTGAGTATATATCTGGAAAAACCAATTTGGGAGCAGATTTTTTAAGCCGCCATCCGTGTGATGAGAATCACCGTAAACCCCAGAAATAATAATAAATTTCTCTATGTGTATATAGAATAAAGGACTGACATATAATGTCTGTTTTAAGAGGGGAGGTGTCATGAAATATTCTAATCCACATATATAAATTATTAGGTAAATATGAAGCCTAACAAATAAAATTAATAAAGAGAAGAGCAATGGTAAAATAACAGTGCTGTCACAAAGAATGTACTCGAAATCCCCCTTGTTTTCTGCTTCGTCTGCAAATTGTAACGCTTTCACGTTGATATAAAAGCTTACTGTATTACTACCCGCCTTCTTCAATGAAACGTGTGCTGCATTTCTAAGAAAAACATTGAGACGTACTGCGTAATGACCTAAATTAATCCTAACATTAATTATACTGCGTTACCAAAACGAACGAACAGATGGACAAAAGGATAAAGAGAGAGGGGAGGGCTGGAAATCAGGAACGCATGCATCACGCGTGTAAGTCTACATGCACTAATTTTTTTTCAGACGGACAGTGATAAAATACACTACCCTTTCCCAGAGTTAGGTTTATAAATCATAAAAAACTCTTATTAGAAAAGATAACATTAGATGGGTTTACGGTTGAGAACATAACAGTACCCAGACAGCACATCTTCGAAACAGGAGGTAGAAGAAATTGCATATTTTGAATGCAGCCACGTAGCTCCTTTAAATTTGTATTTTTGGGTTCCTTAGGGCTTGCTGACAAATAATATGTAAAACGTTACGCAAATAGTCCAGGAATTAATAAATTATACCCAAAATAAAATATTGGGGGTGCCTGACAGCATAAAATCATTTCTGCTCATAAGATTTTTTTTTAAACGTGTTTGAAAAAAATTTACGTTACAGAAATAGCCTACCATGTAAACTCCAAATTGATTGGAGCGCAACAAATGAAAGCCTAACCACGATTGGTCGGGCTATAAATACTATCTTGGTTGTTAGGGGAAACGGGGAAAGGTAACATTTTTTCAAACACTTGTCGAAACGGGGCTCATTGGTCAGACTCGCTGATATACACACTTGGGAGCGTTAGTTCAAAACCACTTGTTTAAAATAGCTTGATAAAGCATCAGTGCGTTGAAGCCAGCTTATATTTTGCTCAATAAAAGCCTGGAAGATAAGCAGATGGGAATTTGTGCCAGTTTGTGCCAGAATTCATTGCTAATCAACGTATCTGTGTTTATTCGTATGAATTGTGGTAAGCTTGAACCATTCAATATCTTTTAATGAAAATTGAATGTGAATTGTTGATTTATGCCTGTATATATATGTGTAGTTCAGTGGCCAACGTGAGGTAAAGCCTGTAATGCTCCAGCCTGAACAGAGGGTGTCGGAGAGAAGTAAAACGGCATGGAATGGCCAAACAGTACACTGACACCTGGATGATTGACTAGAAAGAAATAATGCTGGAAGTGCAGAGGCGTAGTAACCATTAAGAAGGGTAATACTGGAATAAAGTATTTCAAATGAAGCTGACAGTTGGCCTAATGCTCTGAACTCAATGTTTGTGCTGTGTTGTGATCAATGTAACAAGAGAGTTTAAGTTAGTTATGAAGTAGAAGGTACATCCTTCTTGATTTCAGGGACAGTGGTCTTGATGGTACTGAGCAGCACCTGGTCAGAGCTTTGCTGAATCCAGAGTCGGACAGCATACTCCTTGGTCTTTTTAGCTATCAGTGAGGTGTCTCCAGAGCCCAGAGGAGAATTCGAGCAGAGGAGTCCTTTCCTGCCGCCATCACGCCAGATAAGCTAACTTGGCCAGCTGAGCTCAACATTATGTCCCCTCATCTTGAACTGACTTTGTAAAATTAACATTAAGAGGGGAATTTACTTGTCTTAAAATCAGGAACTGTGAACATCTCCAATACTAGTCCCTAAAGACAAACTATTGAAGTCATGATGACAAATACCAACAGAGCTTGAACAAAACAAAACCAGTATTACCTCATTTTACTACTACACAACTGACACACATAGAACATTTGTAATAATATATGTCACTACAATATTCATATTAAATACATTCTGTACATAACTTGTAATTTAAATTGATTGTGATTCCTGGTTCCCTTGTAGTTGAATCAGGACACATATTCATTCATGCCAGTAATGAATACATATTGTTATTTGAAAGTTTATCAGTGACTCTTTTAAGATATCTTTGTAGAGTGTTATATGTATGTGAGTGTCACAGTGTTGTCAAGAGTAGTGGATTAAATTAAATTGTTTATCTGTCTGTTGTTGTGACTTACACTTCATCATACTCATACCCTAGACACATAACGTAGCATCACACTATTCCAGAATAATTCTGACTGAGATATATAGATATGTGGTAGCAAGTAAGGTTATCTATAATACACTACTCTTAATAGATATAGATACCTTCACAGCTGATCTCAGTCAGTACACTAAGTTCCCTATAAGTATTTATAACATCCCACTTCACCACAGAATGTCTTTCAACTGATGTATTGCGGTACCCTTGTATGGATGCAACTTTAAGTTCATCTTCAGAATCTTGTGAGCTGTACTCTTTGACACATGGGCCTGTTGGGACAACCGTCTCACAGACTTACTTTAACTCTGGAGCATCGTGTCCTGGATATAGAGAACTGTTTCGTCTGAAGAGGAGGGCCTCCCAGATCGAGGTGCATCGTGCACACTGCCCGTTTCAAGAAACTTGTCTATCAGATTTCTTACCGCATTACGGTGAGGAACTTGTGAATCTGGAAATTGCTGAACGTCCTCCGTGTATTTATTACCGTTACGAAACACGTGTTTCACCAGGAATATTCTTTTTTCAATCGTGAACAGGATTGTCGTTTGGCCAAGACAGTTAAACCTGGACTGCAGTTCAACAACGCTTTACTCCGACTGCTGCTACGCACGGGTGCTTGGGCGACTGCCAACACTGCCAAGCCTAGGGAAGAACAGACAACTCTCACATCAACAAAACATTGCTCTCGTCTGTTGTCAAGGTCACGCCTAGGGTAGAACGGACAACTCTCACATCAAAACCGCTACTCTATTCTGCCGTATATTCAAGTGCACAGTAACTTTTCGGACACCCTGCATATATATATATATATATATATATATATATATATATATATATATATATATATATATATATATATATATATATATATATATATATATATATATATATATACTAGCAATAACCTGTCAAACTTGACGGATTTTAAAATTATAGTGTGCTGTTTCCGTTCCCAGATGAGCAGATAGAAGTACATTCTCAGAGTGTTTTTGGTTTCTTTCCATTATACAGTGTAATCAAACTGTTCATGAACACAGTCAGCTGAACGCTTTTCTTTGTTGATTGTAACTATTTTCGGGAGAGTATATATAATGGAAACAATACAATTTTTCAACACGGTTGCATTCCTCAGCTGTGACCAACGTACACATGGCGAGAATTATGTTATTTTAGATTCAATTTAAAAGTTCTTTGATGATAACATTTCGTGTGAAAGTGTGTGAATTGTTTTCAAAGAGTGTTCCCTGATAATAAGTAGTTTTAACAAAAACTTTCAAGTTTTCATGATTTGTACATCGGGTGAGGGCGACATAGAGCTGGCCGTGTCCGAAAATACAATTCACTTTATGTTATTCGCTCATGCACACCAATTTTTATGCACTTTTTCTTTGTCGAGCGCTAATAATTTCGTGAAAGAATAAAAAAATAAAACCAAATTATTTGTTTTATATAACACCCACGCAGCGCAAGTTGCATACCGTGCGTTGCACACTTTTTTTCTGGCTCGAGTTACTATTTTGAGTGAGACCAACCGACGTAACATACATCGGTAATTATGTTAGTTGGGATGGGATGGGATGGGATATGTATACTGTTCAAAAAAAGAAACTCATAGCTACTGAAAGCACACACATAGCCATAATTTTGACATTCAATAACGTTGTTAATTTAATGAGTTAATTGTTCAAATTGCACACAAGAATACCTTAGGGTTTAACCAATCAATTGACAGTTGTTTTGCATCTGGGTCACGAGAGTTTTTTGGCGTACGGGCTTTCCCGTTAGTATAGTGTGTGGCCTCCTCTTGCATCGATCAGCGACTGGCATCTCCTGGGCATGGATGCGATCAGACGTCTGATGTGGGCCTGTGGGATGGCTGCCCACTCTTCCTGGAGTGACTGGAACAGATCACGACGATTGGCTGGAGCAACGTCTTGGCGAAAACACGTCTATGCAGCTCATCCCACAGGTGCTCAATCGGACTCATGTCTGGAGACAGGGATGGCCAGGGAAGGGTGAGAATGTTGTTGGCAGTCAGGAACATCGTAGTCAACCGTGCACAACGGGGTCTGGCGTTGTCCTGTTGAAACACATACCTTTGGGCAGCCAAAAGTGGAAGGATATGGGGTCGAAGAATTTCAATGACGTATCGTTGCGCATTCAAGCCTCCTTCAATGTGCACCAATTGACTCCTTTCGTTGTAACTGATTATTCCCCACACCATTGCACCTCCACCACCGTGCGGCGGAGCTTCATCAACGCAATTTTGGGCAAAACGTTCATTTCGCCTACGGTTGACCCTACGCCGTCTATCATGACGCTGCAACAAAAAGAAAGATTCGTCACTAAACCAGACACGCCTCCATTGATTGTCAGCTGCCCAGGGACGGTGCTGGTTGGCCCAAAGAAGTCGATTTTGGCGATGGCGGCGCGTAAGGACAGGTCCTCGGTGAGGTCGTTGTGCCCAAAGTCCAGCGTCATGCAGTCTATTCCGGACAGTTTGATCAGACACATGACGTCCTGCAGGCAATGACTGGGCAGTTGAGGAAGCTGTTGTAAACCTGTCTCTGAGGTGATGTAGTGAAATTGACAGAGATACAACGGTAAAATACTCAAAAGATAACATTTAAGGATAAAAACATAATGCGTAGGCTGCTGATGTACATGATCGCCTAGACCGCGGGTCATCACCCTCCATAAAATTGACTTGCTAGACAGGAGGGGAACGGCGGATCAAAAGAAAAAAAATATGACTGGAAAGGCTAAGGAGACGCAATGGGGGGGATGGAGGAAAGTAAAAATTCACGTCCCCCAAATTGACACGAGGTACGGAATTGGACGTTTTGCGATACCAAGCCTTGATTTGAATTGAGCGGCAGAACGCGGATGGTAGGAAAATTACAAAAATTTAAAAAGTAATTTTTCTTAATATTAATGTTAGGAATATAAAAAATTAGCTGGCCGGATGGCCTATTCTGAGCAATGAAATAATATGATCTTAATTTTACAAACGGATAGATAATATTGAAGATAATGACAAAAGACAGTGTAGTTTACATCATCGACAGACTGCCTTGAATAAAAAGTGTCGTTATTTGCACACAAAAACACGACCTTGGGAACAGGTGTTCAAAGTTACTTATTATGGAGGAGAGGGTTTTTGAGCGGTAGCTGTGTCTAAATATAACTTTTTACGACAAAATTTTAAGGGGAGAGAAAGGTTGCTTCAAAAATCAAGCACATTTTTTTTAGAAACACAAGTAGAGACGGACAGACTAACAGATAACCATCCATACTTGACTGAAGCATGACTGAAATGACTTTAGTGTAGAAATTTGAAATTTAAAGTACAACTAGGCAGTGATTGGCCACAGACAATCATATCATTAGCGCTCAGACGCGAAAGTGGGGTCATTCTTCAATAATTGTTCAGTGTTAGACACAGATTTTAAAGTGTGGTGTTTTCCCATATGAAAGACAGTGAATAAATTTAGGGACGCCATACTATAGCCAGCAGCTCAGCTGAGTTTTGCTAGCAATTCTGTGTTATGTATTCATAATCTGGTAAGATTGAAATTATTTCTTTATATATTTTGAATATTGTTTCATGTTCGAGTGATTTGATACTGCCATATCAAAATCTAGCCTTACAAACAAGTAGGGATTTGCTCTAGACCCCCCGCCCAAGTCAGGGTCTAGGGACCAACAAGGTACATAAACTACAGCAAGGATTATGCAAGATAGATCAAGCGTTGAAACAGGTTACCTATCTTCTTTTAGGGCCGACAACTAATAAATATTTTTCAGAATCTATGGTCTGGGAGGATCTGTCTGATGTAGGCCCACCATGGTAACTGTGCTGTTTGGTCAGAGAGATCTGACCTGTCTGTATGATGTGGTTGTTGTGTCAGTGTTGTGTCCAGACGTGGGTAGAGAATAGATTTTGACACATGGCCCATACTTTGATTGCAGAGCTGTGAGTTTCTATCGACAACAAAGCAGAGTCTATTCGGTGGGTGACTGTACTCGAGTGTATCTGTGCAGTTCTTGTGACAGAGACCACCATTATTGCCCGCCAGCACGGAGAGGTGGGACCGCAAGTTTTCAGCACCAGAGCTACAAAAAGATGAGTGAGCCTCTGGTCTGCTGGACATTCACCAACCATTGGTAGTGACTAATATCCCCGTAAAAATTCCCACCATTTTCTGGACATTGTGTAGTCAATATAGACAGGTGTGATGAGGCCACCCCAACAGCACAAACAGTAAATATCCTCCCAAAGAGATGACTACTCGAACTTTTTTTAATAAAACTAACTAGTCTAGTACTTAAATAGGTACGCTCTTGCATTTATTATGTAACATTCCATGCATTTTTTTTCATAAATTTTCAATCCTTCTTTTTAAAACAAGTTCTGGTCACATAAAACTTGATCCAGAACCAATAAATGTAATATAATTATATCAAAAACTTTATACACGTGAGTTGGTTCAGTGTATTTTAACACTTGTTAATCTTATTAGTCTTCTTAAATGTCTGTGGGTGTATTTATAACTAACACACCACATTACACATCATTACCCTAGACACTTTACGTAGCCACATTCATTAAGAAAAAAAAAATTAAGTGTGAGGTCGTAGTGGTAGCAAGAAAGGCCTTCTGATAATTCTCAACTACATTTTATCTCAGGAGCCTTCACAGCTGGCCTCATACAATTTACATGTAGTACCATCATCATCATACAATACCATCAATACCACTACAGGTGACGAAGCCGAATAAAGCGATCCTCCGCTGCTGTTGTCACTCTGGGTCGTCCACTGCGATGCCGGTCTTCAACTGAGCCAGTGGCTCGGAACCGGTGCCAAACTCGACTGAAGGTACTCTGATGCACGTTTAGATGCCTGGCAACCTGACTTTGACTTTCGCCTACATGCAGTCGGCCAATAGCAATGTTCCTTAAATTTATCGATAGAGACGCCATAAATGTCTGCTTGAAAATGAACTGAATTTTTTTTGTGTAGCGATATCCTATTATAGGGTTTCAGCTGCGTTGTCAGTGAATAGTGTTCACCCCAAATTTTGTTGCTTTCACGTGCGCGCAACATGAGCTGTGGTCAAAAATTGCGTCATAAACACTATTGACTACTGCGTTGTAACGATTACAAAAACGAACGCAATTCAGGTCAACACGTGCATTTGACACTGTAAAGAACATTTGAGGCTGGTTTTTATATACCCTAGCACCAAATTTTACTTACAAACTCATAAAAACGCGCCCTCGGATAGCTATGCGTTTCTTTTTTTGAACAGTATATATATATATATATATTAATATATAATATATATAATATATATAACTATTATATATATATATATTATATATATATATATATATATATATATATATATATTACCTTGTAAGTTTTACGAGCTACAAGGTTAAGCCTTAGCCTGCGCGCCACATTCAAGTTTAATCTCTGTAACAATATCAAATGATGCCCGTGGACATTCCTTCAAGATAAAGAACGTTTTAACCTACTGCCGTCTGCCGTTCTCACACATACCGCTGTCCTTATGTATCACACTCTGCAGATAACAATCGAGACGTTTCAGTTTTGGTGATCAAATGTTAGAAAACCCCACAGTTTAGTAGACAAGCATTCCGGCTTATGCTCCGAATCTGTTTACAGATATCTGTCTATCTGTCTCTCAACACTTAGCAGTGTCATCTTTCCAGCTCCTTGTAGATGACGTTGAAATAGGCCCGAAGCAAAACAATGTTCCTCAACATTTTATGACTAGTAGACTCATACAGGGCTGTGGAGTCGGAGTAGTAAGGTCGGTCATTTTTAGTGGAGTCGTAGTTGGTAAAAAATGTCCCGACTCCGAATTTTACGACACTAAAGTCAAGGCAGATCCACGTTTGATCCATGCAAGGGAGGGAGACGCTTACAAATTTGAAATAATATTTTAAGGTAGTAGAACTCCTAAAAACTACTTTCTTGTTAAAGTACATCCATTTTTACATAATGTAGGAAAATTTCAGTTGCTTCTGATCATAAATAAAGTTTTTATCACAATTGGAAATGTGTTGGCACATTTAGAAAAAGCACACAATAAATGAAAATAAACTATATACTCTGTCAATTTTCCCGTCATTGTTAATATGACACTATTTTACCTCATGGTATTTGGCAAAGTAGTCATTTGTGTGCAGGTGTGGATGATTTATTATTTTGTATTAATGTATGAATGAATGAATAGTTTACAATGTAGTCTACGAAAGCCACGTATTCATTTATTCACACGCATACCATACTTATACATATAACTCCATATAAGTGTATAATTGTATGCCTTATCACTAGTTTAAAAATTGGAGTCGGGGTAATTTCTAGAGTTGGGGTTGGAAAACTTTTTGGCCGACTCCACAACCCTGCTCATAGATATGTAGTGATAATTTAGACAATTCATCCCTGAAATCATGTCATAGGTAGAATGTCTCCATATTAAATTCTCGTCACTCTCATGTCTCTTAGCACAAACGCAAGCACACATTTATAAAAGTCGTTAACTACTTAGTTGCTGTTTTTGCTGTAACCAATAGAATACAAACTAAAATAAATATGCGAAGAAGTAATTCACAAAATAATTCCAGTATTATGTTCAAACCTGCGATCATATATCAATATTCCTGACAAAGCTTCTCCATTTCTGAACGGCTGCGTGTTCTCTGTGTCTGCGAACAGCTTGCTGAGAAACACATATCTAGAGAAGGGCAAACAATAAAATTATACAAAAACCTGTTGCAGTTCTCAAATATCAACTATCAACTATCAAATATCAACTATCAACTATCAACCATAAATTATAAACTATCAAATATCAAATATCAACTATCAACTATCAACTGTCAACTGTCAACTGTCAACTATCAACTATCAACTATCAAATATCAACTATCAACTATCAACTGTCAACTATCAACTATCAACTATCAAATATCAAATATCAACTGTCAACTATCAACTATCAAATATCAACTATCAACTATCAACTATCAAATATCAACTATCAACTGTCAACTATCAACTATCAACTATCAAATATCAACTATCAACTATCAAATATCAACTATCAACTATCAACCACAACTATCAACCATCAACTATCAACCATCAACTATCAACTATCAACTGTCTTTTAGCATCTTTTTTTCCCAAGCTTAAGCAGAAGCATTGCTGTTGCTTTTTTAATTTTATTTTTTGCCTTTGCATGCAGGGGAAGATTGTCTTACTTTACTTTTGTCCTGCCAGTATTGTCGTGAAGAGTTGTGGGGAGCTGAAGTTTGCGTCCTTGTCACGGATTGCCTCCCCTGCTTTGCAGTAGTGGTCCAAAAGTGGCCAAAACTCAAGAGTATCTAAATGGGTCGTCAAAGGTGTCAACCTTCACACAAGATTACTCTTGGCGGAGATGTAAGAAGGGTAATGACGCTTCTACCTTAAGATAGATTTCACAAGATATTTTCAGAAGTCAAGAACAATGTTGCATTGGGCTGAACAATTGTTAACTTATATCTGATCCGTTGCCTTTTGTGAAGGATATAAGCACTGGTTTTTAGCCCGTTCAAGCCCTCAGCTGAGTTAATTCAGCGAATTTCCTCTTATAATGGTATAGCTCTGTTTAGAGGTAAATATATGTCTATATTAAATAGTCGTGCTCTTACGTTTGCTTTCATACTTGTAATAACTGAATCAACTATGTTTGTTTAGTTTTAAAATAACATGTAACAGATTTAATAGTGAATTAGTCTTTAACAGATTAAAATAAATATGGAAAGATTGGTGAAATTTTAGATGAAAGCGTCTTCATAGAGACTTAATAGTTGAGTGATAAAAGTCTGTTTTGCTGATGCCGTTTAATCAAGAACTTAACTCTAGGTGAGTCCTGTCGCCGTGGTTTCCGTCACTTCTTTTTGGTGATGAGTGCACTTCTCAACATAACTCGTCCAATGTAGGCGGGCAGTGGTGATGCTCTTCTCTCACACTAGCTGCGTAGTAACGTTAGTACTTCAAACCGTCTGATAGCTTGTAACCACGAACTTATTTTGAAAAAATAGAAAGGACAAATGCCTCTGCTAAGTACACTGAGTTGAAAGCTTAGCAGGCTCATCCTCTCGCTTTCCACCCACCAATGTTAATCTCTCAAAAGAATTAAATTCTTGAGTACACAGCGTAGCTCAAGGAAGATGATTAAAAATCACCAGTACTCTTTTGTGTATTAAACTGGGAAAAAGTGTCTGGGCAGCGCGAATAATGATTTGTGCCTGAACTAACATTAACAAGTTACATATATCTCCCAAAATGATATGATACACTTGAGGCACATGTGATGTAATCACCACTCATCACTGCTCCAGTCGGAGTCTGGGGTCACCTCTGCTGTCGGTTTTCCACACGACTAGCAAGAAACAATCCCCAGCACTTGCTGTAGTGGTTCATGAATATGTTATTTTCATATGTTGAGGTTGCCAGCCTTATCTATAACCACTAAGGAAGAAAAACATGTCAAATTCACATTTGTAAAATAAATGTTCACAACTTACCCCAAAAATTTGGGAATCTACAATCTCCTCGCACAGGTTAGAATGGACACGAGCAATTTAGGTTATATGCTCTCGAATTACTTGGCCTGAGAAATTCCTCTTACGACGGGTGTTCTGTGAATCATTTGGTCTGGAAATATTTTGATTCCTCTCATGACGGGTGTTCTGCGAATCACTTGGTCTGGAAATATTCTCTTATGACGGGTGATTCTATTCTAAAAAAATAAAAAATAAATAAAATATCGATTCGAAACTTCAAATAAACTAGGTCGAACTCACTTGATGTGGAGAAAACCACAATACAATTCGTGGCAGGGATCAGCGCTGGTTCGCTGATGGCCCTGGTTGGTAGTGGGTGTCTGGACGGTTATACACTTGTCCTAATGTAGGAGTCAAAAACTTTTTGTTCTCAATACGGGATGCGCCAGGTTGCTACACACCTCAAGAGAGAACGCCTTATGTAGTTTTGACTCTTGCTACTGAGATAACTGTCTCAGGCTCTGACTGGTTACTATGATGCATCAGTCTATATACTAGTCCGGTGCTATTGCTTGCCGCATGGAATTATTTCTAATTGGAGTAGAGACTGGAAACCTTCTTATGATTGGTCTTGGGGCCTAGCTGACTGTTAAAATAATCTTTAACCTAACTAACTACGAAACCTCTATTTTAAAATTATTGTTACTAAGTAAGAATGACCAACCATTGTTCTAGTTTCTCTCTATTTTAAATGTTTTCCGGCCTAACTTGTATGGAGGCATGTATATTTTTGCGCGACGTAGTTTAATTAGGGATCTGTATGTGGATTAAAAATCAATCGAGTAGGGGCAAGAATACATGATTGTCTATCTGTCTATCTATCTATATATCTGTCTATCTATCTATCTATCTATCTATCTATCTATCTATCTATCTATCTATCTATCTATCTATCTATCTATCTATCTATCTATCCATCCATCCATCCATCCATCCAACTATCTATCTTTCTATCTATCAATCTATCTAGTGGCGTCTTGCTGGGCAGAATAAAAAAGAAAACTTTCCACTTGGCGCTGTCTGTGGCCATCATTAGCGTGATGCTTCAGTTCTGGTTCGTTTTATGACGTCATTGTTTCACGTTTATTTCTTCACCTTGTTATTCTTAATTTCCTTAGACTACTCTAATCCTGGACCAGCTCTCGAAAATGTAACCTTATTTCCTTCACCTTACATAACGCACTAACTCCTTATATCTAGAGTCGGTCTTAGGGCAGGGCGACTGGGGCTGCCGCCATGAGCACTAAGGGCGAGGGGGCGCCGGAGGGGGGAGGGGGAAATAAATTTTTTTTCGACTTTTCTTTATCTGTGATACATGTCGCCCGGGTCAAAGAAAGTTTTTTTTTTTTTTTTTTTTTTAAATAAGAAAACACCAAAGCCAAAGTGTGACGTATTTTAATAGTTTTTTTATTTTTTTAGTTGGTTTCGTGGGGGTTTTTTTTTCTGTAAGTAGTGACTATCTAATACACATCCGCAATTTATTCATGAATTTAACTTAATTTTCTAGTAGAATTTCACTTTTGCTGCATTGATGAGCGAGCGCATGACAAACCACTCACCTTGGGCGCTGAATGCTCTGAAACATGTTCTGTATCCATCTCTGCATTGTTTCGTTACAGAGTTTGAACTCAGGGCACTTTTGTACGTACAAGCACTTTGCCTGTAGAATAATTTGCATATGTTTTCTAAACCGTCTTCTTTCCAACACTCGCGTGTACCTCTTAAAGGGCTACTAAAAATTGAAGTATGTCGTAAAGTACGACTAATATGAGGTTGTAAGTGCGGCCGGCTACGTAATCATGTAAAAAAGATTACCAGTGTTGTAAGAGGACGCCTTGCATTAGGAGATATCTTTTCACAGCTTCAAGACTGTAGTGGTTTCTATTAACTCCGTTCTTGACTTGCTCATGTGCAGTCAGGGGCGGATTGAGCTGCCGGGCATTCTGGCAGTGCCCGTGGGTCCGTAGCAGTAGTGACAGATGCAGAACAGTTTGTCTATCTTGGATGGGTGGTTAGGGGCCAATGAACCTTATTGCCCGGGGCAAAAAAAGTATTTTCTCTATGGATCTCTCTCTATCTCGCTTGTGACGTATAATGGAAAGAGAGCCTACAGTAATCTGACAGGCTTGTAACCTCGTAGCGTTCTATGATTTGCTAGAGTCTAGATTAATGACTAACGTCTGTTATTGTACTTTAGTCTAACTCTAGATAGAGTGTGTTGTGCGTCCTGTGTTGTGAGTAAAGCATAGTAATAATAATTATCCCCTAGACAACGTTCTTATTTACTGGGTTCTGACCACACAAATTAGAAATTTGTTTCTTTCCACAGCATCTTATAGTTTACATACAGTTTAATTTTGATGGTGATCTTAGTTGGAGATATGATATATAATAATTTTTGTACAAAAAGACCGCTGGTACGCGTGATTGTTTAACAATCACAATTTTATTGGAGCAGTGAGGCCTGATCATAGCAAAGGAAGTGCATTGGGCAGTTGCCAAGTTAATCGCCTTCCCTAGCTCCAGACTGACTCCAGGTGTGGGTGAGTGTGGTGGATTAAAAATAAGGAAATTTTTTTCCCCTTAACTTTAATATTTTTTCCACAGTAGTAATAGTAGATTTACAGTTTTTAGCCTGATCTACCATCTCTATGGTGTCGTCTGCGTTAGGAGCCTTTTTGCCAGTTAACAGCAGCGATAGATTAGACAACTGCATAACAGGGAGGAGGAAACACAGTAAAAACAGAACTTTTTTGGTATTCTTTTAATTGGGTCGGGAGCAGTGTATCCTTTTCTTCTTTCTTTCACGGGTAATTCGCAGTCAGTTATTTGCCATGGCTGAGCGTGCAAAACTTAGAACAATGCTAAGAGAGGAAGCAAACGAAACAAGATTACAAGGAGACGAGTTGTTAGCTTTTGTGAACGACGAACTAGACAAATATGATGCGGAGAAGAAGGACGCAGAAGCTAGGGAGATGGAGAAAGCAAAAGAAGAACGGCAATTGGAGCAGAAGAAAATTGAAGCAGAAATGCAAGTTCGTATAGACATGGAACGAGAGAAAGAGACAACATGAGGAAAGAGAGAATGACAAACGATGTCAGCAAGAATTTGCGCTTAAGACTTTAGAGGTCCAAAGTCATAGTGCAGCGTCTAGCTCCAGCAACGGAGAGTCTTCTTCACCTCAGTCACCCTTAGCTGATCACTCCACTAGCTAGTCTTTCCAATTAGCTTCTATGTCTTTTGCCCTAGAATCCTTCCCAAGCCTCAATGAGAAAATTGATACTTATCTAGAAAAATTTGAGAGAATGGCAATACTGTACGGTTTGAAAAGTTCGCGATGGTGCTTGAAGCTCTCACAGGCCCTCAAAGATGATGCGTATATGAAACTGGGAAGCAGCAATCAAGACAATTACGACATGCTTAAGAAAGCTTTACTTGAGCGCTTCGAAATAAACGCTCGCAAATTTTTGCAACATTTCCGAAACAGCAGGAAAGAGGTAACCGAGACTTACGCGCAGTTCTCTTCTCGTCTGAAGGGATATTTGACTAAGTGTTTGGAGCTTTTAGAACTTCCTTGCACTTTTGAAGGGTTAGAAGAGCTTATTCTAACCGAACAGATCAAAAGCACTTTGTCAAACGAAACCCGTAGATTTCTTGCTGAACAGGGAGCTGTAAAGCTTGAAGACATCTTGAGTAAGTCCGAGTGTTATGCAGACGCGCTCGCCGAGCTTCCAGGCTTAAAATGCAAACCGAAAGATGAGCCTTCTCGCAAAAATAATCTCGAACAGTCTTCCCAATCATTTTCCCGCCAAAACCCAAGAGAAACTGTACCCCAAAACCCTCTCCAAATTAAAAATCGAATTCTACAAAACCCAATATCCCACCGAAACCCGGGATCATCCCAAGCGACTACCATGGCATCACGGCCAGAAAGGATACGACAAAGGGAAAACCCCTGCGCCAGAAATATCTGATCAGAGAAAACAAACCGGCCCGAATCCGATCGGTTGCTTACAAACAGCCTCGCAGCGGAATAGTAAGGTCAGTGATTCTCATCCTGAGAGTGAGAGGCCTTCTACGCAAGGAACTGTTATATTGAACGGGACTTCCACTTATTGTTTGTTTGATACAGGTTTGAGCTTTGATAGTATTGTCGCGAGGCATTTGGTCAAACCAGGTCAAGAAACGGAAGAAACCGTCAAATTATGTGGAGTTTTTAAAGGAGATGCACCCATAACGCTTCCAGTCGCACTGGTGGAGATACACTCGGATTTCGTCCGTGGTGTTATTAAAGCGGCTATAATGGAGGATCCGATCTACCCAGTCATACTTGGTTGTAGATACGTGTTTATAGGGAGACCGAAAGAGCCGATTGTGGCAGCAGTAACTACAAGAGGGCAAACCCAAAAGGAACGGGAGCCTGCACCTAACATGTTACCTAAGGAACTGAAAGAGGCGCAACAAAAGGACCCTACCTTGGAGCCCTGCTTTAAGAAACTGCCCATGGCCAAGGACCCCAGACACAACGGAGACATTTTTTTCTAATGATGGAGTGCTGTATCGAAGAACGGGCGACCCTGAACAGGGACATAATCAGCTCCTAGTACCGACGCAGTACAGAGAACAAATCTTAGAAATGGGGCACTCTCTTCCCTTTAGCGGACATATGGGACAAAACGCCACTATACAGCGAATATCTACTCACTATTGGTGGCCAGGAATGAACACTGACATCATCAGATATGTTAAATCCTGCGCCAAGTGCCAACGTGTGGCACCCAAGCATTGGACACCCCCAGTTCCTATGGGAGAAATGCCAATAGTGGGGACTCCATTTGAACGGGTTGCAGTCGACATTATAGGACCCCTTGAAAGGACTAAAAGAAGGAACAGGTTTATCCTGACCTTAGTCGACACATGCACTATGTGGGCCGAAGCTATACCGCTAACATGCACGGATTCCAAGCATGTCGCAGAAGCCCTAGTGCAGATTTTTACACGGTTGGGATTCCCTCAACAAGTTTTGACGGATAACGGATCCCAATTCCGTAGCCTGTTAATGGAGGAGATCTTTAAGATCTTGAGGGCCAAACACATCCACACCAGCCCGTACCATCCGGCCAGAAATGGGCTCGTGGAACGCGTCAGCGGAAGCCTCACCATGATCAAACGTAACTTGGGACAGGAGAAACCTGAAGATTGGGACCTTTTCATTCCTGCAGCCTTATTCGCCTACAGGGAAGTCCCCCAGGCCTCTACAGGGCTACCGCCAGCTACACTTTTATTCGGCAGACCTATTAAGGGCCCGCTGGAAGCCTTACGACGGTCACTGACAGACCAGAAGGCTGATGAGACAGTTGTCTCAGCATTTAAGTATGTATCTGAGGTAAAGGAACGGTTACAACTAGGATGGGACCTAGCAACAACCAGCCTCAAGCGCGCACGCATGAAGCACGCTAAAAGATACAACAAAGCAGCGAAAGAGAGAGAATTGCAACCAGGAGAGAAAGTTTTGTTGTTACTTCCTACCGGAAACAACAAACTACGCATCGGATGGCAAGGGCCGTTTACCGTCCTTAAAAAGATCTCGAGAACGAACTACAAGATCTCTATAAAAGGTAAGGAAAAAGTCTACCACATAAATCTGTTAAAGAAATATTTGGAAAGACCGGTGCCTTCCCCCGAACATCTCTTGGCGGTCGCTATAGCAACCGAAGATGAGGAAGATGACGATAGTTGCATGGAATACCCACTACAACAAACGGAATCATTCGAAGATGTTAAATTCGGCGACACCCTCTCAGAAGCACAACAGACAGAAACTAAGGCGTTACTGAAACAGTATTCAGCAGTCTTAACGGACATACCTGGTCGTACACATCTCGTGGAGTTTGATATGAAGCTGACAAACGAGACGCCTGTAAGAACCAGAGTTTATCCGATCCCGTATGCGAAAGCAGACACGTTACGTGGAGAAATAGACAAACTACTTCAAGCTTGGATTATTAGCGAGTCCACATCTCCTTATAGCTAAAGCGTCGTACTGTTACAGAAACTTAATAAGGAAGTTCGGCTGTGTATTGACTATCGTCTACTCAATACAGTCACAGAATTTCAACCCGAACCATTCCCTAGCGCCTCAGAACTATTTACCAAGCTAAGCAAGGCAAAAATTTTCTCCAAGATTGACCTGAGTAAAGGTTATTACCAAATACCAGTCAAGGAGGAAATTAAACCCCTGTTAGCCTTTAGCACCAGCGAAGGACATTATACTTTCAATGTTATGCCTTTCGGTTTACACAATGCACCAGGAGTCTTCACCAGAATGATGAGAAAGCTTTTGGAACCTTTGCAAAGTCCAAACATTCACAATTTCATGGACGACATACTTATTGCAACGGATAACTACGAAGAACATATTGCTACGGTCGCTCGTGAGACTAAAGGAAGCTGGGTTGACCGCCCAACCTAGCAAATGTTTAATCGGCTTTGAAAAGCTTGACTTCTAGGGCATACCATTTCTCAAGGTTGTATGTGGCCCGTTGCCAAAAACATCGAGAAAATACGTTCAGCAACGAGGCCAAAAACAAAGAGACACACGTTCATTCCTTTCTCTTTGCGCGCATTACCAAAAAATTTATCAAAAACTTCAATGGCCTTAAAGCGCCACTCACTGACCTCACGCGGAAGGGAAAACCCGATACAGTTGTTTGGACCGCAGATTGCGAAAACGCTTACGTCACTCTGAAGGAACAGCTGTCCAAATATCCCATTCTAAGGTTACCCGACCTTAAGAAACCTTTCATCCTGCGCGTGGACGCCAGCGGAAAGGGAATTGGATCGACACTGATTAAGGCAGACAACCAACACCCTAACCTGTTGTTTCCAGTTGCTTACGGCAGCCGCAAACTGAATACAGCAGAAAGGAACTATTCACCCGTGGAAAGAGAATGTTTGGCAGTCGTGAACGGAATCAGGAGACACCATGAACATGTATATGGAGTTTCATTAACAGTACAAACTGACCATGCTCCATTGGCATTCCTAGGAGCCAATAAGGATTTTAACGCAAAAATTATGCGCTGGGATCTATTGTTAAGCGTGTACTCGTTCAAAGTACAATACATGCCAGGGAAAGAGAACGTAGGAGCAGATTTTATGAGTCGAAATTGGAGCATTGAGATGTGACAGCTTGTAAACCTCATAGCGTGATTTGCTAGCATGTTTTCTACCTGTGTTTTACTTACACAAGTTCTTTTTCTAGTCAAGCACGAGCTACTGTTTACAAACTGCATGACCTGACAGTCATAACAGGTAGCGAATCAACTTTGTTTACCTAGTTTTCTCACGCGATCTTATCTGTCAAGAATACGATACCTGACAGAACGCACGTGAAAAACACAGAGTCTTTGAAGTCCACGAGGGGAGATCCAGGAATTTCACGAATGCGCTTTCATGTCGATTCACCGACAAAAATCTTCGAGAACCCCGTTACACGGATATGTCTTTGATGGCGGTCGAACGCCCGAGAAAGGCCGACCGTAAACTTTTATCTGGGGAACTCATGTTTCTGATTCTCCGTTACTCACACAATAGTGCGAAAAGTAACATCATCTATAGATCAGAGAAACATAATGATATATAAACTGCGTTTTCTTAAATAACTGTGCCTATGCCGGTCCCAAGCCCGGATGAAAAAGGAGGAGGGCGGCCTGCATGGAGGCCGTAAGGAGGCAGCCCCTCCACCATGCGAAGGCACAACAGACCAATCACCTGTTTGCTTTAAACTATGATTGCGAGTAATATAAGAGAGAAAACCGGACTGATTCTAAAGGCGACGAACTGGAACGGACTACGGACTACGACTTAAGAAACTTGGAACACAAGAAGTATAAATGGGAAAGAAGAGGAGCTAGTGGAAGAGATGAGGAAAGCAAAACTAGAAATCCTGGCTATTACCGAAACAAAGAAAAAGGGACAAGGAGTCATGGATCTCGATGGCAACACGCAGTTATACAGTGCTGTACCCACATCTAAAAGAGCTAAAGGGGGCGTGGGTTGCATTGTGGCCAAAAACCAGAAAGATAGTCTCAAGGGATGGAACTTTGTCTCGGAGCGCATTATGGTTTTAAAATTAAAAGAAGGAGAAACCATAGTCAACCTGGTCATAGTGTATGGGCCAAATGAGGATGAGAGAGCAAAGGTCAAGGAGGAATTCTTCGAGCTGCTTCAAAGGACAGTGGATGACTGCCATGATGAAATTATCATGCTCGGAGATTTCAATGCCAGAGTTGGAAATGACCATGCTAGATGGGGTGGAGTTATCGGAAGATATGGAGAAGAAACTCTCAATGACAATGGAAAGCGACTCCTCAGATTCTGCAGTGAGCAGAATCTGATCATTACCAACACAATGTTCCCCCATAAGCGCATACATGCATACACTAGGTGTGAACCAACAAAGAATGAGAAGTCAGTGATCGATTATGCCATTGTTAGGAGGAGCTCTTTCAAATATGTCCGGGATGGGGCCAGAGATTGGAAGTGATCACTACCTGCTTACAATCAAAAGAACAACTGAAAGAGTGGCTCAGCCTAAGAACTGCCCAGCATCACGCAAGAAACCAAGTAAACGAACGGAAGAAATGAGCAATAAGACCTACAACCTGAGAGAGCCAGAAATTAAGACCAGATATCAGGGGCTTATTGCTACAGCGGTGAGAAACACAGAAGAACAAGCTGATGACTTGGAAACCCTGTGGTTTAAATTCAAGGACATCATAAAGACAGCTGCTGCAGAAGCATGTGGTGAAGTCCGACTTGGGAACAAGAGAAAGAGGACACCTTGGTGGACAGAGAAAGTCAAAGAAAAAATAAGAGAGAAGAAAAAGGCATGGAAACAATACTTAGGAGCTACAAACACAGCAGGCCAAATAGAGAAATATAGAGAATATGTGATACTCAGAACAGAAGCAAAGAACAAGGTGCTAGCAGCAAAACAGAAGTCCTGGGAAGAATTTGGAGAAAAGCTAGAAAAAGATGCGCAAGAAAACCAGAAATTGTTCTATAAGACCCTAAAGAACATGAGGAAGGAAAAACAATGCCCTCTCAAATTTATAAAGGACAAGCAAGGCAAATTGCTTACTGCCCCGAAGGAAGTAATGGAAAGATGGAAAGAATATTTCTCAGAACTCCTTGATGGTGAGCAAGGTCAAGCATCAGAAATGATAACCACTAGCACAGAAGATGAAACAAATGGTGATGAAAATGACATAAAGATTGAAGAACTGAAGGCAGCACTAGAGAAAATCAAGATGGGCAAAGCAGCAGAGCATGATGGTATAACACCAGAAATGGTTAAGTACATGGGGGCATCAGGCGACCTATTACTCTTAAGGGTCCTACAGGCAGCATGGTGCAACAAGACCATACCAAAGGATTGGGAGATTACCATCATAACACCAATTTTCAAAAAGGGTGACAATCGACAATGTGGAAACCACAGAGGCATATCCCTTCTCAGTGTCCCTGGTAAAATCTACTATAGAATCCTAGAGCAGAGACTCCGACGCCTAGCTGAGCCACAATTGGATGAGGTCCAGTGCGGATTCCGAGCAAACCGAAGTACTCAAGACCTAATCTTCACACTCAGACAGCTTAGTGAAAAGGCCCTTGAGTATAAGAGTGAGATCCATCTTTGTTTCATAGATCTGGAAAAGGCGTTTGACAGGGTCCCCTGGAGAAAACTTTGGGACTGTTTGGCAAGGAAGAACATTCCAGCACCTCTGATTCATGCAATACAGAGTTTCTACAAGTCTTGCAGGAATTATGTGAGGACAGCAAACCATAAGTCAGAAGAGTTCAAGACCACCACTGGTGTAAGACAAGGTGATGTCCTGTCACCTTATCTTTTCATACTTCTCATGGACGATGTTATGCAGTCATGTAAGGAGAGAACAAGAAAGTATTCAGTGGGGTACTGGAAGATGAGACAGGTCTGTATTTCAGAGATGGCATTTGCTGATGATGTTGCCCTGATTGCTAAATCAGAGGCACATCTCCAATCCAACCTGCAAGTCTGGAAGGAAGAGCTGGAGAAGAGAGGGATGGTCATAAGTAGCTCTAAAACAAAATCCATGGTGATATCACGAGAAGAAAGAAGACATCACATTAAGCTGGGAGAACAGGTCCTGGAGCAGGTCGACCACTTTAAATATCTCGGAGCTATTATAGACCGAAAGGGAAGCATCAAAGAAGAGTTGGCCACTCGAAAATCAGCAGCTGGGAGACTTTTTCAGGCCATAAATCGAGGATTCCTCAGCAAGAGAGAGGTTTGTAAGAAAACAAAGATCCCTGTATACCGCTCCACCTGTGTCCCAGTCTTGACATATGGATGCGAGTCATGGGCAATGACTACAACCACAAAAGCCAGATCCAAACCTCAGAAATGAGGTATCTGAGGAAGGTGGTTGAAGTAACAAGAAGAGACATGGTCCGCAACCAGACGATACGTCAAGGCCTAAAATCCCACCCCCTGCAGACCCGAGTAGAAATGTCCCAACTAAGATGGTTTGGCCATGTCTGCAGAATGGGAGAAGATCGGCTACCACGACAAGCATGGGAAACAAAGATATTTTTCTTTGTTACAGGGACTTTACCAAAACTGGATTTGCTTAAACTTGTTAACTTTACTGCCTTAGGGTTATTCATACTTTTTTGGGTATCTTTTTCTCCATATGGAGGGCACCTTAATTCGCTATTTTCATAAGTATATATATCTTAATTTATTTGATCTTTCTTTAGATATATTGTTGTTGTCAAAGTTTAAATTGATAATAAACAACAAAAAAGAAAAAACTTAAACTTGTGTGTTAGGTCAGAACCCATTCCCCAAATTAACCGTAGTTTTTTTTCACGTCTGTGGGTCTTCGTGTCACATAGCTGTGTTGTGTGTTGTAGTTAAGCTTATATGTTTGTAGGAGGGCAAGGTTGGGCTTGTACTAAGTTTATAGTACGTATCAGATAGGCTGGGAATAGAGGAAAAAACTTTTTCTGGATTCCAGGAGACATATTTTTCTCCTTAAACGATCACCCGGTTGATAATCTATTTCTCACACAACCGAACCTTTTTCCTCACGTATCTGTCACCATTCCACTCTAACTCAGTACGGGACATAAAATAACTTCACAAAACCTATCTGTACGAACATCGCTCCATTCAGCATCTTCTACTTCTCTGACTTCGTTTGTCCTGTTACTCATTTCTCACTTGGGATAGTTTGTGCAGTTTTAGAATGTACAGTTCTTGTACCTGAATCGTCTTCATCATCATTATCATCATCTTCATCGTTCTTTCACTTTTTGCTCCCTTCCATGGAGTCATCACGGTACCTAGTCCCCATTAAGCTTGAATCAAATCATTCACGTGATCTTGCAGCGGTAGTTTCTGAAGCAACTTGCTTTACATAATGAGGTTGCTAGTCCCTTGCACACCTCATATTGGTCGCGTATTACGAGAAGAAATGCATGCGAAGCTGAGACCAGAATGAGAAATGATCACGTCAGAAAAATTGTAGGAACTACATTCCATCACCAAATAGATACATGTATATAGAGAGACAGAAAAAATAAAGTTGTTTTGGGCCGTCTCATTTGAGGAATTGAGCCTGGGTCAAATTTGCATTTTGCAGCAGGAAAAAGATCGGGTTTTAGGCACGGGAAAGGAATAAAAGGCGAGGCAGATGGGACAGTCAATGTTCCATTAATCCTAAAACATGAGTTCACATCAGCCAATGCGACACACGTGACTTAATGTATGAACACATGTCAGCCCCTAACGGCGCATTTACCGCAAGGGTGGATTGCAAAAGATGAAAATAAGTACTGATTACACACATTTAAAAAAAAGGGGAAAGATAACAGAGAAAATGCACATAACAATATAATCCTTAACTTCTCTAAGTTTGAGTAAATTAAGCAATCTACTGCACTAAAGTGGTCTCATTCGATAATCAGTGAATTTAAAGGTAAGACCAAAGATATTTTCCAGATAAATATATTGGTAGCTATCGATAATTTTTATCTGGCCGATGCTGTTTTTTGTGATGTACGGTACGGCTGCAGGAACAATTTTGTTGGGGTGTATGTTGGAGTTGAAAAAAAAAACCCCAACCAAAAAATAATTATATTGTTTTCTTTATATACAAGACAGAATGGACAAAAACTACAGAGATTAATTCTAATCGTACCTAGCGTGCTGGCTAAAGTGACCTGCGCTACAGTCTTTACGATTACATATATATATTTGATGGTTTGTTTTTTGTTTTAAATTAAAAACATGAGTTCTGCTTCGTTTTGGCATTTGCCGCCCTGTCAACATAAACACCTGGCACGAGTTGGTTTTATTTAGGCGCATTCTAAATATAAAAAAGATCCGTAGTCTGGGATTCTAATATTTATATTACATGTATATGTGCCAAGGAAGCTCTATTTATGTCTCAATGGGCGATTCAAATAATGTTATTTTATCAGCATGTATCGGAAATAAGTTACTATGTCCCTCTAGTGATTTAAACAATCTAAAAAGTTGTATCCGCACTGCGTTTGTGTAAAGATAGGAAACCAAGTCCTCTAATCTACATAACGTTTGTAAAAGATAGGACAAATCTTCTAATTGAAACTTTTCCAAATAGACCGTTTGTCTTCTTGTGACGAGGCACCGTACATTTCAGCCAAGACACAGAATCCTTCGGTTATATCAAAGAGCGAAAGCCGTTTAAAAAAAAACAATAATAATAAACAGAGAGAGAGAGAGAAGAGAGAGAGAGAGAGAGAGGAGAGGAGCGAGAGAGAGCTCTGAAAAACCTAATTGCAACGTTTGATACAAACACTAAGGGGCCTGATACAAAGGACTCCTAATTTCTAACAACTAGCCACTGAAGGCCCTAAACGAGAGCTAGTCATAGAAAAAAAGGGGACTATTAGGCCCTCCACTCAGCAAGCAGCGCAAAAAAAAAAAAATTTCCCCTAAGTATTGGTTGTATTTCATTGAGATATTTTACTCCTTCTTGTGGAGAGGCAATGTTCTCCTTTTAACCTAGACCATGGCCCTCGTCTGGTTAAATCAGAGCTTCTGTTGTCATACGGAAATAAGTGAACTACTACCAAACGCTAGTTGCAGTGTAGTGTATGACATGCAAACACTAAGACTGAAAAAAAGGGCTGCTAAGTTTATCTATCTGATAATCATGACAAAGGCCCTCTCTGAAGAAGCCTAGTCATAAAAAAAAAGGACTGTTAAACGTACCGCTTAGCGGACCGCACACACAAAATCTGGTTAATGAATCAACGCAATAATTTTATAGGCGTGGAGGTCTCCTCGATCTCGACACGACTTGCCCGTTTATGAATGCCTACATGGGGAGGCCGCGCCTGGTGTTATGGCTTCGGTCGTTGTAACTGGCGAACACAGGTTGTTTCTTGGTTCAAACCCGGGCGTCGGCGTTTGAAGAAATGTTTACGGCCGGAAATTTGACTGAATAGCCTGAACGGCTCCTGTGATAAACCCTCTGTGGATGGGGAAGGAGCGAAGCACCTGGGACCGGTGTTTGGAAGGAAAGTTCCTCAGGTTCCCCAAGCCACGCAATGACATGTTCCATTGGGCCGAATGGCTGAAAGCCAAGTGCCCGCTGGTTAAGGAAAAAAAGAAAAAAAAAAAAAAAAAAAAAAAAAATGAAATGCCATGCCCTCATTCATGTAGTCTTATTATGTCGTTATTTTCAGAAATGTAACGAGTGTATAATATGTCCCTATCGGTATTACCGCGGAAACATGTGCTAATACGGCGGAAAAAAAAAACTGATCCACCAAGAGAAAAATTATAGTAAAAATAGTTAAATACAGTATAACCCTCAAAATAAATGACGGGGGGACAGAAACTAAAGCTTAACGGTCTTAACCTTTCAGCATCTGCAGCACCATTTGGAAGGCAGGGGAACATCATTTTTTAAAATTTTTGAATGAGGTTATTTTAACCCATGTTTTGTTATAGTTTTTGGGGGAAAAAAAAAAATTATAACTGGGATTTTTTCAAGGCATGGTTTTAACACTTTAACTACAGTTTTAATGCTTTTCTAATGTTATTATTTAAAAATTATATTTGCAAATTAAATTTTGGATATAAAGATATGCGTATTAATATATAAAACGCCCAAATGGGCTGATCACCCGTTGGCTTGTCCCACATCCGATTAACCCGGAAACAACGGCAGATTGGATCTATTTGTTTGTTTGCCATAAAGACGCCGCTAGGGCGTGATGGGAAACTACAACAGAGACATCAAATCTGCTGTGTTGCCATTAAGAAAGAAGACTCCACAAGGCGTGATGGCATCTGCCTGCTTGAGTCGGTTCCTTTGGCTAAGGACGGAAGAAAGAAGAAGAATTATATAAAACATCGTTTTTAGTTTGGTGCAAAGGCTATAGAAGCGCTCAACTTTTATATAATAATTTTAAGACTGCAACAAGAAACGTTTGTTGTGGTTTTAAGACTGCAAGAAAACGTTTTTACATATAACACAGATTAGCAAATATAGAAGCAAAATACCACCCTGGGAACTAAAAACACCAATCATAGACACTTACTGAAAAGATCAAACAAAACATAGAAGATAAGGAAGCCAAAATGATAAGTAGAAAGTTCATAGATCAACTAACACAACAAAGTCTGGCTGTCTACACTGATGTATCCAAGGGTGATAGTGGGCAACTAGGTACAGGAGTTGTAATACCGCAATGGGAAATTTAAAAAAGCTACAATATAACTGAAGGGGCTTCGATTTTTTACCGCAGAGATGGTAGCAATTCTAAAAAGTTTAGAAATAATCGAAGATAAACCCACCAGAAGCTGTTACGATATTTACAGACTCAACAATCATCACTACAAGCACTGGAACACACCAGGTAAATGTAGCCGGCCAGACATAAAGGAAGAAATTCTAGCAATTAATACATCACTAGGGAACAGAGGATGTTAGTGTGAGGCTAGTGTGGGTTCCACAATGCATACATAGGTATAGCTGAAACGAGTTGGCAGACCAGAACGCCAAGATAATGGAATGAGGATAAGTAAAAAACAATATAAGAGCAGAATGGGAAGGTCGGGAGATAAAGAGCCACGTGAAAAAAGCTAACTAATAAACGAGGAATGGAAGACAACATGGAAGGACAGTTAATAGAAAAAGCAGACATGCCGTGCAAAAACCTGCTGAAAGGAACCAACAAGGACATGCCAGGTCAGAGAAGAACTTAAAGTATCCCCTCGAAAACAAAAAGCTGTGGCGTCTCCCCGTCCTCGGTGCAGCATACTTTCATGATAGAGGAACCACACTGCCCAAAGAATGTCAGGAAAAAACAATGACATAGACCACTACCTGATCCACTGTATAAAAAATGATCAAACGGAGGATTTAATTAAAAACATACTTTAGAAAATAACAATATAAGACATGATAGGGGATAAAAGGTGAGTTAAGTATAGATTTCCCCCAGGGAAAGCCCAATTTAATCCTTAAACGAACGATATTTAGATAAAACAAAGAAAACATAGTAAGGTTTGTAACAGTGCAATATCAAACAACAATAACATAAATAAATACTTCAGAAAAGACATATTCAACCAAATAGAAATTAAAGCAACAAAAACTAAACAATCATTAAAAAAATAAAACCAGAAAAACATTAGCAAACCCATTAACTACTCATTAGGACAAGGAAGGCAACGGCAACGAGATTTTTTTAAAAATACAGTACAACAACAAACAAAAAACACTAATACAAATTAAAACCAAGTGCAAAGACAATAGTTATTCTATTTACAATACAAAACTGAAAAAAAAAATGACAAATACTAATATAAAATTAAAACCAGCAAACTGCAAAAGACAATAGTTTTATTTAAATTTAATACAAAAAATTAGTAAATAAAATGACCACTAAATACCCCAATTAATAAACCAAATTTCAAGTTGAAACAGGGTAGACCAAGATGGAACGAGAAGAGGGCAATAAACGGTCAGCTTGTTAAGTGGCCCGCTCTCCACCCATCACCTCTTTCAAAACAACAACCCAACAACACACAGACTAGCTCGGGCGTTTAGGCGTAAGCCGGCAAGGTCCTTTAGGCTTTTAGGGCTTTTCTGCTAGCCATAGATTTAATTGATGCGTTGATGCCCATTTTTGGTGATGAAATGGTATCCGCAATGCGTCCATATGTGATGAATGGTTATCCCATGTCTGGTTTTGTGTAAGTGTGTAGATGATGTAACAGTACAAACAATGTTCATTCACACAATAACAGGGCAATCCACATAGGAAACGGTCAGTAAAAACTCCACGACATGTAAAGTCAATGATTCTTTGTAACAGCCGTTGACGTTTTTCTTCATTATTTATTGTGGACGCCACAGTGACAAAATGGTTACGCGAATAAGTAGACACATCAAACAGTCATTATCACAGCAACATTCAATACAGCAATAGACGGTAGACAGCATTACAATGATGAGTCAGATGCATGTTATATTTCATAGTGCTGTAAATGTAGTCAGGTGAAAAACTCCATCCTTTTCTATAACAGCCAGGAGATAACCAGATGTATGAGATCAGTTCACTCTCCTTAGTCTGACTTCAGCAAGACAGACACGTCTGCCGAAGTATAAATAATGTCCTCAAAATATCCTCTAGATAACAAAGGTTTTCCAAACCTAGTTCAGGTAACCAAGTAGCAAGTAATAGTCCTTGGGACCTGCATCAACCGATGCAGCACAATACAGCGACATGTGAGCTAGGAAAACATCTCGTGACGACGACTTTCGAAGACAGGCTATGAACCAGAAATCGTTCACGACNAAAAATCGATAGAGTTAATGAAAATGTTAATTTACCTTTTGCTTTCATGAAAATACACAGAAATATCACGCCTCCCGACATGTGGGAAACACTAGAGGTATTATCTCGAATAAACGAAATATCCATTAAGAGGACTACACATCCCTGACAGAACAAAAAATAGCGGAGATCCCCTCTTCAACGAGGCATCTCTTTCGCCATTCCAAATCGCTCACTCCACTAGTGGTGGGCGGCAACCGCTCCCACAAAAAGCAAGACAAGTCATGCGCAGTCCAGCGCAAAATGACCACAGCTCAAACTTAACTGCATTCGATACCAACGCGAGAAGACAAATGCTTACCGAGAAAAGTGACTATAAATTTCAAGCAGTTGTTGCCCTTGCGTTATGAAATAGATATTGAAATAAAACGATGTTGCGAGAATTTATCACGCAACATATCACCACCTCCTCCCGATAAAAAAAAAATGTGGAACATATTTTTTTTTTTTAAATATCAAAGAGCATGCGATAAGCGGCTCAAAACGCACGAATTATGCGCTGATAATTAATTAAATTGCCTAACATGAGGCTAAATATAGAGTGTCTGGTGAGGATATACCTCAACAGAAAAATAAATATGTCTCAAAAAATATTCACATCGGGGAGGTGTAACCAACACACATCACGTTAGCATGTAAACACAATATACGTATGCAAGTTACCATAATCATCATTAAACAGCATACTCTAATATTGTCTTTAAAAATGGATGTACAAATCTGATAGGAAAATTTAAATAGTACATTATTTGACATGTAATGACATAAGTACATAGTAAAGTTAAACTACATGACGATCCAGGACATATGCTCTGGTATTCCGAGGGTAAGTACACAATCTAGAACTCGTCATGCTTGATACTAGTAAGGTAAGTCCTCAGCTCAACAATGACATTCTGAGAAAGTACAAGCAATATAATGCTAATTAATAACTAATATGCTTCATAAGGTACAATACATTATTTATAATTGTGGCTGTTTAGTAAACTAACGGCCCTTATATTAACTACTCAGTCCTCCTCTATCATCTTAAAAAACGAACAGAAGAAGATGACAACAAAGCACGATAGTGTGTACATATATAGTAAGTACAGATGTGCTAATCTATTGTAGAAATATAGGTGTGTTATGACTCTGTACTATATGGAAATATAGGACAGAAGTATTAGTTGGAGTCATGTGGGCATCTAGACAAAATGTCAGCCATCACATTATCCGCACCACGGATAGCTCGTACCGTGAAGTGAAAAGGTTGAAGAGCTATAGCATATCGAGTGGATCTCGAACTCTTCAAATTCTTAGTCTGAATAGCTGTAAGAGCTTTCTGATCAGTCTCTAGAATGAAATGTGCGCCCAGGAGGAATCTTTGTAGCTTTAGAATTGACCAAACCATCGCTAACAACTCACGGTCTAAAACCGAGTAGTTCCTCTCTGCCGCATTTAGTTTTCTAGAAATGTACATAACAGGATGCACAGTCTTTGCATATTCTTGCATCAGTGCTGCTCCAATCCCAGTGGATGAAGCATCACTCCGAAGAACAAAAGTCCTATCAAGAGTAGGTAATCTTAAGATGGGAGGAGAAGAAAATATATTCTTGATTTGGTCTAATGAAGATTGGCATTCTTCAGACCAACGGACCAGATTAGGCGAACCTTTCTTCAACAATGTTGAGAGAGGTGCCATGATCGAAGATAAATTTGGAATAAATCTCCCATAAAATTGAATTAAACCTAAGAGCCTCCTAACTTGTTTCTTCGTTTTAGGAACAGAGATGTTCAGTATTTTGGAAGTATTGTGGTCTTCTGTCTTCAAGAGACCATGACCAACACGATGACCCAGGAAAGAGATTTCACCAAAACCAACAAAAGCTTTAGAAGGTTTTGCTGTCAAATTATTCTCACGTAGAGTGGACAGTAAGTCATATAACCCTAAATAGTGATCTTCCCAGGTATCACTGAAGAGACAGATGTCATCTAAGTATGCGATGACATCCGAACGATGTGACAGAATTCGACGCTTCATGCGAACGAAAGTGGCAGGGGCGTTCATGAGACCAAAAGGCATAACATTCCATTGAAATAGACCCCTAGGTGTAGAAAAAGCAGTAAGAGGTTTGGCATGCTCTGCTAAAGGCACTTGCCAATAACCTTTAGACAAGTCAAGTTTAGTGAAGAATCTAGAATTAGAAAGTCTAATCAGTAGATCTTCTAACAAAGGCATCGGTTCAGCATCGAACTTTGTGACCTGATTCAATTTGCGATAATCAACACAAATTCGTATGTTCTTATCCTTCTTCCGGACAATAACCATGGAAGAAGAATATGGTGAAGTCGATGGTTCAATTATATTTAATTGAATCATTTCATCCAATTCCTTTTCCACTTGCGACTGAAAGTGTATAGGAATAGGATACGGCCTAACCCTAATTGGATTATTGTCGGTAAGAATTATGTCATGTTCTATGACATCTGTGTGTCCAGGAATGTCAGTGAGAACATCCTGAAATGTTTGTAACATCGACGAGACTTGTCGATGTTCGTCACCAGAAAGATTAGGAGAAACAGAAACGTTTTTCCAAGATTCCGTGGAATGTAATGGAACCACTGGAAGGGGAAGATTGACATCAGAGAAGGTAGCTTCCTCATCCTGTATGACAGACAGGGATGAATAATGACCGTGAGGTGCAGGAGCATCATCCGTTGCCTGGAAAATAGGCAGCAAATAGTCCGGACGTTCGTGAAATTCCGAAAGCATGTTTATGTGGAAAGTTTTATGCTTTCCATCAATATCTACCACATAGTCAACATCGGAAATCCGAGAGACTATTGCATACGGACCTTTCCATGCAATAAGAAGTCTATTTTCCCTACTGGGGAGTAGGACGAATGCTTTGTCACCTGGACAAAGTTGTCGTAGACATCTATTCTTGTTAGCAAACTGTCTTGCCTTCTCTTTAGCAATTTCTGATGAAGCAGTTGCTAGCTACATGCCTCAATGATCTTTTGTCTAAGAGCAATGACATACTCATATGAGGATTGAGTTTCATCGCTAATATCATCGGCAGTGATGAGATCGTGTAATAAAGACATAGGGCCGCGTGGACGCGCGCCAAAGCCAAGTTCGAAGGGAGAAAATCCTGTGTGTTCATTAGGGACTTCTCTATAGGCAAAGAGAGCCGCGGGTAAAACCCTGTCCCAATCTTGAGGATGATCTTCAGTTATCTTACCAAGCAAAGTCTTGAGCGTTCTATTCAGACGCTCAACTAACCCATTAGACATAGGATGGTAGATACTACTGAGAGATCGTTCAATATGTAAGGTAGACATTACCTGTGACATAGTGTCAGATATGAGTTGAGTGCCATGGTCTGACAATATTTCTCTGGGGAACCCCAAGCGAGAAAATATCAACCAAAGAGCATCTGCGATATCTGTAGTAGATATGCTCTTAAGAGGAATAGCCTCTGGCCAACGTGTGCACATATCGACACATGTAAGGATAAACTGATGTCCTCTGGCCGACTTGACCTTAAAAGGGCCAATAATATCTATGGCCATTTTCTGAAACGGCCGAATAGGAATGTCAGCAGCCTGGATAGGCGCAGCATGTCGTGGTCCTCTAGATTTGACCTCCTGACATACCTTGCATGATCGGCAGGAAATACGAATGTCCTTATTGACAAAAGGCCAAAAGAAAGCCGCAAGGACTCTCGACTTCGTACGGGCAAAACCCATATGTCCAGCACATTGCGAGTCATGAGCATGTTGCAATATTTGCACTCTCATGCTCTTGGAAACAAGAATTTGCGAATGTGCCGACGTAGTCGAATCTTGTACCATACGTACAAGTACGCCGTTTCTCATTGCAATCCAAGATTTTCTATTTGTATCCTGATTCGGATCACCTTTCTTCGCAAGAACGAAGAATTTTTTTAAAGAAGGATCTTCTTCTTGCAATTTTATGAAAGAGTCACGAGTGATTACTAAGTGACTATCTTGGCTATCAACTTCATTATCACTATTCAGTGAAGTTTCGGGTGTTTGTAGAGCTTGTGCTCTTGTAACTACTGCATTTGTAGCTTGCATGTTATTATCTTCCCAAGCAGCAATCTGCTGTGGGGTACACTCCCTAACTCCGTGAATACGACCAATAATAAGGTCCGCAATAGGATTAGGTAAGAGACAAGCATGCACATCACCAGTAAAGAAAGGAGTGGCAATGCGAATTACAGCAGTAGGATATTTTTCTAGAGTGCCGCCAAATGTGACACATTTAATAACCCTTCCTGTAGCACAAGATGGATTTACAAGCGATTGTCTAACACCAATAGTGGTGCATCCGGAATCGAAAAGTAGTGAGACCGGAGTATCATTAACAAGACCCTTATGTAGAATTAAAGAAACCCACCGTCATGCGCAACAGCAGCAGGAAGAGCGGGAAGTGGGTGACCACAACTCAAAGTAGTTATGGTACCCGGTTCGAATAAAGTACTGCATTGGGGGCATTTGTTTGCTCTCTCAAAGTCAAAAGCAGAACCAGTGACAGCGTCAAAGTTTTTATTATCAACAACATGATTACAGGCTCCCTCAGTTTCCTGTTGTACAGCATTAGCCTGCTGATATCTCTTTTTTTTGTGTTGAGATCTACCCCGACTATTATTACCTCTGAAGTTATCAGAGTTATTATTATCTCTGCAGTTATTATTGTCTCTATTGTAATTGTTATCCTGGTTCGAATTCCAGTTTCCACGATTACTATCATGTTCACATTGATGCGAACATCTATTTGTTTGGTTCTGAGGTCTTCGGCAGGAATAACCTCTATTACCATATCCTCTTTTGAAATGCTTATAATTATTAGGGTGATAGTAACGACCACTATCAGGTTGTCTCCAATTCTTCGAAGAAGAATCACCATGAAATTGGTTTCCATGATTTTGACAGAAATTACCGCTACTCTTTCTATCAAAATTTTGTTGGAATCTACGAGCAAAGTTTTGACCATACGGAGCTGCCGAAGCAACTGGTAAACCTTCTTTCACCTTAGAGTTACCCATGGTTATGTGTGGGTGTGCAGTTACGTATTGGCAACAGAAATCTTCCATTTCTTTTATTGTTTTAGGTTTACGTTCATGAAGGAAAGCAAGGAAAGACTCATTGACAGACGACATGACTTTGTCTCTAAGTATTAAGTCCATAAGTCCTTCATAAGTTTTTTCCGTCTTAGATAGTTTAACCCATCGTGAGAAAGTAATGCGTATTCTTGCAATAAACTCGGAGAATTCAACTCCATTTTCAGGTAACATGTTTTTAAATTGTAGACGATAGCCGTCTTCGTTAAGCTGATATTTCTTTAACAGAGCGGCCCTGACAACCTCATAATTGTTCTTGTCAGGTTCATCCACCATATTTAATATACTTAGAGCTTTACCTGTCAGTATCCCTGATAACTGATAAACATATTTTGCTTTGTCTATGTTATGAGCTGTACATGCTTGTTCAAATCTGTCCAGATAGAACATTATGTCATCACTGGAAGGACTAAAAGTTGGTAACTTAATCTTAAAAGTATCATTATTAGCCTTACCAGAAGATGAACCCTTGTTTGAATCATTACCATTACTCATGTTCATCAATTTCAATTTTTTTCCAACTCTAAAGCTAAGACCTTTTCTTCATGTTCCATTTTTGCTTTCTCTTTCCTCTCATCAGATTCTCTCTGTAATCTTCTCTCCTCAGCCTGAGCCTCTATTTGAAGTCTTTCAGCTTCTTTCTCAAGTCTTATATTTTCATCCTCTTTTTCAAGTCTTGTATTTTCAGCCTCAAGTCTTTTATTCTCAGCTTCTTTTTTTTCAAGTCTTTTATTCTCAGCTTCTAGCTGGAGTTTTCTTTCCTCAGCTTCTGATTCCCTTTTTTGTTTTTCCATTTCCATTTGGAATCTTTTTTCATCCACCTGCATCTGCAGTTTCTTTTGTTCAGCTTCCATATGCAGTTTCTTTTGTTCAGCTTCCATTGCTTTATCATATCGAGCAGTTGCAAATTCTTCTAACTTATCACCAGTCTTCCCAAGCAATTTACCCTGCTCAATAAAGTGCTCAAATGTAGACATGTTGTCTAACATATGCGTCCAAAACCTGAAATAATTAACTAATTTATTTCAAACCTAAGTGTAACAAGTCTTAATTAAGCACTTGTATATTCACATCACCTTATATTATCCCAGTCTCTGTGGGAAACAAGTCTCCAATCAAAGAACTTGTATATGAAATATCACCAATCAATTCTTGATCATAAGTGCACTTCTCATTCAATAGTGCACGACACTATTCATCATTCATTTATCATCAGTGTAGTAGTAACAGTGTATTAGCATAGCCCATTAACTAATTACTATAACTGTAAACAATGACTATGTAAACACATGCAGAATGTAAACATTGAAAATGTAAACAATGCAAACAATGTAAACAATAACAATGTAAACAATAACAAAGATCAGCAACAATACAAAAACGTTCGCAGAAATCAACTAAAAATAAAGCAGAAATTAATGAAATATCACAAAAAATGTGACGATATCTACCATAGAATTAAACAAAATACATGACACCACAGTGTATAAACAAAAATGTTGTATGAAACTAAATTATAGACAAGAGTAGGCTAACAAATACAAACAAATCAAAACAAAACTAAAGAATGCGAAATAATAACGAAAACAATATTAAAACATGTCATCACAGCTAACATAAATAGCAACAGAAGTCGCTTAGCAAATTCCAGTATCGGAAGTTTGCTTACCCTACAGAAAACGCTCACAATAGACGACCTCTATGACGTGGCATAATCTAACGGAGACACCACCCAACCGAGAACCCGCTGAAATATAAACATATAAATATACAAATAACATATAGACATATAACATATAGAATGAGATGATACACAGAAGACTCAGCAGAAGTATAAGGGCACAGTTTACATACAAACAGGCCACTTAACTTATAGGCTTTCAATCGTCGAACAGCAGAAAAAAAAAACGGATGTCAATCAACGTCCTAAAGAGCGAAGCTCCAACGATGATGGCACATCTGAACTGCTTCCACTGCTAACACGATGGTACAAGAGCTTCTGACATACTGTGTGTTGAGTTGTTTCGGCACTTGACCTTCTAATCCAAAAGTAAGTTGATGGAAATCGGTACTTGGCCTTCTTCAGAAAATATCCCGTTTCAACCGGCACTTAACCTTCACAAAAAAACGGGGGGACAGCACTGGAACCTTGACAGCAGCAACTTGCTTGACTTGCGTAAAAGATAACAGCAGTCCGAGTTATCCGGCAACATGTAACAACGCCGGGTACTGTCAAATTCTTGTTTCCGTCAAAAAATTGAAATTTTGACTTTTACCGGGCAACGCCGAGTACTTTGAAAATGGTGAAGATGTTGACTGTATTGAAGAATGTTAATTTCCTGATGGATGCTGATAAATTCTTGTTGAAAATGAAGTGGGTAAGGGAACCCGTGTTTGCTGGTACCAGAATCAAACCAGCTTATGGCCACCAAATGATGCGTGATGCCATATGATGATGGATGGTATCCGCATGTCTGGTTTTGTGTAGTGTGCAGATGTGTTCAGTCAAACAATGTTCATACAAAAAATAACAGGGCAATCCACATAGGACGTCAGTAAACTCACGACGTATAAAGTCAATGATTCTTGAAACAGCCGTTGACGTTTTTCTTCATTATTTATTGTGGACGCCACAGTGACAAAATGGTTACGCGAATATGTAGACACATCAAACAGTCATTATCACAGCAACATTCAATACAGCAATGGACGGTAGACAGCATTACAATGATGAGTCAGATGCATGTTATATTTCATAGTGCTGTAAATGTAGTCAGGTGAAAAACTCCATCCTTTTCTATAACAGCCAGGAGATAACCAGATGTATGAGATCAGTTCACTCTCCTTAGTCTGACTTCAGCAAGACAGACACGTCTGCCGAAGTATAAATAATGTCCTCAAAAATATCCTCTAGACAACAAAGGTTTTTCAAACCTAGTTCAGGTAACCAAGTAGCAAGTAATAGTCCTTAGGACCTGCATCAACCGATGCAGCACAATACAGCGACATGTGAGCTAGGAAAACATCTCGTGACGACGACTTTCGAAGACAGGCTATGAGCCAGAAATCGTTCACGACCAAAAATCGATAGAGTTAATGAAAAAGTCAATTTACCTTGCTTTCATGAAATACACAGAAATATCACGCCTCCCGGCATGTGGGAAACACTAGAGGTATTATCTCGAATAAACGAAATATCCATTAAGAGGACTACACATCCCTGACAGAACAAAAAATAGCGGAGATCCCCTCTTCAACGAGGCATCTCTTTCGCCATTCCAAATCGCTCACTCCACTAGTGGTGGGCGGAAACCGATCGACAAAGAAAAACAAGTCATTTTCGACAAGTCCACAGCTGCTGCAGTTCGATTACCAAGCGCAAAAAAAAAAGTGACCACAGCTCAAAAAATAGATATTGAATAAAAACCGATCAACTGCATTCGTTGGTCCAATACCAACGCGAGAAGACAAAAATGCGCTTACCGTTTGAAAAGTAAAAGAGGCTATAAACTTTCAAGCAGTTGTTGCCCTTGCGTTATAAAATAGATATTGTAAGAAAATGATGTTGCGAGAATTTATCACGCAATCAATAGGCACATCTGTACCAAAGAATGTAACTATTTACGTCACCATTAGTGGTGGGTTTTGATGTTAAAACTAATGGTCGTATAGTTAGTCGCTTGAGTGATTTCACATGTGAAGGTCTCTGAGTCCAAACCATGAACAACTGTATTACAGAGTACCTTTCTTGTTACCACCTTACGATCTCATTTGAAGTTATATTCTTTTGCCTAGGTGACTGAAAGCTACAGAAGTGTTGAGGGTTTTAAATAAATGTTTTAAAAGAATCTCAATACAAAAACATATTTCAACATATAATAAAATTATCCAAACTCAACTTACCAAAACTGAAATATTTTAAAATTTTTTTTTTGGAAATTTAATTGGTCCTGATTTCAAAGTGTGATTTTGGTCAGGGCAAGTTCAATGAGAATCAAAAAATAATATATTTTACAAAAACATATATATATAAAGGGTACTTGTGTGATATTTCACCGCTAAAATCAAATTTTCCAAATTTATTACCAAAACTGACAACCGTACTTTTTCTTGACTGGAAAAGGTTGATTTCACATTGTGATTTGGGAGGGCAAGTTCGTCGTGCATTCATAGTTGACACGCTTACGACAGACCCGCCCTCAAAAAAAACCCACCCCCCCCCCCCCCCACCCCCACACCCACCCGCCCACCCCCCCCCCCCCCCCCGGTATTTTAAGTTTATAAGCAATAAAACGGTATTGAATTGGGACCTAAGATGCGTCAACAGTGATCCACTACCGCGATAAGTTACCGGGTTTCTGGTTCAAAGCTTGGTAGAGTCTAACCAGCTGTAAATGGGTACCTGACTCTGATCTTGAGTTAGAGAAGGCAACAGCAACGAGGACGGGAACAGGTGTCACGCATCAGTCTAACCAGCTGTAAATGGGTACCTGACTCTGATCTTGAGTTAGAGAAGGCAACAGCAACGAGGACGGGAACAGGTGTCACGCATCAGTCTAACCAGCTGTAAATGGGTACCTGACTCTGATCTTGAGTTAGAGAAGGCAACAGCAACGAGGACGGGAACAGGTGTCACGCATCAGTCTAACCAGCTGTAAATGGGTACCTGACTCTGATCTTGAGTTAGAGAAGGCAACAGCAACGAGGACGGGAACAGGTGTCACGCATCAGTCTAACCAGCTGTAAATGGGTACCTGACTCTGATAGGGACTTGAAAGCTGATGATGATGATGATTACGATGACTAGCAATTCCCTAGACTTAAGGGTCTTTTATATTTGGACATGCGCCCTAATATAACCGACTAGATTGAACGGGACGCGCCTCGCCAAAACGAGACAAAACTTAAAAAAAAAAAAACATTCGAGTAAGTTGTATTTTTTCAGGATTACAAAAAATAAGGACAAAAAAGGGGACGGGGTGGGTAAGAGATTTGTGACGTCGCGCCTACGGCCTAGACATTGCGATTGGATTTGCCGATTTTTCGCGGTACTTTTTCTTACATTTTTTTTTCTTTCATTTTTTTTTTCTTAAATTCCGTGCCTTGGCGCTGCTTTCGAGCGGGAAATCTTATCGTTCCATTTGTCATTTGATAGCAGTGTCCAGAGACGTGGAAGATGAATTTCCTGGAGGTGTCAGATTTTACACGTAACAAAGAGAACTGTGTGAAGTTTTTGCAGAATCGGGGCATTCTACACAACGTCCGACAGTGTGCTAACAATCACCAGATGAATTTGTCCTTGTCGGTTCGCCAAGATCGTTAGAGATGTTACATATGTAAGCAGGATATACCTCTTCGTTCTGGCACATGGTTACAGGGTGCACGTCTGTCCTTCAGGCAGATTATTCTGTTCATTTACTGTTGGAGTAAAGAGAAGACTAGCATTGATTTCTGTAAATCAGAGCTAGGAATTGCCAATCAAGCTGCCATTAAATGGAACAGCAACCTCCGTGAGGTTTGTGCAAATGTACTAATTGCAAATCCCGCTGTAATTGGCGGTCCCAATACCACGGTAGAGATAGACGAAAGTGTGTTCACACGCAGAAAAAATAACGTCGGTCGTGTATTTCCACAGCAGTGGGTATTTGGTGGCCTATGTCGTGAAACAAGTGAGTGTTTTCATGGTTCCAGTGCCGGACCGCTCAGCGGCTACACTTATGCCCCTTATCATAGCCAACATTCGTCCTGGTACGACAGTTGTTTCTGATCAATGGCGAGCATATAGTACCATTCAGAATTTGCCAGGTTTAACTCACCAAACGGTGAATCATTCTGCAAATTTTGTCGACCCAATACAGGGGCAAATACACAACGAATAGAGAGATTGTGGAAATCTGCGAAAGAACGCAACAAACGTCAGAACGGAACACACAGACACATGTTAGATTCCTACATGTGTGAATTTTTGTGGCGACATCGGAATAAAGTTCGTCAGTCAGACCCGTTCGACAATATCCTGTTTGACATTGCAGAATTTTGGCCTCCTCTGTAAATTATGCAGCTACGAACGAACATGTGTATGTCCTGATATGTGCCACGCTTCAGCGATCCTTGGTGATCTGTTCCCCTCACGGTCCTTTTCAGGGCCCACAAAAACCACAAAACTGCACCTACCACGGTCCTTTTCAGGGCCCACAAAACCCTTAAAACTGCACCTACCACGGTCCTTCTCACGGCCCACAAAACCACAAAACTGCCCCTACCACAAAACCCACAAAAACCACAAAACTGCACCTACCACGGCTCCTTTTCAGGGCCCAACAAAACTGTTACCCTGGCAATAAATCCTTTAATTTGTATTTCACCGCTGGGTGTGGAGGGCTGGGTGGAGAGGGCTGGGTGGGAAGTTGGTCCCCCTCCCTCACTATGCACTGATCCTTGTCAAATATTTACCTAATCAGAGCCGGATTAACGTAGTAGCAAAAGTAGCATTTGCTACGAGTCCCGCGCTTTTAGGGCCCCGCGCCAATAAATATGTACATCATTTTTTGGTCATCTTCTAATACGAGCGTTAAAACAATGATCTTGTGATGTATGCCATCTTTAGCGCCTTTTCATTTGATGTCACGAAATTGTGAGAGAAAGAGCATAACAGGGTGACTTAGTGTGACTCTTTATTACTTTTATCTTAACTGTTTGCGGACAGAAGCAGTCATTTTCTTTGGATTTGTTGAAAGTCTGTACACCTTCTTTTCTGCTTCTACCTACCGGTGGGGTCTCCTTTCTACTGCATTATGTGCTGGCGGTAGTCATAATAAGTCCCATTTGCCCTTTGTGAAATGGTCCGCTTGGGCAGATGCGACAAAAGCACTTTTACACAGCTTTTCTGCAATAAAACAAGTCTTGGATGATATTTCAGATAACAATGATCAGAAGGCAGAGTGTCGTCAACAGGCTCGTTGTCTACTTTCAACCATGATGAAGTTAGAAACAGGAATAATGATCATACTGTGGGATCAAGTATTACACCGTTTTCAAATGACCAGTGCTTCTTTGCAATCTTCTGACCAAGATTTGAATACGGCTTGTGCACTCTATGAATCCCTGCGGGGGTATATTCAAGCTATGCGGTCTACTTTTGCAGACATAGAGCAAAAGGCCAAGGATGTGACTGAGTGTGAACATTATCAAGAACAAACTCGAAGGAAACACAAACGAAATCGAGAGTATGATGATTTCAGTGGTTCCAGCACAATTGATGAATCTCAAACGCCTTCTCAGCAGTTTAAAAGCCGAACATTTCTTGTCCTTATTGATAGCTTGCTACCTTGTCAAAACGCCAGAAAGCTTATCAAAAGTTGAATGATGTATTTGGATTCCTTCGTCAGTCACAGTCGTTTACAAAATACATTGAGAAACATTATCCACGCAACACCTGGACCCATGCATACACAGATGGATCAGAAACAAATGCAACAGAAAATGGAGGTGGGGGGCGTCTTTCTGACCTTAAGCACTGGTGCAGAAAAAATGCTGTCAGTGGCGACAGGACGATTCTCCAACAACTTCAGAGCAGAGGCAGAGGCCCTGAAAACTGTAGCAGAGGTTATATTGACAGAAGAAAGCGCAGAGAGAAGGGTTGCTTTCTTTTCTGATGCACAGTCAGTAATTGCGGCATTGAAAAGCCAAAATAATACAGACCTGGATGATCTCAGAGTAGTGCTATAACCAGCTCCCCTCCTGGCTGCCTTTATCTTTCAGAGCAGAGTCAGGTATCCATCCACTTACAGCTGGGTAGATTGTAGCGTGACGCCACCATGTCTCCAGCCCACTACCTTTGTCGAGAGAAGCCTGCGCTGAAACCACGGACGCCCTCATAAATGGTTGCTTGTCTAAAATAGAAGGATTGTAGTGGTATGACAAGATCACTAATGTGCAACTGATGACACGAACCAGGCAAGTGCCAGAAGAACGAGACATGAGAAGAAGACGCTGAAGATGGATAGGATACACACTGAGCAAACTTGCTTATAGCTTTACCAGGCAGTCCTTGGTCTGGAACCCCCAGGGTAAGAGAGGCAGAGGAAGACCAAGGAATACACGGAGAAGAGAACTGATGACAGACAAGAAGAGGATGAAGAAATTATGGAACGACCTTGAGCTGATGGCACAGGACAGGAAGACTTGGTATAAAGCAAATGCTCCTTAGGGACTTGAAAGCTGATGATGATGATGATGATGATGATGATGACTAGGTTGAACGGGACGCGCCCCGCCAAGACGAGGAAAAATTAGAAGAGAAACTGATGACAGACAAGAAGAGGATGAAGAAATTATGGAACGACCTTGAGCTGATGGCACAGGACAGGAAGACTTGGTATAAAGCAAATGCTCCTTAGGGACTTGAAAGCTGATGATGATGATGATGATGATGACTAGGTTGAACGGGACGCGCCCCGCCAAGACGAGGAATACACGGAGAAGAGAACTGATGACAGACAAGAAGAGGATTTATGGAACACCTTGAGCTGATGGCACAGGACAGGAAGACTTGGTATAATAGGGACTTGAAAGCTGAATGATGAACTAGGTTGAATAATAGCCCCTTCAGTCATAACTGACCATGGGAATGCGCCCCCGAGGTGGCAGCCCTCAAATACTAACCCACAACCCCTACCTGTTAAATGGACTAATCCCGCGCAGGCGGGGAAAAAAAGCCGCGCAGGCGGAAAAAAAGAAGAAAAAAATTGTAAGGAAAGAGTACGGTTGTCAGTTTTGGTAATAAATTTGGAAAATTTTATTTTAGCGGTGAAATATCACACAAGTATACCATATAAAGATATTTACATGCAACAGACAATATGTCCATAGTACATTGTTACAAATGTTCACTTTGATGTTGTTTACTCTATTTAAACACTGGGAATGGGAAGCAGGTTGGGAATTGTCATCATTCCAATGTCTCTTGTTTCACTATGATTGTTCCTTATATTCTTTAGGAGGAATGTTTTTGTAACCACAGGAGATTATTCGTTACTAGTGATAATGTGTCCCGGGCCAGATATAGCACTTATCTGGTTCCTGGAATAAGCCGCAGTTGTAATCGGTTTGGCCAAACACTTCAGTCTCCTCTGGTCTTGACTTCTTTAATACAAGTAGGTGCCAGAGACTCTTTGAAATCTTGCAGACTTCTTCACGGATCGAGTACTAGCACCAGACAAGTGCCACCCGGAACCCCTGTCGATGCAAGTTATGGTTCTGTCTTAATATCAAACTAATTCCTCCCAATTTACATGTATACATATGGTCAACACAAAAGAACATGGTCAGCTCTCTCTGACAACCCTGCTTCTCCCCTTTAGTTTGATGGAACAAATTATACCAGTATTCTTTTCTCTTCCCTAATGGATGCTACGCCTCTGTCATTCCTGCAATAATCTTTTCCATGCAATAAGATAGGTGTAATGTTCCTGTATGACCATCATATATATAGTCCTGTAGTTTTAAACTTCTAGATAGTCCCTTATATGATGGATCAACATCTAGGCCATGCCTAAGTCTGTTATGGAACCATTTAATTACAATCTTTTTTCATAGCCTTTTCTTACACACAACCCTTTGTTAATTAAAAAGTCAATAAAATCAATCTTACCACATATCAAGGAAATATAAACAAGTAACGATGAATTAGGCAATAGAATATAGCACACTTTCATCACTGCCTCTGTTCAGACTGCTTTCTGATGGTAGTATTATTAATAAAAAAAAACTCAAGTCTGTTCATCGCTGCTTGCTCTTCTGAATATTTTGAAAAAATGGCACCGAGCATCCTACTATTCCTATCATGTAAAAAGCTTTGGCCAATGAGACCAAGCATCTCTTTTTTTGAATGAATTCTTTTTTTTTTAAATTATCTCAAACCTTATGCGTTACTATTACCAACTAGATTTGTATATTTAGGTCAGCCAATAATATTACGGCTTCCTTCAAATTCCATCCAATCCCTTTCATTGTACTATCTTAGCCTTTCTCTCACCTAATTTTTCCCCCCAAAAAAATGCTATCCAATCTAAGCAGACATGACTTGACCTGACAGTATCTCCGATTCTCTATGTATTATCCCCAATATTTGATTATCTAATGGACTATTTATGTAATTGATAACATATTCTTAGTCAGCAAGGCCACAGGTACACGAATATATGATTTTTATGGGGCTACGTGGCTTGGTTCAATATTCCATATTTTTTTTTCATGTTAGTTGTTAATTTTTAAACTACCTCCTGTTCAATTCTTTTCTCATGTACTTTCAAGCTAATTACGAGAGTTTATGTCATTCGCAATAAGAGCTAAGCGTGTTTTCATGACCGTAGTGTCCACTTTTTCTAACGTTACATCGTATTTGAAACCGCCTAAGGGCAATACTAGCAAGTTAGTTTTATTTTTAGAAACAATTGTGAGACGTGATTTGCGTTGGTTATCTATCCGTGCCCCCTCCCTTCTACAATGTATTTAGGCAAATACTTAGTTGACCTAGGAAAGTGTTACGTTTGTCTCAAGGACGAATTTGAAAAATTGGGTACCCTTTTTGGTTCGGCTAAGGCGTTATCATAAAATAAGCTGAAGGCGTAGGCGACGACTAAGATTCTCGCCAAAAATGTGTAGTACTATCCTATATTTGACTTTATGCACTATACTGTTATATTCTAATTTAGATATTGTATTTAGAAGTTCACCACAACCATCATTACCCATTAATAATTTTTTGTAATTGTTTTAAATATTTATATTATTATTTGAAAGAAACACAGTAAATGCGAGTATTTAAGACTAAGCAAACACAGAATTAGAATGTATAACAACCTGGTATACAATGTGAAATAAATATATGGGCAGCATGTTGCCAGGAAGATTATGATAGCCTTTGAATATATTAGCTACAATAACTAACACATTATATTCTAACTAGTGTAAAAGCCTGTCATAAGACGGGAATTAAATTCAAAAGCACCAATACCTAACGGGAATTTTACTTATTCAAAAGTATTTTTACAAAAAATCACTGTGCATCACCACAGAACACGAACTACGTAGCAGCAGCGAGGATCCCAATGTGTGTATACGGGATCACACATTCTATAAATATATTTTTGTACACGCCGTCATTTGCGCAGTCTTCTTTTGTAAGTGTTACTATTTTCGGGAGAGTACATATAAGGGAAACAATACAATTAATGTCTAACTTTCAACCACAGTTGCATCCCTTAGCGTTACGCACTGACAGAAAATGCTGTGATTTTATATATAGGATTGTAACATATTACAACAAAGAAGCTACAGGCTTTAATAAATGGATACTTGCTTAGAGCAGAAGAATTAAAATGTTACTACCTGAACGTCATTGTGAAACTAATGACAAAGAACTTGGCATGATCCCTGTGAAACAAGAGATTAGAAGAAGGCGTTGGCGAAGATTAGGACATACATTGAGGAAACCTAACGGCAGCATTATAAGGCAGTGCTTAATCTGGAATCCCCATGTTAAGAGAGGTAGAGGGAAATTTCCTCCCCCCCCCCCCCCCCCCCCCCGCCCCCAAAAGAAATGGAGAACAAAACTGGAGACAGAAATGGATGAAAAATATATGGAACGACCCAGAGCGGATGGCACGGGACAGGAAGACTTGGCTTGCGTTTGCTGAGCAGAAAAATTATGAGTAAATGAATAACTCATTGAGGTTTGAATAGTCCATTAAATAACCAGTGTGTATATATATATATATATATATATATATATATATATATATATATATATATATTATATATATATATATATATATATATATATATATATATATATATATATATATATATATATATATATATATATATATAATATTATATTAATATATATATATATATATATTATATTTAATATATATATATATATATATATATATATATATATATAATAATATATATATATATAGATATATATATATATATATATATATATATATATATACCAAATATACTCCGAAATGTAATCGTTAATGTTTTATAGTCGTTGATGCGCAGCGCATCGTATTCCCAGTTTGGCATTAAGACCAACCAGTTCGGAACGTCTATTGCTTATTATCTCAGACATAAATGAAATCTGAGATTGTGCCAGTCCCAAATCTTTTTCTCCAATTATTTCTTCCTAAGCTAGATTGAATAGAGGCACGCAATCATTTTTTTATTATCCGCACTGATTTCAGTTTCATTCGGAAGAAAGGAAATCAGATTTGCTTCCATCATATTTTTTATAGATGCCATCAATTTACTCGCAAACGTCCTTGCATAATACAGAGCTTTTATAGCTTTTGTAAAAGCACAAAGGATTTAATAGTGGAAAAATGTACGTTTTTGTTTTATTTACCCATCATCTGAAGCTCTCATATTGACTACACATAGCATCGCTAATCAAATCATTGGTGCAAAGTTATCCCACGTGATTCATGTACCGTGCCATCCGCTCAAAACATTTCCACGTCTTCTTTATCCTTTTCATGTATTTCCAGTTATCTTCTCTACCTGTACCTCTACCTCTACCTCCACCTGTACCTCTACCTCTACCTGTACCTCTACCTCTACCTGTACCTCTCCCTCTTCCTCTTACCTCTACCTTCACCTGTACCTCTACCTCTACCTCACTTAACAGTGGGGGTTTCCCAGAACAAGAAATGCCATGTAAAAAGCTACCAAACAGGTTTCCTCACGGTATGTCCCATTCGTCGCCCGTGTTTTTTTCTTTCTAGTTATACATAAAACGACATATTTTGGTTCACTCTACCAGAAAGATATTCGGAAAACTGTAAGTGGAAAAATATAGTCCATATAGAGCATGCATGTTTTTGGATAACACCACACGACCTATTACTGCATCCTGCTATTCAGGTAGAGTAATCCTTTGCAGTAACTGTTCTTTGAGAAATTAATATTTCTGAGCATATAACAAAAAGCGAGTTTTGTAACAAAGATAAATTTGAAATGTATTATAATTTCTCTTTTCATATTAGTCCTATTATATGGCCTTGAAACATGGAGAACAACAAAAACAACAATCAAAAAGTTACAGAAATTCATAAATGGGTACTTACGTAGAAGGGATTGAAATGGTACGACGATGTGGAACTGATAGCTACTACCAGACAGTGGATCAAGAATTGAGAATAAGAGGCTGGATAAAAATAGGACACACACTGAGGAAACTTGTTGATAGCAGTACCAGACAGTCCTTGTTCTGCAATCCCCATGGTAAGAAACGTAGAGGTACACCTAAAAACACATTGAATGAGAGAAAGGGCGACGTGAATTAAAATTATGAGGAAGACATCTTTATGATGGTACTTGACAGGAGGACTTGACACTTTTGTTGAAGGTGTACGCTCCAGTGGGCGCTGGGGGGTAATGCTGAATGATTTAATTATTAAATTTACTTCCATCTGTTTTTACATTTGAATAAAAAAAACGATCATCTTAATTACAAACAGTTGCTCTTCAAGCTACCCATAGGTTATACATTTGAAAAAAAAAAATTACACGATCATGTTACTTATTGTTTTACATTTGAATTTAAAAAAAAACGATCATCTTAATTACACACAGTTGCTCTTCAAGCATACCATATGTTATACATTTGAAAAAAAAAAAAAAAATGCACGATCATGTTACTTATGCCACAGTTGCCCTTCAAGCTACCCATTTGTTATACATTTGAAAACAAAAAAACGATCATCTTTAATTAGACAGTTGCTTCTTCAAGCTACCATACGTTCTTCAAGATGATTTTGATCTTGGTACAGTAACTTATTACCATTTCCCGGTTCAGGCCTGAAATCGTCAGGCTAAGAACGGAAGAGTGAGAACGAGAAACACACCGGTGGAAAACGGCGGGAGACGAAAGTGAAGGAGATAAAGACAAAGTTGAAAGACCTTGACCGGGCTTAGCATGAATTTATCGAAAACCGTGTACTCCGTTCCCAAGGTAACAATGGATTTGCTACTTCGCCAAGTGTTCCGAATGTAGCCTTCATAACTCTAAGTCATTCATACATTTCGATTAAACGCTGACTACCTGGTATATAGCAAGGGGAGCCACCACTACAGCAAGGAGCCACCACCTACAGCAAGGACCCCACCCACTACAGCAAGGACCCCACCACTACAGCAAGGACCCTCCACTACAGCAAGGGACCCACCACTAAAGCAATCAGGACCCACATACAGCAAGGAGCCACCACTATAGCAAGGAGCCAACCACTACAGCAAGGACCCACCACTATAGCAAGGACCCACCACTACAGCAAGGGAGCCACCCACTACAGGCAGGACCCATGTTACGTACATTTATTACCTAAGGGGTAGTCTATCGGTCCTGCCAAATGTACGCACCAGTTTTATATATTATATTATTTTGTTGTGCGTTCGATTGATTCACGCACTGTCGTGCGCAAGGCAGTGTGAGTTGCTTTTGAAGCACGGGTAACCTAGATTAGGGATTGTGACGACATGTTTTGAACGGGGCAGTGCGGACCGTGTTATGTCCGAGATATACATTATTGGAATTGTCTGGCCGTTTTGTATAAGCCAGCATGGTATATCGATTCAATTGGTATGCTTGACGAAGCCAATGATGGAAGGATCATGTAAGTGTCGCCCCGGTTATATTTGTATATTTATTGCCGTAAACTAAAAGTATCAGGCCGCTCCCAGTTGTAGTCTAGCGGGGAAGTCATATTAGCATGTAAATTTCCCTAGAATGGACAGACGGAGTCGGTGGTCATATTAGATTACCGTAGAGGAATAATACCTACGCTGTAAACCAGTTTATTTATTCGTATGCTTTCATATTTTATATGCCTACATATCAACAGGTGCCAGAAGCGTGGCATAGAATGGGAGAGGTTAGTCAACTGGAATCTCTAACCTGTTCGTATTATCATGTATGCCTTTGTTTGTAACTATATACTATCTAACGTTATGTTTTTGGAGAACGTATGGGGATTGTGAAGTATGATATGGAAGATTTTATCCTGGACTATGAATACGTTACCAATGATAGACGTCCTTGAAGGAAGGTCAATGGACCTTGAAATGAGAAGTGAATATTATACGGTAGCACAGTTTTTGTGTGTATCTCTTAGTCACTTGAGTCAGAGACTTACTTTATTGGTTAGAGAATCATCAGGAACTTTAAAGAGTAATTACCATTTATGCTGATGTTATGATCTTATGCGCCTGTGACGATGTTAGTCTTGTCCACTCCGTATGTGTCATGTAATGAATAAAAACTATGTACAGTCATCACCGGGGACTTATGTACTGCCCAGTACTTGCCCAGTTCACCCAGTTCAACACTACTTGTTGAAGTTCGTTTGAAGAATATTGTTTGAACATTTCGTTCATTTTAACACCATTCGTCGTTTTAAGCTACCTCTTCACCAGTATAAACTGTACTCAACCATAAAAACGGGGTCAACAACCCACTCACTACCAGCAAGGAGGCCTCCACTACAGCAATGACCACCACATAAAGCAATGGACCCTCCTCTTAACCACGCAAGGATCCACTCATACAAGCTAGGACACACCACTACAGGCAAGGATGCCACAATTACAGCAAGGGGAACCAACACTACAGCTAAGGACCCTACCAACTTCAGCAAGGACCCACCACTATCAGCAAGGACCCACCACTACAGCAAGGACCCACCACTACAGCAAGATACTCACCACTACAGCCAAGGATCCACCAATACAGCAAGGGAGCCACACTTACAGCAAAGGACCCACACTACAGCAAGGACCAATCCACTACAGCAATGACCCACAACTACAGTAATGACCCACCACTACAGCTAGGACCCACCACTTACAGCCTAGGGACCCACCATTACAGTTAGGAACCACCACTACAGAAAGGACCCACCACTACCTGCAAGGGACCCACCACTACAGCAAGGGACCCCCCACTACAGCAAGGACCCCACCACTACAGAAAGGACCCACACTACAGCACGGACCCACCACTACAGCAATGGACCCACCACTACAGCAAAGGACCAAACCTACTACAGCAAGGACGCCACCACTACAGCAAGGACCCACCACTACAAGCAAGGGACCCAACCACCTACAGCAAGGAGCCACCACTACAGCAATGAACACCCCACTACAGAAGGACCAACACTACAGCAAGGACACCACACTACAGCAAGGATACCACCAATACAGCAAAGGAAACACCACTACAGCAAGGACCCCACACTACAGCAAGACCCACCACTACAGCAAGGACCCACCACTACAGCAAGGACCCACCACTACAGCAAGGAACCACCACTACAGCAAGGACCCACCACTACAGCAAGGACCCACCACTACAGCAAGGACCCACCACTACAGCTGGTATCATGACAGAAGCCTGTACTAAAGCATTCTTATAGTCTTGAGATGATGGTTTCTGTTGTAGTATGTTTTAACATGATGAGGTTACCAGCCCCGTGTACAATCTTGTAATAATCGTCCCTTATGACAAGCATGGGTGAGCGGTGAGTCTGTTCTTTCTTTGTTTCCTCAGAGACTTACGGGAACTATGTGGAGCGTAAAACCAGTATTATCATCATTCATCATCGTTGTCATCATCATTGTCATCATTGTCATCATTTGTCATCATCAACATCATAGTCATCATCATCATTGTCATCATTGTCATCATTGTCATCAGTGGCATCATCATGATTTTCATCATTATCATCATTGTCATCAT